>JASEVX010000004.1:32581364-32794560 GCA_031761405.1 Serripes groenlandicus
CAGAAGCCTCTGCAGCAGACAGCTTTTTAAAAGCATTGTGGCAAAGGTGAAATTGCTCATGAGCAATTTCACCATTGCCACAATGTTTTCAACAACTCTATCTAATAAATAAAATGTCATTAATGGAGAGTCGTCTGCTGCAGATTTGTTGTAAGTGGAAAGGGTTAACTAGCTGAACTTGCATACCAGTATTGGATTCAGAGAAAGAAAAGAAATCGCTTAAAACTCAAGAGACAGGAGGATCTGAAGAAGCCGTTTAAATAAGTTGCCTGCATGTGTATCTATCTACAAGCGTAAACAAATGAGAATGGTGTGCACCTTTGATAATGGGAATACGTTGTTGGTTTTCAAGTGATAAGTTTATTTATTTATTTATTGGGGTTTTACGCCGCTTTCAACATTATTTCAGTTATATCACAGTGACAGTTCACTTATTCATGATCCCTGGGTAAACAAACCAGTACTAGGCTAGAAAATGTGCCTTGCCCAAGGGCAATAATCCATAGAAAATGTGGGGTATGCAAGAAAGAACTCGCTCTTTGAAGATGGGGACCGTCCTTGGGTTTCACACAAGGTCAAAATACCTAAAATGATCAAATCAAACAGTTCCAGTTCATCCTCTACATATTTACAAAGAATTTACACCCATTGTCACATATCCAATGCAGTCTGGGCCAGATGTACAGCCATTTCTAGGCAAACAAAGTTTTGTTTACGCACTACTAGATCAAAGGGGCCCGCGGATGTATTTAGCGTAATTTGATCTATAACATACACACGAACTGGTGAACAGACCCGTAAAGCAAACCATGCATGAAAATGAGCCCTGATGATTTTCAAGAAATAACTAAACATAACTAAACATATGTTGACATATGTCACAGCATATTCTTCTTGGTTGAATCTCTTCATACACAGGTACTTGTTAATGACTTTCTGCATGGGGACGTTCTGTGGCGCGTCCACGCATGAAATTACCTAAAATACACACGTACTGGTGGACGGTCCCCAAATGCATATCTTAGATGTAAATGAGCCTTGATGATTGTCATCGTATAAAACGCACCAACATAAACGTTGACAACCCTCACAGCACATTATTATTCAGTGGAATACATACACAGGTTCTAGTTGATGGCTTTCTGTATTTAAAAAATGTATTTCTGTGCGCGTCCACGCATGAAATTATCACATATACACTCATACTGTTGAGCGAAGCCCTGAAGTTTAACAACGTTTATAGCTATCATTAGTACAGTAAAAACTGATGTTTTCAAAAATATAAATTCCGTTCAATTATGAAATGAGCACATTCGGAATGAGTGACGTCTCTTTGCAATGGCGATTGTTTTGAAAGCCGGACAGACCCATAGTTGAAACATCGAGATTTAATCAAGATATATATACAAGGTATCAAATGTGTCCGATGAATATTGTTTCGGATTGGAATATGTACTTGCTGTAGACTGGATATGCCATTTACGTTTGTCTTTAAGATGTTAACTGAACTGTACATGTAACCTTTGTTCAAACGACATGACCTGGTCATCTTAAAAGAGACGTGTATCATACTTAGTATGCCGAATGGCCCATTTAATGGACGACCGCGTCGTCTACTAAGAAGACTGTATATACAATAGACCCATACATTTTATCAAGACTTGAGTATTCGTGAACACAAAATCATTGGTGTTGGCGTCACACAGTGGCGAGCAGCTATAGGATGTTGTTTTATACAGCCTAAAACATCGAAAACTGCTATTACATCAACAATCACGATTTCTAGTCAAACAACTTCCCTTTCCATACGCATTGTGCTGTTTATCCTCCTAGCTATACATGGAATTGAATCGAATCCCTGGGGCTAAAATGTCAACAGTTAACGATGTGAGCAACATTTTGAATAAGTCATCGGTTTGTATGGAAACTAATAAACCAACATCATCACAACCCAGTCGTTCCCATAGATAAATCAAATCACTGCAGTGCTGACGGCCTAGGGGCTGCTGGAAGGTTGGAGAAGTAGGGGAAATATGAAATACAATTGCAGCTTATGTTTATGTATTTAATGTCAAGAAGTTGAAAGATCATGTCAAAAATAGTAAATTTTATTAAACTGCCACTTTCAAAACAGAAGGACCTTGTTGGCACTTTATCGCTCACCTGAGTGCAAGAGCTCACAAGTATACACATTTATGACATGAAGAATCAAAGGGAAATTTGACAGCAGGTTAAGGCAGAAAATTTTGAAGTTTCTGCATTATTTTATTGAGAAATATGTCAATGTTAAATCACATTCCATCAAGTTGAAATAGTTCTCTAAACCATGTACTAGACTGGGAGAAAGTGTTTGAAATATGCAAAACTCATTAAGACAATTATTCTGACAAAGATTCAAAATGCAACATCCAGTGTGTTATCAATATTTTCCTTCATTTGGCCTAGTGACCTATTTTTGTTAACCCGATATGACCCTTATTCGAACATGGACTAGATATCATTAAGATAAACATTCTGACCAAATTTTAAAAAACGTGGCCTCTACAGTGTTGACAAGACTTTCCTTCAATTTGGCCTAGTGAACTAGTTTTTTAACAGACATAACCAATATTCAAACTTGGCCTACATATCATCAAGACAAACATTCTGATACAGTTTCAACATGCTCATGTTAAAAATGAAGCATCCATTATGTTAACAAGATTCCCCTTCAATTTGGCCTAGTGACTTAGTTTCTGACCCAATATGACCCATATTCGAAATTGACTTAGATATCATTAAGACAATCATTCTAACGAAAATGCCGTTGATACTTCCACTGCGGGCAATTGCACAGCACGATTGAGGGAGAGGTTTGCGTTTGCAGGCTACCTCTACAACTTAGTTATTGGTGCATTGGTGGATGAAAAAGAGAGGTCTCATTCCCTTTACTGCAACTCTGCCTCTCTTTTGAGTACTGCCCTCTCCTTCTCCTTCAGTCCTCCCTTCTTTTATAGGGCATCTTGTAGTACTGTTACACTTTTGTGATAAATTGTGTGTTAAATTGCTACCTTCTGTGAAAAGCGCGACTGGAATCTGATTAATGATGTGATGACCCGGCTTTTATAACCTGCGAGACACATTGGATGGTCGGCCAGACGCCACTTTTCACCGGTCAATGTCTGCCCGATGTCCGGCCGGGCTCTGAGCGGCGAATTTGGCTCGCTAGATATGTAGGATGCCCGACCGGGTCGGGGTGTCGTGGGGTCGGGGGAGTCGGGCACGGGCCGTATGGGCCCCCGCTAAATCCGCCAATACATTTGCCACGCTTTTTCTTTGTTTACCATTATTTTTTCGACGAACGGGCCCTACGGCCTCCGGTTAATCCACCACTGTATATTTCACGTGACTTCTTTCGTGGGGTGAGGGGAGTGGGGGACGAGCCCCATGTTCCCCCGCTAAATCCGCCACTACATCTGACACGCTTTTTCTTTGTTTACCATTAATTTCTCTATGCATGGGCCCGACGGCCCCCGGTTAATCCGCCACTGTATATTTCACGTGACCTTTTTCTTTATTTCCGTTCTTCTTCGCGAATGTTAATAATGTTAACAAGCGTCCATATATGACCTCTCGGCGCATTAATTCTTAATCATTTCTTAAACTTATATTGGAGTACTCACGCCTTAAGTTTTTCACTGATGTTCCAACAACATTAAAATGATATTTATGGGGGAGATCCTAACCTTTTAATGCAGTTTTGTTGAATCCATGATGAACTATTTTACTCGCGCATTTTTTCTCGCGTTTTTTGGTGCTAACAGCAATTGGCATGCTGCCAACTCCGAAAAAAGATGGTATTACTACTATGAAAAATATAAAGCTAAAAGAGCAGAACCAAATACTCAATGTATAAATCGACAATTTGGAACAAAGGGGTTACTCGAAGCCCAATCCCGACGAGAAAACCTTCATTCTTTTAACATACAAGACCGTCAATATGAATCATGAGTCAGAACAGATATCCCACGAATTAAAAATAGATTCTTCGAATATTGACTTAGAAAGAGCTCATAGACTTCCAAATAAAAATGGACCGCGGCCTATTATAATGTTTACGCTTCAAGGACAAATACTCAGTATTAAGATCATATAGAGAGAACGAGAAACGATCATCCGATAGAAGGGTATGGAACGCTACAGCTGTCTTTTGTTGTGATCTTTCATGTTGCTATGTGTAACTGACATGTTGTCATGTCTAACGTACATTTTATTATGTTTAACTTATATGCCATAATGTGTAGCTGATATATAATCATGTCCGACTGACATGTCATTATGTCTAACTTTCATGTTATTATGTGTAAATGGCATTATATTATGTCTAACTGGTATAATATTATGTCTGCCTTACATGCTAGTATGTCTATCTACTATGTTGTTATGTCTTATTGACATGCTAGTATGTCCAATTAACATTTAGTTTGTCCAGCTGACATGGTATTTTGTCTAGTTGACTTGGCATTGTGTCCATTAGAAGTCTTGTCCATAAAACGTGTTATCTTGTCTAACTGGCATGTTGTTATGTCAAAGTATCGTGTTGTTGTTGAAAAAACGCGCGAAACTCTGACATGCCCGCACAAATGCCAATGGAGGTCTCCTTCAATATGTGTAATTATATTTAGGTTGCGTTTCGCAGAGCACCGGTCGAATATTTATAAAGATAATTTGTATATAATTCTGCATCTAATACGTACTGCAGCAGACAACATTTATTGTGGAGATGAACATGCATATAGGAGCAGTGACTTAATCAAAATAATATGCATTCTATTTTAACCCTTTGGCTTATATAGACGATTTGATCTCCCCGCAGCTGTCGACTTTTGAAAACATTGGGGGAAAGTGGAGTAAGTGCTTATAATGTTGCCACAATGTTTTAAACTCTATTCAATTTTTAAACTTTAATTTATAGACATTTTCCATATATTTAACTTAGGTTCACACATCACGTTTATGTTGGACAGAAAGTAAAAACAAAAAACTTTAACGCACTAGTTTCTTTTCCCATATGTCGTCCCAGATCAGCACAAGCAAAACAAGCATGCTTTGGTATTTTTAGATCACAAAGAATATTTGGTTATTTTAGTCCACAAGATGCATTCAAATTATTTAATTTGATGGTTAAACCCAATTCACTGTTTCGCGTCAGATATATGGGGCTATGGATTTAGCCCTACTATTGAGAAAGTTCATATAAAACGTATAAGTTGTCTAAATCAGAATACGGCCGATTTCTTTGCTTATAGTGAATGTGGTAGATATCCTCTTGCTGTATCATATATGTCACAATGTATTAAATTCTGTCTTAAAATGACAGAAATGTCTAATACAAGATACCCAAAGCAATGTTATTATATGCTCAGAAGACTCGATGAATATGGCAGAAATACGTGGGTGACTAAAGTAAGACATGTATAACATGAACATGATTTTAAGTGTGTCTGGGTATCTGGTATTTTTGAACCAATTCATTTTTTCCCATAACCATTACAGATATTGCTTTGAAACTTAGAACACTTGTTTACAATCATTACTTCCATCAACAGACAAGAGTAAATAACTCTGTCAAGGTTTTTGTAAGAATTATGGCCCTTTTTCGACGTAGAATTTTGGTTAAGTTTTTTGTACCAATTCACTTTTTTTCAAAACCATTACAGATATTGCTTTCAAACTTACAACACTTGTTTACAAACATTACTTCCATCAACAGACAAGAGTAAATAACTCTGTCAAGGTTTTTGTAAGAATTATGGCCCTTTTTTCGACGTAGAATTTTGGTTAAGTTTTTTGTACCAATTCACTTCTTTTAAAAACCATTAGAGATATTGCTTCGAAACTTACAACACTTGTTCACCATCCTTTCTTCCATCAAAAGACAAGAGTACATAACTCTGTTACTGTTTTTGTAAGAATTATGGCCCTTTTTCGACTAAGAATTTTTGTTAAGTTTTTTGTAACACCCCACTGTTTTTCAAAACCATTAGAGATAAAGCTTATACACTTACAATACTTATTTAACATCATTATCTCCATCAACAGACAAGAGTACATAACTTTGTCAAGGTTTGTGTAAGAATGATGGCCCTTTTTCGACTTAGAATTTTGGTTAGGTTTTTCGTACCACCCCACTTATTTTCAAAACCATTAGAGATATAGCTTATACACTTACAATACTTATTTGTGTACACGGATGATAAACTTAAATACGGACGCTCCCAAATGCGCCCCGGGCACTTCCAGATGTGATAGTGTATATGGTTTGTAGGTGATACTCTCTTTAATGTTCAGTGACAATGAGCTGAAAACTTGTTTTTGGACGGTACCCCTTAGGGTACTGTCTATAGTCATGTGCATTTTGAGAAATCGTACAACAGTTGGCTCCCCGACTATAAACAGAACGACAGTGTAAAGCTGGGAGCCGAAAAAGAGGGATTTTTTTAACCGTCAACAAAAAAGTAGTGTCAATTATCAGGCAATAAAACTGCATTTTCGAAAACCTTGGTGAATCAAGATATCTGAATATTGAAAAAAGACTGTAAAAAGGAAGCATTAGTGGTTAAAAGTTGAAGTAGAACGTTTACAATATTGAGTTGAAGTTTGAATAAATATATTCATAATTAATGTATGAATATATACCAATTTGTTTTAATGTTCAATCATAAAGAATATACTTTTTAGAAACGAAATAATCAGAAGTGATTTTTGGATGATGGTAGTATTAACAATAATGTCAAACGCGTCGATGAAAAACTATCTCCCAACTAATTATCTAGCTAATCGATTCATTTTACTGAAAGAGATGCTAAGGAACGACAACTCTGCGAAGGAGAACTTGCAACTTCCGTTCAAAATGAAAGTAGAAATCTGACAAGCTGGCGACAGATTGTTATTATTTTTGTGGAGAAAAGACACACGAAGTTTATATTGAGGAAGACTGACAGGAAAGAAATGTGTGCATGTTCATTTAGTCATCAATCCGTAAAACGTTCGAGGTAGGTCTGTCAATTAAACTGTAATTTGGAGTGGAAAACTTTTTTTTTTTTTCGCCCTGTGCTGTATCGTAACCGAATATGAAAATAAGCGCACATGTATTTCATGTACACGTATGTCTGAAAATAGCCCAATTCCTGTAGACATTCGCTTGTTCGTTTTATCATTTGACATCTGTTAATTATTTAAAAAGGGTGGCATATGAAGGAAAATGAAAAATAAAAAATAAATGAAGGACTTCGGAGACTTCGTACATATATTGTACAAGTGTATCATCGTTCTTGTATGTATACACTATTTATGCTCATTTAAGGACTTAGGAGACAAAAGTGGTTAAGTGATGTGAAAACTGCTTTCAAACTTAAGTGTGTACAGTTATTTGTATTGATGATATTATGTATACAAGTTTTATTATTGAAAAGAATGAAGAAATACAATGTGTATTGATAAATGATTTTCCAGATTTTGTCTATACTTAGATGGAGCATATGCATGATGCTTTGCCAAAAATGTTATTCAATTATCGCACAAAAACATATGTTTATTTGTGTACGTATGTTATAAATTGTCTAGTGAATCCATGTCTAACTGACACTTTGCCTTGGCGTCATTTATAAAGTTATATTGACATAGTTATATTGACATAAAAGTAGTGAGGCTACGCTGTTTCTAGGTCTAAATTACATGTGTATGGTCAGTTAAGACTGGTGAGACTGCATAATATGATACATAGGCTCCCCCGAGTCTTCACTGGATACAGATGCATTATAACCCCAAATAACTTAATGCAGATCAATAATTGCAAAGTATCTATTATAAACGGACTATTTTATTATTCAAATCATAGCATACATATATATTGATAAAAATGGTTTTGTGCAGACATGTATACACATCTTGATTTTATTTTTATTGTGCAATCAGTAACTGTATGTATTTTTGTTTCGTTTCAGATCATGGAAATGTTGACAGATTATAATGCGCAGCATTACTTGTGAAGAAGATTCATAATGTCAGTGTATGGGACATTTTTACAACCAACTTTTATGTATTGGAAAAGTTGGGGTATATTTACTGTTATTTCCGGTTTCGTTTTTAGTTGAATCAGAGAAATAAAAGACAAATGGCAAGTCCTGGACGCAACAAAACGGGTAGAAAACAAAAACAAAACGACGTTAATGACATTCTTCAAAGCTGGTAACAGCAGCGAGTCGTTGTGACAAGTATTCTGAATGAAAGTGTTTGTTTTAACTCGGAAAACAGTAACGGAATGGAATGTTGTAAACGATACAAATACGAATCAAGGATGCACAATGAGATCTGTTTTTGTTTACTATAATAAAGGAAGATAACTGTGTAATTAACTAATTACTATGAACAAGACATTCAAGTAAATCATTTTGAGCTATAACACAGCCTTCCAGGAAGACACTTGTACATGATAACTAACATTAAGTAGATCATTTTGAACTACATATTGTGTCACACAGGGTGAACCTGTTGATAATTTTGATCAGGCAGATCATTTGTTTTGTTAAATGACCCAAGATGTAAAAGGTTTGTTAAATGACCCAAGATGTAAAACTGTAAGTTTACTAGCATTTGTCAACAGTAAGAGGCATGAGTAAAAAGCATTGTGACAAAAGGAGAAATTGCTCGTATGGAGCAATTTCTTCCTCTGCTTCCATGTTTTCAAAAAGCTGTCTGCTGCAGAGGCGTCAGAAAGTGTCTATTTGAGGGAAAGGGTGATTGAAATATTATAATTAGCTCCTCTGGCTGAAAGCTAGTCGAGCTTATGTCATGGCGAATTGTCCGTCGTGCATGCGTTAATTTTTTGCTTCAAACGACTTCTCCTACCTAACCACTTGGCCAATTAAGATGAAACTTCCTAGGAACCATCTTCTTAATGTCCTCTACTAAATTCATTCAAATTTTTTGGATCCATGCAAAATTCTGGTTTCCATGGCAACCAAATAAAAAAAATAGGGAAAAAGCTTCTCCTCCGAAAGTGTCAGGCCGATTTTCAAATAATTTTGTAGAAATGTTCCTTGGGTGACCCTCTATCAGATTCCTTCAAGCCAAGTTGATTGGTAGAAAAACATGGTAGCCAGGGGGGCGGGGCATTTTGCCTTATATGGCTATAGTGAAAACTTAAAATATCTTTACCTCAAAAAGTGTTTGGCAAATTTTCAAATAATTTTGTAGAAATGTTCCTTGGGAGACCCTCTATCAGATTCCTTCAAGCCATGTTGATTAGTCAAAAACATTACCATCAGAGTGTGGGGTTATTTTGCCGTATATGGCTATAGTGAAAACTTAAAAAAATCTTCTTCTCCGAAAGTTTCCGGCAGATTTTCAAATAATCTTGTAGAAATGTTTCTTGTGTGACCCTCTATCAGATTCCTTCAAGCCAAGTTGATTTGACGAAAAACATGGTCGCCAGGGGAGCGGGGCTAATTTGCCTCATATGGCTATAATGTAAAATTAAAATATCTTTACCTCAAAAGGTGTTTGGCAAATTTTCAAATAATTTTGTAGAAATGTTCCTTGGGAGACCCTCTGTCAGATTCCTTCAAGCCATGTTGATTAGTGGAAAACTATGGCTGCCAGGGGGCGGGGCTATTTTGCCTTATATGGCTATAGTGAAAACTTAAAAAATCTTCTCCTCCGAAAGTTTCAGGCAAATTTTCAAATAATTTTGTAGAAATGTTCCTTGGGTGACCCTCTATCAGATCCTTCAAGCCATGTTGATTAGTCGAAAAACATGGCCGTCAGAGAGTGGGGCTATCTTGCCGTATATGGATATAGTGAAAACTTAAAAAATCTTCTCCTCCGAGAGTGTCCAGCTGATTTTCAAATAATTTTGTAGATATGTTCTTTGGGTGACCCTCTATCAAATTCCTTCAAGCCAAGTTGATTGGTCGAAAACTATGGCTGCCAGGGTGCGGGGTTATTTTGCCTTATATGGCTATAGTGAAAACTTAAAAAATCTTCTACGAAAGTTTCGGGCTGATTTTCAAATAATTTTGTAGAAATGTTCCTAGAATGGTCCTCTATCAGATTCCTTCAACAATGTTGATTGGTCAAAAATATGGCCATCAGGTGGCGGGGCTGTTTGAAAATTAAATTTTTGCCTAATGGCCGTGGAGCGATACTGGCCCTCTTGGGCCTCTTGTTTTTTAATCTGATCAAAGCTTTCTCTGTCTAGATTCCATAGAGTACTGGTACATGTTAATAAGAAGAATTGATTTCACAATGAAATTATTGATCACAAAAGGAAAAAGCACATTATGAGATTTAACTTCTGACATAAAGTTTAAAGATTTTCTATTGCATCATTATTGTCTACAGCCTATATACATTCAAAGGTCAGTTTACTATTTTTTTCTATGTATATATGTGTTTATATGTCTCTGGTATATTCAAGTTGATATGTACTCATCATGCAACAGAATTTACATGTACAAAATATGTCCCCAATTGTTCAATTGTTGAACATAGTAATGGGAAGAAAAGTTTGAAATTTTTAACACAACTGTACATTTTGACCTGTTGATTTTTTTGCAAACTTCAAGGATTGGAAGAATTATTTGAACGGAACCAATATCACAGGCTCTTTTTAAAAAACTTTACCCAAATTTAACCAATCTACAGCAGACAACTTTGAAAATATCTTTGCAAGCTCACTTTGGTACAGCATGTTTCCTATTTTATTACTCAGTTTACCGTAGCTCAGTCAGTAGAGACATGGGCTGTTAATCCAGGGGTTGTGAGTTCGAACACCAGCTTGGCCTACATTCCTTCCAACATTTGACATGACTACCACCAATGGGCTTTCAGACTATGTGGAAAAGCAGCCAGTTGCTTGGAAAGAATGTTGTGTGAAGTACTGGTATGAGAAAGCAAAGAAACATATGAGTAGTTGAACTGGCTGCCGTGATATGACTGAAAGATTGATGAAAATGGTGTTAAACCCCAATTAATGAATCAAACTAATTTATTTCCTAATACTTTGAGACTTGGAAAACTTGTTCATCTAATATCCTTCTTCTCATTGTATACTAAATAGTCTGAGTGTAGCCTATTTTTGGGGGTAAAAAGTATAAATTTTGATGTATTTTGGTTGTATTAGAGAATTGGACATTGTTGGTTAAGTTACAGGTCAATTTGACAGAAAATCCACAGGAGAAATTTGTCTATCCTTGTAAGCCTGTGTGGCATGCTTAGGCTGATCCGGATTGATACTTTACACAGAGTCCACAATGTTGGTTTGCTCAAATTAAAGGAAAATCTAGTTAACACTCTGGAAGCCGCATGTTTTACTTGAGTATGTTGAAATTTTCTCAGAATATTTGCTTGTATGATATCTAGCCTAAGTTTGAATATGTGTCAGATCCAGTAAAGAACTAGGTCACTTAGCCAAACACTGTAGAAAAATCTTGTTAACACTATAGACACTGCATTTTTGTATTGAGCATTTTGAAACCTTGTCAGAAAGTTTGTCTTGATGATAGGCCAATTTCAAATATTGGTTATTTTGGATAAAACATTAGGGCACTAAGCCAAGTTGGAGGAAAATCTTGTTAACCTTTTCCCTCATATAGACGCGCTCTGACGCCTCTGCTTCAGATGGCTTTTTGAAAACATAGAGACAAAAGAAGAAATTGCTCAAAACAAGTAATTTCTCCTTTTGCCACAATGTTTTCCACTTTTAGTCATAGGTTATCCATTCAATTAAAGAGGTTTTGTATCAATTGACAAAATATGTTCAAAGTCGTCTGCTGCAGAATTGTCGTATGAGGGAAAGGGTTAAGACTCTGGAAGCGGCACTTTTAGCTTGAGCATGCTGAAACTTTGTCAGAATGATTGTTTTTATTATATTTATTTTGAATATGGGTAATGTTTGTTAAAAATTAGGTCACTATGCCAAGTTGTAGGACAATCTTGATTTAACACTTAAGAGACCACACTTTTGACCCTAGCGGCTTGAAACTTTGTCAGACAGTTTTTCTTGATGATATACTGGCCAATTTAGACATTGGTCATGTTGAGTAAAAAATTAGGTCCCTTGATCAAATTTAAGAAAAATCTTGTTAATTCTCTGGAAGCCATGTTTTTAACTCTAGCATGATGAAACTTTACCAGAATGTTTATCTTGATGATATTTAGGCTAACTTCGAATATGGTCTGGCTAAAAACTAGGTCACTAGGCCAATATTGAGAAATATTTTGTAAACACTGTAGTTACCACATTTCTCTCAAATGTTCCTTGCGTGCCTCTTTACTAAGAGTGTTAAAATTAAGTTGATTCTTTAGATACTATAGATAATAAATAGCTTTGCTATAGGTACTATGTTACCCTTTCTACACTACAGACACATGTTGTCTAATCTTCAACAGATGGATGGTATGAGAAATTTCGACAGTTTTCTCAATGTTTTATTGACTTTTAGTTTCATCCATACAGATTTACCAATATCTTTAGTTAAACATTTTCAAATCATCTGCTGTAGGGTTTATCCATGTGATAAATTACCTATCACAAATGTGTTTGTTTATCTAACTGTATCTACTGTCTACACGTCAAGAGTTTAATTATAGATCTCTGGAAATAAGGGGTAAACCCTGTCTTAAATAAATGTTTGAACTGTATGCATTTTTGCTTTTTTGTTTACATTTTTAGCTCGTCTGATTTTTTGAGAAAAAAAAGACAAGCTATTGTCGTCACTTGATCGTCGGCGTTGGTTAAGTTTCGCGTTTAGCTCACTTACATGGAAACTATCAAACATAATACTTTGAAACTTGGAAAACTTGTTCATCTAATACCCTTCTTCACATTGAATGCTAAAGATACTGAGTTTGACCTTATTTTTGGGGTAAAAAACATGATTTTGGTGGTTTTTGGTTGACTTTGATCAAAGCTCCCTCATTTTTTGTTAGATTGATTTCAAATTGTGCACACATATTTCATAAATAATATACTTCAACATGTCAAATGGGATTTTGGGTCAAACATTTTGATTTTTTGCTTTTTCATTTCTTGTATTTTTAGCTCGACTATTCGAAGAATATGAGAGCTTTACTACTCGCACCGGCGTCGGCGTCGGCGTCTCCGTCTCCGTCTCCGTCGGCGTCCGGTTAAAGTTTTAGGGCAAGTTGGGATTTTCATTCATAAGTATTTGTGCTAGGGCTTTCATATTTGGAATATAGTTACATCTTATACCTTTCTTCACATTGAACGCTAAAGATGCTGAGTGTGACCTTCCTTTTGGGGAAAAAAACATGATTTTCGGGGGTTAAAGTTTTAGGGCAAGTTGGATTTTTTTTTTTTCTCAATTAGTACTTGTGCTAGGGCTTTCATATTTGGAATATAATTACATCTAATACCTTTCTTTATATTGTATCCTGAAGATTCTGAGTTTTACCTTCTTTTTGGGGTAAAAGACATGATTTTGGGTGGTTAAAGTTTTAGGGCAAGTTGGCATTTTCATTTAATTTTTTAATTTTTCTCTATAAGAATTTGTGCTAGGGCTTTAATATTTAGAATATAGTTACATCTTATACCTTTCTTCACATTGAATGCTGAAGATGCTGAGTGTGACCTTCTTTTTGGGGTAAAAAACATGATTTTCGGTTAAAGTTTTGGGGCAAGTAGGATTTTATTTAATTTTTTTATTTTTTTCTGAATAAGTACTTGTGCTAGGGCTTTTATATTTGGAAAATAATTACATTTAATACATTTCTTCATATTATATGCTGAAGATGCTGAGTGTGACCTAAAAAAAAGTGCGGTAAAACACATGCTTTTGGGTGGTTAAAGTTTTAGGGCAAGTTGGCTTTTTCATTTAATTTTCAAATTTTTCTAAATAAGTACTTGTGTTAGGGCTTCCATATTTGGAATATAATTACATGTAATTCATTTCTTCACATTGTATGTTGAAGATGCTGAGTGTGACTTTTAGGGGGTAAAAAACATGATTTTTGTTTGATTTTGAGAATTTTAGATAAATTCTTAATTTTTGGTTACATTTCTTTCTAATTGTGATCATTTATTTATCAAATATAATTCTTCAACATATCAAACGGGTTTTGCATGGTGTCAAACATTAGGAAAACCTTTTTTTAAGGTTTTGCTAATTTTGGACTCGGTCAGTTTTAACATTAGCTCAACGTTAAAGTTACATCATTCAAATCACTTCATACTTCACATATTTGTTAAGGACCATCGTACAATTAGGTTAGATAACTCCATTGTATCCTAAATATGGAGTAACGGCCCTTGATTGACTTAGGAAATTTTATTTTTAAATTATATTTAAATGTATGTATATCTATTCAGTTGCTTTTACATATAGAGTATATAATATGATTTAATAGTACTTAAGTGCAATATAATGAAATAGTGCTTTATGTGAATAAGCGGCCTGTAGTCGAGCGCGCTGTCCTCCGACAGCTCTTGTTAGCTATTGTGATCACATTTTGTCCGGCGTCCGTCCGTCGTGCGTCGTCAACATTTGAGCTTGTTAACACTCTACGGGCTACATTTTGTATCCAATCTTCATGAAAGTTTATCAGAATGTTCATCTCCATAAAATCTTGGACAAGTTCGAAACTGGGCCATATGAGTTCAACAACTAGGTCACTATAGGTCGAATTGAAGGGAAATCTTGTTAACACTCTGGAGGCCACATTTTCAACTTGATCATGTTGAAACTTTATCAGAATGTTTGTCTTGATGATATGTAGGTCAAGTTCGAACATGGGTCACGTCGGGTCAAAATGTAGGTCACTAGTCAAATTGAGGGAAAATCTTGTTAACACTCCAGAGGTTGCAATTTTTATATAAGCAGTTTGAAATTTTGTCAGAATGTTTGTCTTAAAGATATATAGGTCAAGTCCAAATATGGGTCATATTGGGTCAGAAACTAGGTATCAGACGAGCGTCAGGCACCCGCGGGCGGTGCTCTTGTTTGAAATTATGTGACTTGTGTTGTAACTTTCCAAAAAATAGAACAGTTGACCATCTTTTTCCCCCTCATACAATGGGTACCGTCCCACAGCACTTTCAGTGCTTTGATTGTACAATGGCTTTGGCCATGGAAGTTAATACTTGGTGTGTAGTTTGGTCACCACCAGCAAATGACCCTATTGATTTTGAGGTCACTAGGTCAAAGGTCAAGGTCATGGTAACCTTCAGCTGAAAAATGGTTTCCGCTCAATAACTAAAAAAAGATTATGTCGAGGAACTTCATACTTGGATTCGCAGGTAGATGACCCCGTGTACAATCGGTTTGACTGAGCCAAGTTAAGGTGGTAAATCTGCGTTAATATTGTGATATTGTGCCAAGAAACAATCCAACCACCACCTCAAAGGATCATCTGGTGTTATAGTCAGAATTGTTGTTGTAATGTTTAACAACCCAGTTGATAGATATCAAATTTCTGTACTGGCACGACGGATCTTGCCTACTAATCGACATAGTGTTATGGATGTATATCGAAAGCCATATGGGTATCTCGTTATTGATCTTCAAGCCTCTACACCCGTGGAGTCAACGAAAGTGAGAAATCCCTAGGGTGGTGTTGGAGCACAGCGGAGTCAACACCAGTGAGAAATCCCTAGGGTGGTGTTGGAGCACAGTGGAGTCAACGAAAGTGAGAAATCCCTAGGGTGGTGTTGGAGCACAGCGGAGTCAACAACAGTGAGAAATCCCTATGGTGGTGTTGGAGCACAGCGGAGTTAACAACGGTGAGAAATCCCTAGGGTGGTGTTAGAGTACAGCGGAGTCAACACCAGTGAGAAATCCCTAGGATGTGGTGTTAGAGCACAGCGGAGACAACAACAGTGAGAAATCCATAGGGTGGTGTTGGAGTACAGTGGAGACAACAACAGTGATAACTCTCTAGAGTGGTGTTGGAGCACAGCGGAGTCAACAACAGTGAGAAATCCCTAGGGTGGTGTTGGAGCACAGCGGAGTCAACAACAGTGTGAAATCCCTAGGGTAGTGTTGGAGCACAGCGGAGTCAACAACAGTGTGAAATCCCTAGGGTAGTGTTGGAGCACAGCGGAGTCAATAACAGTGAGAAATCCCTAGGATGGTGTTAGAGCACAGCGGAGTCAACACCAGTGAGAAATCCCTAGGGTGGTGTTAGAGCACAGCGGAGACAACAACAGTGAGAAATCCCTAGGGTGGTGTTAGAGCACAGCGGAGTCAACAACAGTCAGAAATCCCTAGGGTGGTGTTAGAGCACAGCGGAGTCAACAACAGTGAGAATTCCTTAGGGTGGTGTTAGAGCACAGCGGAGTCAACAACAGTGAGAAATCCCCAGGGTGGTGTTTGAGCACAGCGGAGTCAACAACAGTGAGAAATCCCTAGGATGGGATTGGAGTACAGCGGAGTCAACAACAGTGAGAAATCCATAGGGTAGTGTTGGAGCACAGCGGAGTCAACAGCAGTGATAAATCCCTAGGGTAGTGTTGGAGCACAGCGGAGTCAACAACAGTGAGAAATCCCTAGGGTGGTGTTGGAGCACAGCGGAGTCAACAACAGTGAGAAATCCCTAGGGTGGGATTGGAGTACAGCGGAGTCAACAGCAGTGAGAAATCCCTATTTACATTAGATCTTCAAATTTGAGGATACGATGAATATGATCATTCTTGTACTTTATCATGATCACTTCATGTGATCCCTCGACAACAAGCCTCTTGGTTAATTTCACATACATACTAACTATACAATTTAGATATGTTATCTAAACATAGTGTCAGTATTAATCAATCTTTTGTAACGGCTTTCCCAGAAACATACTATGAATATCCAGTGGTTACATGCTGCTTTTCCCTTTTTTCATTCACTCTTGCAAATCCAACAGGACGGATTAAAATTCCGTGTCTGGCTTTGTCAAATACGGTAACAAATATGGTAATGGTATGTCATTATATGATGAGAGATCATTGAAATATGATTTCACGTCATTCTAAATGCTGCAGTGGGGCGTAATTCATTCATTCTATTGTGTTGTGAATTGTCTTATTTCGTAATAGAAAATATAGAAATTTGTATATCTGTATTATTTTATTTTATTTTAAAATGGACATGCAGCCGTTTCAAAATCTCGTAAATATTGCATGAATTGAAAATTAAGCAAAACATAAATACATTCATCATTGAAAAAATAAATATTTGTTTTTATGCTTTTATAACACTTTTTGTCACTTGACATAAACTGTTGTGACGTATTATAAGACAAGTCCTTTCTAGATTACACTCGTCTTTATAGAAATTGAAGAGAATTTAAGCGTGTACTACGAAACAAATGACAACACCAGCATACTTTTTTTGTAAATTAGTTTTGTTAAACCTTCATTCATGCTTCAGTTTATAGTTAAGATATTGGATGTGAACTTCCTTGCGGTTCTTAAAGAGATACGATACCATAAAACAATCATGAATATGGGTCAAGACGGGTCAATAACTAGGTCACTATGCCAAATTGAATGGAACACTTTGGAGGCCTTATTTTCAACTTGAGCATGTTGAAACCTTATCAGAATGTTTGTCTTAATGATATGTAGGTCAAGTTTGAACATGGGTCATATTGGGTCAGAAACTAGGTTACTAGGCTAACTTGAAGGAAATTCTTGTTAACACTTTAGAAGCCACATTTTCTGCTAAGGCAGCTTGAAATTTGGTCAAAATGTTTATCTATATGATATCTAGGCCAAGTTTGAATATGGGTCAAGCCGGGTCAAACACTAGGTCACTAAGCTAAATTGAAGGAAAAGCTTGTTAACACTCTAGAGGCCGCAATTTTAGCTTGAGCATGTTGAAACTTTATCATAATGTTTTTCTTGATGATATCTAGGTCAGGTTCTAACATGGGTCATATTGGGTCAAAATGTAGGTCACTAGGTCAAATTGAAGGAAAATCTTGTTGACACTCTAGAGCCAACATCCCCCGCATTTCAGTACTTTCAGTACTTTGATTATCATTGGGAACTATTAATTAATTTTACAACAATATTCAGAGCACAAGGGTGTGTGCTAGTTATATAGGATTTAAGTGAATAACTTTGTTCTATCAATTATCTGGAACAATTCTACTCCCCGTTACAAGAATCAAGTGCACCCTCCTTGTCTACATGCGTAAACCAATCAAAAGAAGAGCTGCTATCACGTGGCCTTTATGGGCAAGTTGGTGGCAGTCTTCTTCACTCTTTTGTTAGATCTCAGATCTACAACATTATTTATCAATCTCTGGAAAATATTTTAATTCCCACCTTCACCCTTGACCACATAAATACTTTTTGTATCATCAGCTACAATCTCAACCCTTTCCCACATACAGAAAATCTACAGCAGATAACCTTTAACAGTTTTAGGCAAAAAATGGAATATCATAAAAAAAGAAAGTATAATTATTGAATATATTTAAAAACAGTGTGGCAAAAATCGTCTGCTGCAGAGGCATCAGAAAGCCTGTGTATTAAGGAAAGGGTTAACTCTATGACTGGGTTTCTTGTCATGAAGATCGATGGATAGTGCTGTGTTTGGCTATAGATAATATACTTAGTTATATCTTGCGATAAAGGGTATTGTTGCCTGTGCGAACAGTGCAGACTCATGTGAGCCTGTCCATATTCATATCATACAGTCCTAGATGCAACGTTAAGACACAGTTTACTCAGTGTGGTCCCACAAACACATTGTACAAGTGATGACACATTCGACTGGAAACAAGACCCCAAATCACTAAACGCGGCCTGAAATGAAGGATGAAATGATAAACTTTCTAAACATAAACATAATACTTAAACTGTAATGGCCAAAGAAAGCACACTTCCTGTAACACCTGGAATAATCGTACTCTATCTTCAACCATGTCTTGACAATATTTGTTCTGTATATAGCAATGGCAATCCGATTAAAGGTAAGCAGCAAGCTATTTATGTGACAAAACTAATCAAAATTAACTAACTTGGCATATCACATATATTTTTATATAATATGTATCATAATTATGTTGTAATATGGGCCGGTAGCCTAACTTCTTAATACAATAGTGTAACTTGTAGTTAATGGCACATGTTGACATAGCATAAGAATTGAACCAATGAAGAATCGAATTCGTTCGTTAAATATAGAGCTCTCACAATCTGTGCTTCTACGGCAACCGGTAATTAAATCGCCTGTGGTAACGAACTAACATGGTCAGGTTTAATATAAATAATGATTATACTGCCGAATGTAAACGATAAATGAGTGCCAGGTAAACCCTGTCTACCAATATACGTTACTTCTTTACTTTTAAAATCTTTCAGAAGTGTGTGGAAGTCTGAAATTTTAACAGCAATGGTAAACCACTTTTTACAGGCATTCTGAAATGAAAACACTATTTTAAAAACATGTATAATTCTTCAATTTTATTTGATCGATATCTTCAATTACATTTTTGATTTACTTATACCGAGATTTTGGAAAACACGCCTTGCAATGTTCTTTACACTTTTCCACATACGGACGCATTTTGACGAATGTGCGTCAGACGACTTTTGAACCAATTTTGGCAAAATGAGATATTGCTCATAATAAGCAACTCTTTATGTCACGATATTTTCAATTATTTTCAATGATTAAACTATCATTTATACAGATTTTTCAAACACTTGCCCGGATATTTTCATATCGTCTGGTGTAGATTTCTTGTATAACGGGTAAAATGGAATGACGTTATCCTTCCTTTCAGTGAAATCAATTGCCTATGATTGATTGGGGTTAAACGCCGTTTTGAACAATTTTTAAAACATAACATGGCGGCCAGTTCACCTGGATTTATTAAACCGGTACTCCACACAGTTTAAAAGAGAGTTTGCCGAGCTTCGGATCACAACCACCGCATTTACATACCACGTAACTGCCAACTGAACTACAAGAATCGGGGCTTGGCAGGCATGATGATGATGATGATGATTATTATTATTATAATCATTATTATTATTAATATTGTTGCTATTATTATTATTGCTATTATTATACCACATTGATAATGCACCCTTTTCATCATAAATACGTTCATAAGTGCTTTAAAATAATAGCACACATTCATAGAGAGAAAGAGGAACATACATTAGGAAACCATAAAACCTGGTAAATGAGCAATCAAAATCAAAACAAAAACCCCTTTATATTGAAACATTTAATATTTTATAAATAGTCTTACATGTACCTCCTTACCGTCACGCTATTCATGAATATTTTCTCGACAAATGAAGTAAAATAGTGAATATACCACCGTAGATGATCAGTGAAGATAAAGTAACAGTTATCACCGATTACAGTGTTTATTGTTTTTCTCTTGCAAAACAATCCATCAAAACCATAAAACAAGGGTTAAGCTTCAAACGTCAGCTTCTCTACCATCTATACTTATCGATGTCTAGAAGTTTTAACATACTTACTGAAAACCCTTTGATGACGACGGTTCTGGACATTCAATCTTAACAAAGTGAGACCAAAATACTTCGCTGCATGTACATTAGATCTGACGACACCTAAAGGGTCTTCTCGAATTGACCCTTTAATTTAACATATTCGTGATCAGGTACGCTCTGGTTTGTTTTATGTCGCACGAAACAACCAGCGCTTAGTTGTATACAATCGGAACTTTCGACAATCATCCCTTCTCTTTCATGTTTATTTATACGGGTAACCTCCCTTATTTAAAACCTAACGACACAAAGATTAATCTGAGACAACCTGCATAAGGTAGATCTGTATACGACCGTAGTTTGTATCTGGTTTGAATGAGATTATGTTGCTTTTCCACAAAGTCGGTGACTCCGGTAAACCATGTTACTTTCAATATATTGGGAAGGAAGATTATGAAATGTCTATGTCCCCTTATGTGGTTGTATATGATGCAGTCACCCAAGCATCGTAGTGTAGGAGGTCTATGATGCAGTCAAAAAAGCATCGTAGTGTAGGAGGTCTATGTTGCAGTCAAACAAGCATCGTAATGTAGGAGATATATGATGCAGTCACCCGAGCATCGTAGTGTAGGAGGTCTATGATGCAGTCAAACAAGCATCGTAATGTAGGAGATCTATGATGCAGTCACCCAAGCATCGTAGTGTAGGAGGTCTATGATGCAGTCAAACAAGCATCGTAATGTAGGAGATCTATGATGCAGTCACCCAAGCATCGTAGTATAGGAGGTCTATGATGTAGTCACCCAAGTATCGTAGTGTAGGAGATCTATGATGCAGTCACCCAAGCATCGTAGTGTAGGAGGTCTATGATGCAGTCACCCAAGCATCGTAGTGTAGGAGGTCTATGATGCAGTCACCCAAGCATCGTAGTGTAGGAGATCTATAATGCAGTCACCCAAGCATCGTAGTGTAGGAGGTCTATGATGTAGTCACCCAATCATCGTAGTGAAGGAGGTCTATGATGCCGTCACCCAAGCATCGTAATGTAGGAGATCTATGATGCAGTCACCCAAGCATCGTAGTGTAGGAGGTCTATGATGCAGTCACCCAAGCATCGTAGTGTAGGAGATATATGATGCAGTCACCCAAGCATCGTAATATAGGAGATATATGATGCAGTCACCCAAGCATCGTAGTGTAGGAGGTCTATACTGTAGTCACCCAAGTATCGTAGTGTAGGAGATATATGATGCAGTCAACCAAGCATCGTAGTGTAGGAGATATATGATGCAGTCACCCAAGCATCGTAATGTAGGAGATCGAGGATGCAATCACCCAAGCATCGTAGTTAGGAGGTCTATGATGCAGTCAAACAAGCATCGTAATGTAGGAGATCTATGATGCAGTCGACCAATCATCGTAGTGTAGGAGGTCTATGATGTAGTCACCCAAGTATCGTAGTGTAGGAGATCTATGATGCAGTCACCCAAGCATCGTAGTGTAGGAGGTCTATGATGCAGTCAAACAAGCATAGTAGTGTAGGAGGTCTATGATGCAGTCAAACAAGCATCGTAATGTAGGAGATCTATGATGCAGTCACCCAAGCATCGTAGTGTAGGAGATCTATGATGCAGTCATCCAAGCAGAAGTACGACTCACCACATATTTATCGCTGAATGCCAAATGAACTACCCTGCCGGTTCAAAGACCAAGACGGGGACTACACCGCCAACAGCCGGCCTCAGCGAAATCGCAGCCAAATCTTATAACCTATGCAGAAACAATCCTGCCCAAGTCAGCAGCGATTTGGTTCAAGAAAATTTCATTACCAATTGGTGAAAGATGCACCCCATCACTTAAATACAATGTACTATCAACCCGCTGCAAATCAATATGCTTGAGATAAAAACCACCACTTAAATGAGCTTTGTGAGCAGCAAAGTTATTTATACGGTGACGGTTTACATTATTTGAATAACGCCAAACACTCCTTGGCAGAATTAGAGACCAAATACTTAGAGCACCAGGAATTTTATCATTGATAAATTGAAATACGTCCACCACATAATGCCTTGTTTTGTGAACTTAAGTGTGCCCAATATCGTTCCCACCGCAATGGATAATGATGTACTTTGGTTGCTGACCGTTGATGTTTATGAGGGTTTGTATTGTAATGTCATCAAATGCTATTATCTGACGCACTGATCTACTTTTAGAATGAGTTACTTCCCCTACCCTAAAGAGACCAACAAATTCCAAAGAATAAGCAACAGCAAACAATTTCCTCTTATACTCATTTGTACAAGTTACAGCTAGTTTAGATTGGCACCCTTGAGCACAGCGGACTGCCAATTGGAGCCACGAAAAGTACTGCCAGGCTTAGGTTTTTATGAAACTTTGCGAAATAATCTCTTTATATGTGGCCTGATTTTGTGTGGAAATCATGAGTTAAACAGAACTAAAATATGAGATGGGAAATTTCAGATTTTATAAATTTCCTGGGAACCAGTCAATTGGGACGAGTCAAATGGCCACCATTTCCCGCCGGGGTTAATGGATCTTACACACCACACACCCACTCCCTCTAATTGCAATATACCTACATACTAAGTTTTAGGTCAATGACAGTAATACAGCCAGCATAATTTAAGGCATTTTACTTATACCAAATTCACAATTCATAGGCTGAAAGCATGATGCCTTGCAATTGGCATTATTCCTGATAAGCTTTGCTCATAAATCTTAACAACTGATATCTTGATGATGGTGCCGGTGGCAGTGTGAGGATTCAAATGGTCTTTTTGCATTATTGTGAAGAAAACATATGAACAGTGTAGACACGTTGCGTTAGAATTATGCCTTTTAACGAGGTCCTCTCTATACATTTTACACGAGACATCCACATTGGAAAAAAGGAATGTACACGATCGACAAAAGAATCGCTAGCATAGTCGCAGCACCTTTAGTTTTCGATTAACCGTCGATATATCTCAATGAATTTTGGTCGGAAAGCCAGAGAACTTCAAACCGTTTTCTCGAAAAGATATGGCAAATACGTGATCAGGGGATGGTTGTTTCGCCGGGCAGAAACACGGAGGACACGCGCGCGTCTCCACGCACATATTTTTTAATGATAGCGCGATTTTTCACTAGAATATGTCTCGTATACGTGTATTGCCGTATATCTGAGGACAGAGTACTGCATTTAGAGGACCTCAATGTCTATTGTGTCTATGTATAGCATCTTTAGGAAGACATTCTAAACAAAAGGGCCATGATGGCCCTGGAAGCGTTCACCTGAATCGGGTAATGTTTGACCCACACGTATTATTTGAACAATTGTGGAAGAAGACCTCTACACAGTGCTACTCACCAACTATCTGCGCCTGTTGGTTTCAGTCAAACATATTTTTTTCACTAAAACTCGTACGTAAAACAAGTGACCCCCCCAGGGCGGCGTAAATTTTGACAGTTATAGTTATAGAGTATAAGTTGAACAATCTTGGTAGAGGCCAACCGGTTTGGGAGGAGAAGAATTTTAAATTTGTTTTTGTTTTGCTGCCATGGAAACCAGAATAAATCATGGATCAAATTATTTGAAGGAATTCTGGTGAGGACTTGGAGAGGATGCTTTCATTCCAACCGACCCACTGGTTACTGAGGAGAATATGTTGACGGAATAACTCACCTTGGGCACTTCGTGCTTAGGTGAGCGAAGAATAGGAGATTAATTTGAACAATCAAAACAACTGAAATTATCTTTGTTAACAGACCTGCATATTTCATGTCGAACAGTGTTTGGTTTTAAAAGTCATATTTAGGATTTAGATACTCATAAATACATGATAAGTTTACGGAAAGAAAAGTAATATAATTTTCCATAGAGTCTAAAACAATGTATAAGTAGCTTTGAAATGTTTTCGAACTAACAATGATAAACTTCACCGGAAACCCTCACACAACACAATGACATTCAAAAAGAAAAAAAACAACACCACAAATTAAACAAACACTTAGTCGGACAATTGTAATACATAGTCGTTTATGGAACGCCACAGCTGTCTTATGTTGTGATATGTCATGTTATTTTATTATACCTCAGTTAAAATTCTCTATATAATTTCCCCATTCCCGATCAGTCAATAATTGTTAATGTCTAACTTATATCCTAATTTGTCTAACGTATGTGTTGTTATGTGCACCTGCCATGTTAGTATGTCTAACTTACATGTTTTATGTCTAACTTACATGCTATTATGTCTAACTGATATGTTATTATGTCAAACTGGCATGTTATTATGTCAGACCGACATGTTATTATGTCAAACCAACATGTTAGTATGTCTCTTCGGCATGCTATTATGTCTATCACACACGTTATTGTGTCTATTTTATGTCTTATTATGTCAAACGAACATGTTACTGCTATGTCTAACTGTCATACTATTATGTCTAATCAATGTGTTTTGATGTCAAATTTGCACTTTATTATGTCCAGTAAACATGGTATTCAAGTCTTCAAGATGTAACCAATGCAAACCCTTCTTATGCCATCCATTTAAACCAAATATGAAAACAAGCACACTCAGTATGTGAGTAACTGTCTTTATTTATGTGCAGTTTATGAAAATATTGAATGTTATACTTTAGGCGATGTCAGTAAATGCCATGATGAATGTTCGCATCTGATGGCATGTATAGACCACATAGACTGGACATTATGGATAAATCATTAACTGTGAATGGCGATGGTATGAATAATTTCCTGTCTTAATCATACGCTGTGAAGCCAATATATATTCCATCTAAGTTTGTACAATTTGAATATTTGAAATTTACTGATTTATGAGAGCATTCTCAAATCTTAGATAATTATATTGTTTCAAACTAGGAAATTTAGTTCTTTAAAATTGTGACTGGGAAACGCACTGTTTTGTAGTACCACTTATATATGTTTTTCCACACAGCATTACAAGCCTTATAGTTTTAGCTGGTTAGAAATTCGAAAGAAATACGCAATTTACTCAATTTCTTCATTGTTGCATATAGAGTGTAACTTTTTTCTATCATTCTCCCGTGCACCAAACTCCGGGTATTTATAGAGAGGAGTTCTGCAATTCGTAAATTGTCGCTTTTCCTGAGTACGTTCTAATATATTCGGGGAAAAATCGCGTTTTCCTGAGTAAGTTCTAAATCGCGTTTTCCCTAAATCCTTCTTTGTTGCATATGTATTGTAACTCTTTTTCTATCATTCTCCCATGCGCTAAACTTTGGGTATTTATAGAGAGGAGTTCCACGATGCGTAAAATGTCGCGTTTCCTAAATACGTTCTTATAAATTCGAGAAAAACGCATTTTTCTCAATTCCTTCTTTGTATAGCCTGTAACGTTTTTGTATGCCTGTCCCATGGACCAAACTTGGGGTATATATAGAAAAGAGTTCCTGGATAGGTAAAATGTAGCGTTTCCTAAGTACGTTTTTTTAGGTTCGGAAAAAATCGCGTTTTTCCCAATTCCTTCTTTGTTGAATATAGGGTGTAACTTTTTCCTATCATTCTACCATACACAAAGTCGGGGTATATATAGAAAGGAGTTATAAAAGATACGTAAAATGTAACCTTTTCTGAGTACGTTCTCATAAATTCGAAAAAAATTAACCTTTTCTGAGTACCTTCTCATAAATTCGAAAAAAATTGTTGCATATAGAGTGTAACTTTTTTTATCATTCTCCCATGCACCAAACTCTGGGTATTTATAGAGAGGAGTTCTACGATACGTAAAATGTCGCGTTTCCTGAATACGTTCTCAAACATTCGGTAAAAAATACGCGTTTTCCGTAATTCCTTCTTTGTTGCATATGGAGTGTAACTTTTTTTCTATCATTCTCCCATGAACCAAACTCTGGGTATTTATAGAGAGGAGTTCAACAATACGTAAAATGTCGTGTTTCCTAAGTACGTTCTTTTAAATTCGGGAAAAAGCGTTTTTCTCAATTCATTCTTTGTTGCATATAGCGTGTAACCTTTTTATGCGTATCCCATGCACCAAACTCAGGGTATTTGTAGAGAGTAGTGCCAGGATAGGTAAAATGCCACGTTTTCTTAGTACCTTCTTATACGTTCAGAAAAAATCGCGTTTTTCTGAATTCCTTCTTTGTTGCATATAGAGTGTAATTTCTTTTCTATCATTCTCCCATGTACCAAACTCTGGTATTTATAAAGAGAAGTTCTACGATACATAAATTGTCGCTTTTCCTGAGTACGTTCTAATATATTCGGGGAAAAATCGCGTTTTCCCTAATTCCTTTTTTATTGTTTGTTGACGTTGTTTACAATCGCGCTCGGCATTAATGCCACTTGGCGAGCAGCTATCATTTTACCACCATTTTTTACAGATATTGATTTCGAACTATTGGTTCTCAGACTATCTAATATATATATATATATATATATATATATATATAGTTTTAAATTCGTATAGATAATGGGTCTTCGTTGATTTTAATCCTCGATATACTGGGTCCTGAACTAGATAGTGGGTCCTAAACCAGTAATTGGGTCTTGACCCAACATTTCAAAGACCCACTATTACATCTGGCGTTTTATTAAAATATATTTTTTCGGGGTACTAATACTGTTTCAAACATTTTACCCATGCATTGGGGCTTTGAAAATGAGTTATCTCCCTTAAATTGAAATTGCGCTACCAGTATATATTTATATATCCAACATCCAATCAGAATACCGGAAGGATAATTGCAGATGTCTTCCAAATGAGGGCCCAATAAACGAACCGGGTGTACATTATGGGACCCAGTAAATCGACCATACATGTATATATAACATAACTGTATTAGCTGTAAACGATTAACAATAATATTAGCCTTCATCAGACAAACTTTGATAATATGAACACATATCCGTGTTATCGCCTTTTAAATGTATATCAGCACCAGTGACCATTTGTTGACGCCGCGTGAAAGCGCGGCGTCAGTATGGGATAGGTTTAAATGTTGTACCATGGGGTGACGTAATCGAAAAGGGAGCAACCAACATTATTATTGTTAAGAAATAAAACTCTGTTATATGTTTAAAAAAACCAACCTTTATGAATAAATAAATTGTATAAAATGATTTAAAATGATTTAAGAAACAGCAAGATACAAAATACGTATGTCTTCTAACGTTATTACAAATTTTTAGACACATGTAATGGGTATTTAATAACTTTCCCCTTTCTTCCTAGGCTACGCTTTTTTTATAGTTTGGTTTACGACCCGATTCATCAAAGCTCAGAAAAAAGTGTCTGGCGATGTTTTTGCCTATTTACGATATTGAGATTTTTAAATAAATGGGTAATCTTTAAAAAATCAATGATGATTCATTTTAATTACTACATATTACAGTATAATTCTAGAAACTGTAAAAACAACGTTAACCCAACTATATATGCAATACGCATGACCGTAACGTGACCCGTTCTATTATTTGTAAATGCAGCATGTCATCGCTTGGCGATTTTGATCATTCTTATTTAATAGACGACAATGTGTCATAATTAAGTTGTCTCTGCTTCCTTCCGCTATGAAACCTTCGCTGTTTTCACGTTTCGTTCGAGATGAACGATTCGTACCAACTGGTTTTCGCGTATATATGGTTTTGGAAAAAGTGCGTTTTTCCAATTTCCTTCTTTGTTGCATGTACAGTGTAACTTTTGTTCTAGAAGTCTTCTATGCTCCAAACTTGTGCTATCGGTAGAGTGCATATGCACAACGCGTAAACTATCGCGTTTACCAGTAGCGTTCATATGGTTTCGGAAAAACACGCGTTTTTCCAATTTGCTTCTTTGTTGAATGTACAGTGTAACTTTTGTTCTAGAAGTCTCCCATGCTCCAAACTGGTGCTACCAATAGAATGCATATGCACAACGCGTTAGCTATCGCGTTTACCAGTGACTTTCATAGGGTTTCGAAAAAACACGCGTTTGTCCAATTTCCTCCTTTGTTGCATGTACAGTGTAAGTTTTGTTCAAGAAGTCTACCATGCTCCAAACTGGTGATATCGGTAGAGTGCATATGCACAACGCGTAAACTATCGCGTTTACCAGTGGGTTTCATATGGTTTCGGAAAAACACGCGTTTGTCCAATTTCCTTCTTTGTTGCATGTACAGTGTAACTTTTTGGTTCAAGAAGTCTACCATGCTCCAAACTGGTGATATCGGTAGAGTGCATATGCACAACGCGTAAACTATCGCGTTTACCAGTGGCGTTCGTATGGTTTCGGAAAAGAACGCGTTTTTATAATTTCCTTCTTTGTTGCATGTACAGTGTAACTTTCGTCTAAAAGTTTCCCATGCTCCAAACTAGTGCTATCGGTAGATTGCATAGGCACAACGCGTAAACTATCGCGTTTACCAGTGACGTTCATATGGTTTCGGAAAAAACGCGTTTTTCTAATCTCCTTCTCTGTTGTATGTGCAGTGTAGATTTTGTTATAGAAATCTCCAATGCTTCAAACTGGTGCTATCGTTAGAGAGCATATGCACAACGCGTGAATTATCACGTTTACCAGTGGCGTTCATATAGTTTCGGAGAAAAACGCGTTTTTCCTATGTCCTTCTTTGTTGCATTTACTGTGTAACTTTTGTTCTAGAAGTCTCTCATGCTCCGAACTGGTGCTATCGGTAGAGTGCATATGCACAACGTGTAAACTATCGTGTTTACCAGTGGCGTTCATATCGTTTAGAAAAAAAACGCGTTTTCTTTGTTGCATGTACTGTGTAACTTTTGTTCTAGAAGTCTCCTATGCTCCAAACTGGTGCTATTTTTAGAGTGCATATGCACAACGCGTAAACTATCGCGTTTCCCAGTGGCGTTCATATGGTTTCGGAAAAACATGCCTTTTTCCAATTTCCTTCTTTGTTGCATGTACAGTGTAACTATTGTTCAAGACGTCTCCCGGAATCTGCTGTGGTCGAGTGGTTAGCGTCGGGGATTTCGAAACCGGGTGTCCCGGGTTCGATCCCCAGTCGCGGCACTACGGTCATGGTGGAGTGCCCTTGGGCAAGGCACATTTTTTAGCCTAGTACTGGTTTGTTTACCTAGGGATCATGAATAATTAAATTTAATTGCGCGCTAAATGACCTTAGCTGTCGATGCGCCATAAAACAATATACATTCATTCAAGACGTCTCCCATGCTCAAAACTGGTGCTATCGGTAGAGAGCATTCATTCATTCATATCGTTATTTCCTCCAAATTACAAAGGAGAGTTACATGAACATAATAATTAATTACAATGTATTAATAAAATGTGGAATAAAAAGTGTCATAGCATGTACAGCTGTATTCAGGCATGAGACAGTATGGAATGTCCATCATTAAATTTAGCCATGAAATATTGACCACATACGATCAATGTAAGATACCATCAATATTATGAAGTCAATATGACAGACATGTAAAAGTTCTGTAAACTCTGGTATTGGACCTCCGAGTAAAATACATAGTTTGATATCGTCACTAGATGAGTAGAAATAATTATATACCTCGATACCATATGTATAAAACAAGGCATCCAAGGCTTTGCTTCTAATTTCTTGTACAGATATACAATGTATTAAGCAGTGTAGAGCTTCATTATTGTAAAATGACCCACATTTACTGCAGAGTTTATTAGCATTATAACTGCCCAGAGCAGAAATGATTTTAATGATATTTCTGCAGTGTCGTTTATATTTGTATTTGCATTTACTTATATGCCAAAATATGCTTTCACAGAAAGCTGGATGAATTTTAGCAAATAAGTAAAGGTCCGGATCACTGTTAACTCTATATAACCAGTGCTCAGTGAAAAATGCATTAACAGTCTGTTTTATTGTACTTTTCCATTTCAGACGTTTTGGGTATATACCATCGTTGTAATAAGAAAACAAATAATTAGTAAGCCCATATTTTTTAAGTATGAAGAAAATATCTGAAAAATATCCAGCCTGGGTACAGTTTGACAAGCAGAAACTACACAGCCGTTTTATAAAAATTACCTTAATAATGTTATTAGGATTCAGAATGCATAGTTGACCGAACAAGTTTAACTTACATTTATCAATAATGCATTCCATATTTAATATTTGTAACATGCCTAAGACAATATCAGTTCTTGCAAATTTGTCTATGCCTTGAATTCTTTTTAAGCAAAATCTATGACATCTCTCTAGCTGTAGCAATTTCACAACCAAAAAGTCCCCCAGAAAGAACTATGGTGTCATACAGCTTTTTACATGTAAAGGGGTGAAACCCCTTTTCATTCAGACCAATTCTAAACAGAGACATGAATGATCCTCTTATCTTTGAACAGATATCTTTAACAATTTCGGCATTAGACATAAACTTATTGCAAACAACACCTAAGTGAGTATAGTTTACAGTTTCATGTAAAGTGTGGCATCCGATTGACCATTTTCTAGTAGAATTTGAATAATCATGTTTGCTTTCGTTAAAAACAATGACAGAACATTTCTGTGGATTATACTCGAATATCCACTTTTTAGAATATAAATGACAAATATTTAATAATCGATCAAGATCATTCTTCGACAAGCTGAGTAAAACCATATCATCAGCTGAGGTAATGCATGGTATATTAGTATCCTGCATGACAAGACCGTACCGACTATTATCTAACGTACAGAGTAGTCCATTTATAAAACAAAGATAGAAAAATGGTGAGCTCAGCCCCCCCCCCCCCCCCCCCCCCCCCCCCCCCCCCCCCCTTGTCTGGTCCCGACCGTCACGTTAAATGGATCTGATTTATATCCTCTGAACAGAACATATGATTCAGATTCATCATACAAACTAATTACAGACTTAAGGGTAGCAGTACTTACTCCCATGTCATGCAGTTTATGGAACAGTCCATTGTGCCAAACCTTATCGAATGCTTTTTTAATATCTAAGAAGCAGGCATACAGTTTGCTTCCATTTTCTCTTGCATGGCAGATACATTCTTTCAGTAAGAAGGATGTCAATGTACAGCTCACACCCTTTTGCAATCCAAACTGTAAAGGGTTTAAGCTGACATTGATATCTGATTTGACAACATCTAAAGGTAAGGCCTCGTATAGTTTTAAAATAGCAGACGACAGAGTAATAGCTCTATAATTGTTTGGGTCATCCTTCCTCTTTTTTCCACCTTTAAACAGTGTAACAATAAGACCAAATTTCATATTTTTAGGAATATAGGAAAATTTAAACATGTAGTTGTACAGTTTCAGCAAAAAAGAGTGAAGCGCTTTACCCCCATATATAACATGTTCATTATAAATACAATCATGTGAACATGCTTTATTTTTGATCAGTGTAGAGACGGTTTTTGTGATGTCATCAATGTTAAATCGACAGGCATTAGAAAAGCTGTCGCCATATTTAATATGTGACACATTTTCGTCTATTTTTTCGATGAAAGAATTATCGGCAGAATCCGGATCGGATCTAAAAGTATAAATATTACTGAAAAACACACCCCATTGTTTAGCAATTTCATCTAGATTTCGATACGACTGATTGTTAAATTTCATAGCTCCCTGATATGCTTGTGTACCTACTTTTCCCGTTCTATTACCGTATAGTCTCCAAAATGTGCCCGGATCTAAGTCGGCTGCTTTATCTAAGTCATCATTAAGGGAGCAAAGATAATTTTCGGCATAAAATCTATGTTTATGTCTGAATATTCGCTTTGCCTCCTTATATTCATTATACAGACAATTTTCTAGATCTCTAGGTTTCCTATTGTTCGCCCATTCACGTCTCTTCACACGCATGTTATAATGTAGGTTTTTCAGTTCAGCATTCCAAAATGGTTTTAGATACTTTCTATACTTTGATACAGTAAATACAGATGATGAGATACATTGTATCAGGTTATATAACTTGTCATACATATCAGTTATGATAGTTTTACAATTATCCTTATTAATAAGCATGTCAAATTGCATTGAGCTATCCATTAATTGCTCATTCAAATATTTCTCAAAAAGTTCTATTTGCGAGGCATTGACACTTTTCCACTTAATGCGTAATGATATATCTTCTGTATGAGATATATAACTATTGGGCAATTTCAATTCCACCATAACAGGCCTGTGATTTGAAACATTAAGGCAATTATCATTAAAAATCTTACATGAAACAACAGTATCAATCATATCGAGTGGTAATAAAATATGATCTATTAGTGATTGATTTTTTAAGTCATATGATACAAATGAAGATGATGCACCTGAGCATATCGGCAAAACTGGAACAGAGTCAAGATAATGTGTTTTCATTTGCTCTAACATACAGTTACTACGTTTATCTAGTGGCTTAATATACAAAGTGCCATTCAAATGCGCGTTAAAATCACCCATTATGAAGACTCTTCCATAGTCAGAATATGAATTATAAATATCGTGCAATTTTTCCATGTATTCAACAAAATACTCATAGCTATGATTACTGCTAGGTAAATATATTTGAAAAATAAAATAACAAGTGTTAGCATCATACTGCAAACATATTCCTACAATATGATCATCCTCAATATCTAAAACCTGTATATTTGATTTCATCGATGTTTTCCATAAAAGAGCAACCCCGCCTTTTCTGACGTTTCTACTGTTAACATAATTCGTTGTAGAGTCAAGTGCAGATGCACTTATACCTGTATAGTCGGTATGAATGGTATTTATGAAATGGCTTTCCCAAGGATATAGCCAGGTTTCAGAAATACCACACACACCGATATTATGTAAACGTAATATTTCGCCTAAATACAGGCTACTAGACATAATGCCAGTTGCATTCCATGTTAACAAGCTAAAATAATTCATAAATACATAAAATAAAATTGTATGACACATAAGTAACATATATATGTACTAATAAGATAATCAGTATTTAGAATACTTGTCGTAGTTATCATTACGATTATCATTATAATAATCATCATCATGTTCATTATACTGGTATCTGTCATTATTGTCATATTCAGGTTCATTATGCCGATTATTGTCTCTTGGACTGAGGCGTTCTCTGACATTTTTTGTCATCCACAGTTTGCACATTACATGACGCGGCCAAAATGTATTGTTTAAAACAAAGTCACTATTGTCGTTGTCTTCAACGTTGAGTCTGATGAGCACGCGATGACTACGTCTCATTGGAAATATAGTGACCCACGTAACTGTCACACCTCTCTTTTCCACATAACTAATTCATTTATCTGTTGTTATGGTGTTATTAAATCCTCCGACATAAAATCTCTTAACACGAAGACGTACGTACTTATCAAAGTTTCCATCATCATCATCTTCATCATTTTCCACAGTACTCTTGTTTGCATTACTTTTATCATTAACTGAACGATTCGAACCCCTTCCCCGCTGTATTCCTCCATTATCATTCCGAGGACGTGTATATGTGGGAGCACGCCGATCTACATCCACAGACAACTCATCCTGACTCTCTCTGATAATCGTTTCTCCGATTGATACGAGGAGATACCTGTTCAGTAAGGTCTAGTTGCACCTGTGCGTGCGATCTGCTGGCTCTGTGTTCACTCTCCTTTGTGTGGGCATTGGTGTTGGATCAGATTGTATATGTAATACTTCGGCATATGATCTGGCTATGGTTTCAATAGTATTATCAGGTGTAGTTTGATCATTCGTATAACTCCTTTCTAATGTAGAAGAATTTTGAGCAGAATTATCAGCCTCACTGTTTTCACTTTGTTTTCCGGATGAAGAGTTTATGAGATTAGTGTTATTTTTGTCACTCTTTTCCAATTTCCCGACACGTTTCATCAACTGTGCATGTTTTTCATTTAAAGTTTCAATTCTCTTATTCTCTGCCTTGTTTGACAAATTATCTTGAATGTCTTTGATATCATCCTTCAGGAGCCTGATTTCACTTTTCAATGATGCATTTCCATTGCTTCGGTCGTCTACAATCCTGTCTATAGACTGTGCGTTAGTGCGTATTTTTTCCCTCATGTCTGACATTTGAAGGTCAGTTTGTATACTCTTCACTGATTCGTGTAGCTTTTTTATTTCTTCTTTTAAGTTTGAGTCTAAGTCAATGTTTTTCTGTTTGAGGGCTAAAATATCTGCTTTCATGGAATTGATCACTGTTTTCAAACACTCTATTTCTGAATTATTTGTTATTCCACTATTTAGAATACTGCTATCTAAATTTGTACTCTTATGATTTGATGTACCTAGAATAGCTCGTATTTCGTTAAAGTCCGCACCTTCTAGAACTTGCGCTAAACTATATATATCTTTGGCTAATTTTTGGATTTTTGTTTCGCCCCCGTAAGCATTCTTTCTTCGTTTCATATCCGCGGTAGGATCATACGGATACCCCTCTGATGCTTTAACAGCCTCACAAATTATAAGTCTAACATCCTCAAGATCCGAATAATCAGATAGAATTTGATTGATGAATAGGTCTTTTGTCAGATTACATGACAATTCACATAATTGTATCACTAAAGAGTAATCATTAGTATCGCTCTGGCCGCAAGTGAGTAAATCTGAATTACCTGAGTGTTCTAATATAGTCTGGGAATGTTCACAATTTGAATCAGGTTCGTCTTGTTGTGACGTGGTTGTTGTTTGAGAAATGTATGGATTACGTCCCTTTCTCGATTTACGTTCCATAGTGAACACTTAACTGTTCAGTGATCACTCAAGCGTGAAAAAAGTTCATTCATGCCCCCAGTGTGCCTGGTAAATAAGGTAAACAATTACACCACCCATGATTATAAGCAAAGCGAGAAAATAACAAAATTTCAGTCTCATTCTAACTTACTTAAGTCATGATTTCACAAGTCAGAGATATTACAGAATAGTTCATCCAAAAATCACCTCCTGATACAGTCTTTATACCAGAACTTTAGCTTACAAGTTGGTTTCTTTTCGGAGCGAAGTTTTTCACGACCATCACCCACCGGAAGTGCTTTACTAGTGGCGTTCATATTTTTTCGGAAAAAACGTGTTTTTTCAATATCCTTTTATGTTGCATGTACAGTGTAACTTTTGTTTTAGAAGTCTCTTATTCTCCAAACTGGTGCTATCGGTAGAATACATATGCACAACGCGTAAACTATCGCGTTTACCAGTGGCGTTGATTTGGTTTAAGAAAAACACGCGTTTTTCCAATTTCCTTCTTTGTTGCATGTACAGTTTAACTCTTGACCTATTAATCTCCCATGCTCCGAACTGGTGCTATCGGTAGAGTGCATATGTACAACGTGTAAACTATCGCGTTTACCAGTGGCGTTAATATGGTTTTTAAAAAAACCGCGTTTTTCCAATTTCCTTCTTTGTCGCATGTACAGTGTAACTGTTGTTCTAAAATGTTCCCATGCTCCAAGCTGGTACTATCGGTAGAGTGCATTTGCACAACGTAAACTATCGCGTTTACTAGTGTTTTTCCAGTTTCCTTCTTTGTTGCATGTACAATGTTACTTTTGTTCTAGCATTTCCCATGCTCCGAACTGGTGCTATCGGTAGAGTTCATATGTACAACGCGTAAACTATCGCGTTGAACAGTAGCGTTCATATGGTTTCGAGAAAAAACGCGTTTTTTTTTGCAATTTCCTACTTTGTTACGTGTACGAAGTAAGTCTTCCATGCTCCAATCTGGTTCTATCGTAAGAGTGCATATTCACAAAGCGTAAACTATCGCGTTTTACAGTGGCGTTCATATGGTTTCGAAAAAACCTATACCACCCAAACCTAGATTTTGCGACTTAATTTTAAGCCCGGCAAGTTTTCTCCGCTCGCGCATCATACAGGTCTCCAAGGAAAAAAAAAGAAACACATGGTATTTCTAGGTTTTACTGTGTCACATAATTAAAGAAAAGACCGAACTTCATGTTTATGTCTGTTTTAGGCCATTTACCAATTAAAGAAAAGTTTAAATATGTCAAAGTGGCTATAAACTAATGGCTGAATACCTCCATGGGCCTAAATTCCACTGCAGACACCAAGTTTCATAATTTGTCAAGCCATTTGAATGTATCCCACCCCGGAAAGTACCCTAGAATGCTTCAATATTTGCAGCTGATACAAAATTGACTTTTAATATTTTCCACCTAAAAGCTCTTTAGGTTACAATACACCAACACAATTCCTTCTTTGTTTCCATGTAAATCGACCAGTTACAGTCCTCAATTGTCACACTTTCTAAGCGTTTCCTGTGTAGAACACCATATACCATTGAAAAGAGTTACATCTAAGCTTTAAAACAATCCAAACAACATTGGGTGATCATGCATTATGCAAGAAAGAACTCATCAGGTGAAATAGGTTACCGTCATTTTGAACCAAATCAGGCCCGGATATAACCGGCGTTTAGCATTCTCTACTTTCACTTTTAAACAAGGTCAAAATACTTAAAGTGATCAAATCAATCATTTTCAGTACATCCTATACACATTCACAATGATTTAAAACTCAATGTCATATATTCAATGCATTATGGTGATGGTGTACACTCATTTCTATGCAAACAAAGTTTTTTTTAGAGACTACTGTGGTGTATATCAGCCTTGCCCGCTGATGTATTCAGACTAATTTGACCTTTAAGACAAAAAATGTTCTTCGGAATATGTTTTTTCTATTTATTTACAAAGTATGATATAAAATGAATACACAAAAGCAAAGGAAGGTCTTTGCAAAGGAAAATAAGAAAAAACATCACATATTTAGGTTTTACTGTGTCAAATGTTCATATAAATGTTTAGCAACCAGTATCATCATTTTCAACCAGTTTGACTGTATCCGCACATTTTTGAAGACGACACAAAATTTACCTGTATTCTTTTGGGTTTCTGAAGTTCTTTAGACACTTTCTTAGCCTCAGAGGTCTGGTTTTTGTGTAAATTTATAGAGTATGATATAAAATGAAAGCAAAAAAGCAAATATAAGGACAATTAGGCAATTATTTTCAAAGAAATTTCATATTTCCTATACCTACCAAACCTAGGTTTTGCGACTTGAGCCCGGCAAGTTTTCTCAGCTCGCGCATCATACAGGTCACCAAGACAAAACAACAGAAACACATAACATTTTTAGGTTTTACTGTGTCACATATTCAGAGAAATGACCAAACTTTATGTTTATGCCTGTTTCAGGCCATTAACCAATCAAAGCAATTTTAATGTAGCTTGAAAAGCATTATTTTTTGTGAAAAAAATGTCAAAACGGCTATTACCTAAAGGCTGAATAACCCCCATGAGCCTAAATTTCACTCCAGGCACCCAGTTTCATCATTTGTCAAGCCATTTGGCTGTATCATACCCCGTAAAGTACTCTAGAATGCTTCAATATGTGCAGTTGACACAAAATTGACTTTTGATATATTCCACACAAAAGCACTTTAGGTTACAATACACCAAATAAATTCCTTCTTTGTTTCCATGTATATCGACCACTTTCAGTAATCAGTTGTCACACTTTCTAAACGTTTCTCACGTAGAACACCATATATCATTAAACATAGTTACCTCCAAGCTTTTAAACAATCCAAAGAACCGGTGTTTAGCATTCTCTACTTTCCTTCCGTTTGAAAGAATAGATAATTTGGTCAGAAATTGATGTTTATTTGTAACGAAATGTTATCATACCTATAAACACGTTATATTGCAAATAAGGCGTATATGCCATGCTGTAGGATTTGAATTGTCAAGGAGTGAATAATGTCTTATCAAGTAAAATGCTTCCTTTTTAAAATATAGATTTAATGCAAGGCTGAACGTAACTCGCTTCTATGCGCACATTGACTGATTTTAAATGGACGCAAACTGTTGTTGTATTGTAAACGTGCCCCGTTGTAACGGATACGTACAAATGTAAGAACAAAGGAGATATTCGAAAATAAGTTACAATAATACTAATTATAACTTGAAACCGAAAAACTAATACTAAAGGCCAACATATACCGATTATAATAATAACAAACATATTGCGACGATGGTTCTCTCTTGTCTTTACTCTCACGACACCGCACGAATAATGAAACAAGCTATTGAGTTGTCGCGAGAACAGCGTCAAATTCACTTGAATATTTCTTCTCCTCGTGTAAAAGTACGGGAAACGGAAGTTGTAATGGCTATGTGAAGTGCTCTCTGGTTGGTCGATATTTGGTCGTGTCCGGATTTTTAGCCAATCAGCGATCAGGTAATAGGAAACCATTTCTTTTTGTGTCGATATATTTAGTTTTGACGTGTCTGTGTTTTCCGCGGACCCTTCATCCCTACCAAGTTTGGTCGAAATCCGTTGAATAGTTATGGCGCTACGCTTGCCACAAATATTTTACAAACAAACAAACAAACGGACAGAGTACTTAAAGACCGACTTTAAGGGTATCTAGAAGAGAGAACCAATAAACGCTGGTTGTCGTTAACTATCCAATATAAGGTTAGAAAAACATTATATCATTTATTATATACAACACATCGTAGATCACAAATGTAACGTCTGCTTACTAACGGAAAGTCTTGGACACGGTTGATCGTTTTACGTGCTTCCGTGAAAACTGACTCAGACAGAAATGGAAAAAAATGAGGTTCTTCTTAATCTGAAAAATGAATGACTTTCTAGAAATGTATTATCTCATTCATTACATACAACACGTCGTAGATCACAAATATAACGTCTGCTTACGAAAGGCAGATTTGTACACTAAAACTATTTTTGCTAAGTTATTGAAACAGTTGCCAATTTTGCTTGCTTCCGTGAAAATTGACTGAAACAGGAACAGAAAGGAATGAACTTAATCGCACAATTGTATACATGTCTCATTTTAGGCGAACCGTCAACGCTGTAACAGTTAAAATGATAACGAGTGACTAAGGGGTTCTTTATAATCTGGAAATGAATGACTACCTGAACAATTCACTGCTCTATTATATACAACACATTGAAACACGAAGACCGTTCATTGGCTAACCGAAACCAACTTTTAACAAGAACACTGCGTTACGAAATGTTATCATACCTTTGTACACGTTATTAAGCACACTTAAGGCAAATAAACGATACGCTATGAATTAAAATGTCAAGGAGTGGCTACTGTCTTATGTAGTAAATGCTTCCGTATGAAAGTATAGATTCGTTATAATCTGGAAATGAACGACTACTGGAACAATTAACTGCATTATTATATACAATACATTGTAACAGAAATGCCGTACATTGACTTACTGGAACCAACTTTTAACAAGAACACTATACTATTGACAAAGTGATAGCTACTGTTGCTGGTTGTACGTGCGTCTGTGCTGTGGAAAGAAATATGTAAGTTCGGCATAGGTAATCGATATTTCAATGACACGAATTGTTATAATACCGTTGAACATGGTAGTTTGTGCGCTTAAGGCGAATACAACATTAAATTAATTATTATATACAATACATTGTAACAAAGAAGCCGTACATTTTCTAACTAAAGGAAGCTTTGCTGTTAACAACAAGATTGCTGCTAACAAGTAATGGCGACTTCTGGTTGCGGTACGTACTTCTGTGCTATGAAAATAAATCAATGTAAAAATGTGATGAAATGTTATCATACACGGCACCTTGCACACATAAACCACTATTGTGAAGAAGCTGTATAATTTAAAATGTCAAAGAGTTGCTGCTGTCCTAAACATGGTTTCCGTTTGAAAGTATAGATGATTTGGCAAATGCCAGCGCTGAACGTAACGGAATAATAATCTTAACTTGAAACCACAAAACTAACAAAAAATGTACCGAATATAATACAAGTGACTAAAGCCGTGGTCACACCATACGTAGTTGACCGTAGTGGGGAATGACCGTAGTCGGCCGTAGTTGAACGTATGAAACGTAGTTGAACGTGGTTACACGTAGATAACCGTAGTTCAACGTAGTATTGAACGTAGTTTGAACTTATGATTTGCCCGTAGTAAGCACATAATTTTTCAACATGTTCAAAAATTGGTTACGGTTAAGTACGTTGGTGTGACACTACTGTGACCGTAGTTTGAACGTAGTTGACCTTAGTTAACCGTATTTGACCCTACTTAACCGTAGTGTGTGTCGTAGTTGACCGTAGTACCTGCCAAAACATATAAACACTACGGTTAACACTACGGTCAACTAGGGATCTACTAGGGTTGAACTACGTTTGAAGTATGTTCATAGTACGGATAACTAGGGTCAACTAATAAGAAGTGTTTTTTTAAGGAGTTCCTTGACACGTGGTCCCTAGTCTGCCGAATACATTTCAGGGATACCACACATCTTGTTTTTTAGGATTAAATATTTAACTGCATACGTACACAATGGGTGACAGAGTCAATATTGCGAAGTTCTTGTGTCAGATAAACCTGGAACTTGTGGGTCTGGCAAGAGATCTTGTGGATTTGGAGGACCGAGAGGAACAGGAAAGGAGGGAGAATAGAAGACAAAGGAGATGGTGGACCAGGGACTGGCTGCTGCGTAGACCCATCCACGGTCAGTATGAGGCTCTGATGGCAGAGCTTCAAGTGGAGGACCCCCAGTCCTTCCAGCAATTTCTGCGTGTAGATGTTGCCACATTCTATGATATCCTGGCCAGGATTGAGGGAAGGATCACCAAGCAGACTACTATTTTAAGGTGCCCCATCTCTCCTGCACTAAAGCTGGCGTTCACCCTCAGGTATCTGGCCACTGGAAACTACTACCGAGACCTCCGGTTCGGTTTCAGGGTAGGCCACAACACCATGTCAGGCCTTATTGTTGATGTGTGTCGGGCTCTGATTGATGTTCTGGAACCAGGGTTTGTCAAGCTTCCCACAGAACCCGAAGAATGGCAGCAGGTAGTTCGGACCTTTCAGCAAAAGTGACAGTTCCCACACACTCTTGGTGCTCTTGATGGTAAGCACATCCGAATCAAGAAGCCACCCCACTCGGGTTCTATCTACCACAACTATAAGGGGTTTGACTCCATTGTACTCATGGCCTTGGTGGATGCCCAGTACCGCTTCCTGTGGACACAAATTGGAGACGACGGCTCTAGTTCGGATGGCCAGATCTGGAACCATTGTGACTTTTGCCAAGCACTGCAGGATGGGGTCCTTGGTGTTCCAGATGCAGACTCGCTGTCAGGGGATGATGTTACCACCCCCTACTACATCATAGGGAATGATGCATTCGCCATGAGGACCTGGCTGATGAAACCTTTCCCTCGACGCGGTTTAGACAATGGCCAGCAGGTCTTTAACTACCGACTGTCCAGAGCACGTCGTGTGGCGGAGAATGCGTTTGGAATACTTGCAAACCGCTTCCGCTGTCTCCTGCTACTGCAACCCTCGTTGTGAGATCGTGTGTCGCCCTCCACAACTACTTGAGGGTGAGGGTGAGGAACCCTGCTGCAGACCAGCATTTTCTGGACCAAGAGGATGCTCAGTACAACGTCGTTGATGGTGCCTGGCGGGCTAATGCCAACATGATGGATCTCACTCAACCACAGAGTGGGAACCACGACAGCAGGGAAGCAAAGCTGCAGAGGCTGTACCTTAAGCACTACCTGACGTCACCATCTGGCTCGGTTCCATGGCAGAACCAGTGTATCCGCCAGTTCTAGGTTGATCGGCATGAGGGAAACGGTCCTGTTAAGTGTCATCATTAAGTACTCTCTGTAAACTCTGTAAACGGTCCGTTTTAAGGTTTATTGTAAACACTGAATCCTGATGATTATTATTGTGTTCAATTGTTTACACCTTGTACATTTGCTTATGTTTGTAGTGCTTATCATATAGTTAAAAGGTTGTTAGTGGCAATAGTTTGTTATGTTATCTATCTATCTTCCGATTAACTGCGTGTACTTCCCAAGTGGCAAACAGCTTGGAACCTGACCAGACACCGAGTTATTCGGCGTCTGATCTGATTCAAAACAGTTTGTACAATATATTATGGCCGCGCGTAGCAGGCTAACGTACCCCAAGCCCCCACCCCGTCACAAAACCCACATAATGACTCAAACTTATGTCAAGATGAAACATTGATTTATTTAGATATTCAAACAATGTCTTTAGACAGAGTATAATAAGTCCATAGGAGAACTGCTGGAACTCTGCAGCTGGTCTGCATGCTGGGTGTCTGCCTGCTGCTGGTACTGGCGCTGCCAGTTCGAAATGAAGCCATCGGGGCAACGCTGGTTCTGTTGTGCGGCAATGTCTGATGCTAGGTGTACGTCCGCAATAGTGTGATAGATGGTGGCACCTGGCGGCATCTGGGGCATAGGCGGTGGGCGTAGTGGGGCATGGCTCACCAATGCAGTCTGAGCCCTGGCCCTGGACTCCCGCTTATACTTCACCAGTAAATTGGTGACATCCACTTGTAGTCCTTCAAAGGCTTCGTCGTCCATCTGTGCCGCCGAAAGCCCTACCATGCGGCCAAAAGCCGCTCGCGGGTTGTCTTCCTGAAAAAACACACACAAAACATTTAATATTAGAAATTGTGTCACTGATGCCCCCCCACAGTTTCTTTGTCACAATCAATGATGCATATATTTCAATTATTGTTTGCAAATAAAGGGCCATAACTCCAAAATTACTGAAGCGATTTACATGACTGTCGAGATAAAATGGTTACAAGCATGTGTGTAAAGTGTTGTGAGGATTGGACAAATCCTTTTCAAAAAAAAAAAAAAGAGCCCGGACAAAATATTTGGGACGTACCGACGTACGTACGGATGAGCGGACGGACAAGGGCAACCCTATATGCCGCCATTATTTTTGGATAAATAGTTGAATGACGATGCAACGTCTACTTGGATACCCCCTGCTATATCGTTGGCCTCTTCGTGTGACATTTGACCTCTATGTGTGATAATAATCTAGGATGTACATTGTTTTGCATGTAGGTTCGTTTAGGTGAATTTTTCGTGAAAGTTTCAACAATGCCAACAAGACTACACACTTAGTCTCTGCCTGCACAGACGCACACACAAGGCGAACGCTATATACCCCGACCTTTTTGGAGCATAGATATTATTAGTTTTAGTTTTAGTTTTAAACTTATTTATTTTACATCGATTGCGAAACAAGCTTTCAGCTTATATTAATCACGCTAGTTGTCTGCGTCCTGGACACTTAACCAGTACTCGCGCCGTTATTACAATACTAATTTTTCGAAAAGAAGCATAATAATTTATCTAAAGTTTTACCTGCTGGATAATCTGGCCCATCTGCTGCCGGTTAGCGGCCATTCTCTTCTCGATTTTCTCCAGAAGAAGATGAGAGAGTTTGTTCTTCCTAGAGGTGGAGCTAGGAGTTGTCTGGTTCGAGGTACGGACGTGCTCAACTGTCTGCGTGACCGTGGGGGTGGTCTGCTCATGCTCGGAATCGGTGTCTGACTCCCGTGGCGGCATGTCCTGAGCTGCCGGTGCGTTGAATCTATTAGGATGCTTTTCACGAAGCTGTCCCATGAGCTGAAAGTAGAAAAGAGCATAAAATAAAACATTTTCACATTCAACTTATTCCAGCACAAACATTCAACATTATCAGTGCAAGTATTGAACCATAGAAAAAGCCATTCACACAAAACATATAAACACGATGCAGGCCCAGTTTAATTAGGCCTGTTCATGGAAGGCAATATGAAGCCATTCACGTCCTGTAGATTTAGGTTGAGCAGAACTCAACACATAACATTAACCTTTGTGATTAAGTCATTCAGTAAATCAGTAGTATAATTTACTTACATCAACCCCGGCTCGTTTGGGCACTCTGTAAACATGGGCGCTAAGAAACGTCAGGCGTTCCTTCAACCGTTCTTCACGAGCTGTCAGCCGCTTTGCCCCCTGACACACTGCGGGTACTTTTGCCATAAGTCGACCTCTGGCTGTTCCACCCCGTCATTATGCGGGGACCATTCGCAATGGACCCTGAAAAATATGAAAAAATAAATATGAGTTAAAACATTTTGCACAAAATATGAATGAGAGCTGCATAAAAACAAAAAAGAATCTGTTATATTAGTTAATTTCAGATATTTAATCATGATAATATCACTAAATATAACTACCAAAATGTGTTACCCACCATCAAAGTCACTCGCCTTCAATGTGTCAGCAAGCTGTTGCCACAATGCCTGCTTGTGTCCAGTCTTCATGAAGTCCGGGTGCCCTTTGCTGTAGAGTTCCTGATGAGACTCTAAGAACTCAAACACTATTTCTTGTTGGTCTAAGTGCAGCCTGAGGGGGGCCTCTTCTCCTTGGAAGTCCCAGTAGGAGGGTCGTCGTTTGTACCCCGTGTCTCCTTGGCATCAGTTCCTGGAGTCTCCTGAGACTTGTTCACCCTCTCTGGCTCCTCATTATCTATAACTACATCACCCACTGTACATGTCTTTGCAGTAGTTTTCGACGAACATCGTTTTTTCCTAGGCGGCATGGCAGAATACGATCGGTAATGTTGTCTCGTCAACTTCCAAAATCACAATGGCAGTATTTTACCCGTACTGCGCAGGCGCAGCCACAACGTTTGACCGTAGCTTAACGCAGTTGACCCAATTTTATCGTAGTTGCGCGTACTTATGACGTAGTTGCGCGTACTTATGACGTAGTTTATACGTAGTGTAACGTAGTTACCCGTAGTTTGACGTAGTGATACCCTAGTTAACCCTAGCCACTTTGCTCGTAGTTGAATGTAGTTGACCGTACTTACACGTAGTTCAACCTACTTAGACTTTCTTTATTTTCTCTTTTTGCCAATTTTGAACCTACTTCTAACGTACTTCAACCTAGTTGACCGTAGTAACGCTACGGCAGACTACGTTTTAAATGAACTACGGTCAACTACGTGCATGAACGTAAGTGTGACCATGGCTTAAGGGGTTCTTAATAATCTGGAATTAACGACTACCTGAACAATTAACTGCATTATTATATACAATACATTGTAACACAAAGGCTGTACATTGGCTAACAGAAACACACTTTAAACAAGAACACTACGTTACAAAATATTATCTTACCTCACATATGAATTAAAATGTAAAGGAGTGGCTACTGTCTTATGTAGTAAATGCTTCCATATGAAAGTATAACTAAAGGCTGCTTTTAATAACAACACTATTGCTATTGACAAGTAATAGCTACTGTCGGTTGTTGTATGTTCTTCTGTGCAGGGACGTAGATAAGAGGATACGTTACCAAATTGTATACTAAAATATCACCCAATATTTATAGCAAGTAAAACTCAAAAACTATTGAAGCTATGAAAAAAAAAGATACTTTTTGGAAGTTTAAACATTGTTCTGTTGCAATAGATACAAATATTTTGATACACTTCACTTTTTGATAATATATTATCCTGATGAATAATGTCAGTCTATCAATTTTTGGAACAAAATTAATAAAATTCAGAAATAAAAATACCTATGTCTTTTCAACCAGTCATTATTCAAAATACAAAGAAATTCTAGTTGTTTTAACATTAGTTGAAATTTTAAGCTTTCAGAATATGTATGTTTTGTTATGTACCAAATGTGACTTCAAAGTTTTATTTGCTACAAAATGTGAAAACTTGGACAATTTTATTTCTCCATGTGATAGTTTAACCAGATAACAGGTGTACAGGTGGAGCTGCTTATTCTTATCTACGTTCCTGCTTCTGTGATATTGAAATAAATCAATGATTAAATGTGATGAAATGTTATCATACCTTTATACACGGTATATTGCACACATAACCCACTTATGGGAACATGCAATATAATTTAAAATGTCATAGAGTTGCTTCTGTCTAATCTAAACGTTTGAAAGTATAGATAATTTGGCAAATGCCAGAGCTGAACGTAACGGAATAATACTCATAACTTGAAACCACAAATCTAACACTTAAGGCGAAAATGTACCGAATATAATAAAAGTGACTAAGGGGTTTTCTTCATAATCTAGAAATAAACAACTACCTGAACAATTAACTGCATTATATTATACAATACATTGTAATACAAAGACCGTGCATTGGCTAACAGAAACAAACTTTTAACAAGAACACTACGTCAAGAAATATTATCATAACTTTTTATACGTTATTTTGCACATTTAAGGCGAATATACTATACGGTATAATTAAAATGTCAAGGAGTGGCTACTGTCTTATGTAGTAAATGCTTCCGTATGAAAGTATAGATTCTTTGTAATCTGGAAATGAACGACTACTGGAAGAATGAACTGCGTTATTATATACAATCTATTGTAACAAAAATGCCGTACATTGACTAACAAAACCAACTTTTAACAAGAACACTATTACTATTGACAATGTGATAGCTACTGTTGCTAGTTGTACGTGCTTCTATGCTGTAGAAATAAATATGACAATATGACATAGGTAATCAATATTTCAATGTCACGAAATGTTACCATACCATTGTACACGGTAGTTTGCACTTTTAAGGCGAATACAATCTTAACTGAATTATCATAAATAATGCATTGTAACACAGAAGCCGTACATTTTCTAACTAAAGGTAGCTTTAATAATAACACTATTGCTACTGACAAATAATAGCTACTGTTGATTGTGGTATGTACTTCTCTGCTATGGAAATAAATCAATGTTTAAATGTGACGAAATGTTATCATACCTTTATACACGGCATCTTGCATGCATAACCCACCTATGGTATCATGCTATATAATTTAAAATGTCATATAGTAGCTTCTGTCTAATCTAAACATTGCTTCCGTTTGAAAGTATAGATGTTTTGGTAAATGCCAGCACTGAACGTAACGGAATAATAATCATAACTTGAAACCACAAAACTAACACTTAAGGCGAAAATGTACCGAATATAATAACAGTGACTAAGGGGTTTTCTTTATAATCTAGAAATGAACAACTACCTGAACAATTAACTGCATTATAATATACAATACATTGTAACACAAAGGCCGTACATTGGCTAACGGAAATAAACTTTTTACAAGAACACTTCGTCACGAAATATTATCATTTTATACGGTATTGTGCACATTTAACGTGAATATACCATACGGTATGAATTAAAATGTGAAGGAGTGGCTACTGTCGTATGTAGTAAATGCTTCCGTATGAAAGCATAGATTCTTTGTAATCTGGAAATGAACGACTACTGGAACAATTAACTGCATTATTATATACAATCTATTGTAACACAAATGCCGTTCATTGACTAACAGAAACCAACTTTTAACAAGATAACTATTACTATTGACAAAGTGATAGCTACTGGTGTTGGTTGTACGTGCTTCTGCGCTGTGGAAAGAAATATGACAATATGACATAGGTAATCAATATTTCAATGTGACGAAATGTTACCACTTTTAAGGCGAATACAATATTAACTGAATTATTATAAATAATACATTGTAACACAGAAGCCGTACATTTTCACACCTTTATACACGGCATCTTACACACATAAACCACTTATGGGAACATGCTATATAATTTAAAATATCATAGAGTTGCTTCTGTCTATTCCAAACATTGCTTCCGTTTAAAAGTATAGATCATTTGGCAAATGCCAGCGCTGAATGTAACGGAATAATTTTTTATAATTCGAAACCAGAATACTAACCCATACAAAAAAAATGCTAACAAACACCATTAATGAACACCAAAGAAACTGCGGTTTGTAAGTGCGCCATTGCCAAACAAACACCAAACAAACCGCGGAAAAGTTTACATGCAAATGAGCTAATTGAACGCGGTTTGATAGGACTAACAAACACCATTAATGAACACCAAAGAAACTGCGGTTTGTTAGTGTTGCATTGACCTCCACAAACACCAAACAAACCGCGGAAAGATTTCACATGCAAATGAGCTAATAAAACGCTGTTCGATAGGGCTAACACACACCATTAACGAATACCAAAGAAACTGCGGTTTGTAAGTGTTCCATTGGCCTCAACAAACACCAAACAAACCGCGGAAAATTTCACATGCAAATGAGCTAATGGAACGCGGTTTGATAAATGTTTTAATAGAACACTAGCACAATTGGACACTACCAAACCATAGTTAAAGAATTAATGCACCACTATCGGATGACTAATGGAACGCTTTCAAACATCAGTTGCAACATAAATAGAAAGCTATGAAACCATAGCCTGTTCATTTATAGTAATCTGGTAGTTGGTCTGTTCATCAATGGCATCTGCTAGTTGGTCTGGATCCAATCTGGTAATCAATGGCGTCCACTAGTTGGTCTGGATAAAATACGGTCATCAATGATGTCTGCAACTTGGTCTGGATCACATCTGGTCATCAATGGCGTCTGCTACTTGGTCTGCATCACATCTGGTCATCAATGACGTTTGCTAGCTAGTCTGGTCATCAATGGCGTCTTCTAGTTAGTCTGGATCACATATAATCATCAATGGCGTCTGTTAGTTGATATAGTCATCAATGGCGTCTGCTAGTCGGTCTGGATCACATCTGGTCATCAATAGCGTTTGCTAGTTGGTCTGGTCATCAATGGCGTTTTCTAGTTGGTCAGGATCACATCTGGTCATCAATGTGGTCTGCTAGTTGGTCTGGTCATCAATGTCGTGTAGTAGTTGGTCTGGTCATCAATGTCGTGTAGTAGTTGGTCTGGTCATCAATGTCGTCTGGTAGTTTGTCTGGATCACATTTGGTCATCAATGTCGTCTGCTAGGCGGATTGGTCATCACTTGCGTTTGGTTGTAGGTCTAGTCCTCACTAGCGTCTGCGAGTTGGTCTGGATCTCACCTGGCCATCAATGGCGTCTGCTTGTTGGTCTGGATCTCACCTGGCCATCAATGGCGTCTGATAGTTGGTCTGGATCTCACCTGGCCATCAATGGCGTCTGATAGTTGGTCTGGATCTCACCTGGCCATCAATGGCGTCTGATAGTTGGTATGGATCTCACCTGGCCATCAATGGCGTCTGATAGTTGGTCTGGATCTCACCTAGCCATCAATGGCGTCTGATAGATGGTCTGGATCTCACCTGGCCATCAATGGCGTCTGATAGTTGGTCTGGATCTCACCTGTCCATCAATGGCGTCTGATAGTTGGTCTGGATCTCACCTGGCCATCAATGCGTCTGATAGTTTGTCTGGATCTCACCTGGCCATCAATGGCGTCTGATAGTTGGTCTGGATCTCACCTGGCCATCAATAGCGTCTGATAGTTGGTCTGGGTCTCACCTGGCCATCAATGGCGTCTGATAGTTGGTCTGGATATCACCTGGCCATCAATGGCGTCTGATAGTTGGTCTGGATCTCACCTGGCCATCAATGGCGTCTGCTAGTTGGTCTGGATCTCACCTGGCCATCAATGGCGTCTGATAGTTGGTCTGGATTTCACCTGGCCATCAATGACGTCTGCTAGTTGGTCTGGTCACCACTGGCGTATTGTACAGTAGTTGGTCTGGTCATCAATGTCGTCTGGTCGTAAGTCTGGTCATCACTGGCGTCCTGCTAGTTGGTCTGGATCTCATCTGGTCATCAATGGCGTCAATAGTACCCGAGCTCTCATCAAAATGAACAATATGTGCAAGTTTGAAAACTGTGAACTGTGTCGTGTGCAAGTTTGAAAACTGTGAACTGTATCGTGTAACAAGAACAAGTCTACACACGGATGGACGGACGTACAGACGCAATGATGGACGTCAGGAACAATGTCATCCCTTAAACTATGGCCTTTGGCCAGTATACCTAAAAAGAGTAGCGTAGGAAAGTAAGGTCGAAAATACTCATTTGATACATAATTCACTTTAATTAAGAGATAATTGCGGAAACGGTAGATGATGTTTGTAATCTGTACAGAAATTTGTACAATAAATTTATCTAAGAAATATTCATTAAATATAAGAAGATATGTAATTTTAAATGTTCGTCATTATGCTGTTTTTATAGTTAAAAACAGACTTGAGGGGAGTTTTAACGACTTGAGGGGACTCGTATATTCAAATTTACTTAAGGCGAAGCATTTAGGAAGAAAGCTGTCTTAATCTGGGGTTTAGAGTGAAATAAGAAGGCAACGTAGATAGTTTATAAGGTGAAAAGGTCTGAAGTAAATTGATTCTCTAAATAACCTTAATAATGTTTCAAAAATAGTTCTTAGAAATAAGTTCGCCCTAAGTCATAGAAAAATGGCATTTCCCCTTAATGTAGGATCCATACAGAGAATGTTTTTGTCCGGAACATATATAAAGGGCACATTCATATGATCGATCCAAGGCCTCTGGTTTTATATGTGTTTTATAGGAAAAACATTAAGTTTTAGCTAGCTTGAGCACACAGTGGTCAATATGAGTTATAAGCCCTTTTGACCGACGTTAACTATTTGCTTGTTAACACGAAGCTTATTACTTTTTTCATTTAATCGTTGTGAAACTTACTAATGTTGTTTATCTTGCTGATATGTAGGCCAAGTTTGAATATGGATCATGTCACTATGCCGAAATGAAGAATTTTTCTTGTTAAAACTCTCCAGCATTTTTATCTTTAGCATATTGAAACTTTGTCAGAATGTTTGTCTTGATTATGTGAAGGCTTTGTTCGAATATGGGTCATGTTCAGCCAAAATATTTGGTCACGAGGCCAATTTTGAGAAAAATCTCGCTATCACTAGATACCACAATATTAGTCAAATTGTGTCTGCAATGGGGAAAGGGTAAAATGGTATTTGTAGTAAAACATCTCAATATCTAGAATATCGAAAAAGGTTTGAAAACATTATGTGAAAAGGAGAAATTGCTGATTTTTAGCAATTTCTCGATTTCCCACAATAATATTTTCAATATTTGTCGGATTCAGTTGTTATCACAGAAAGGTTTAATATTTGTCGGATTCAGTTGTTATCACAGAAAGGTTTAATATTTGTCGGATTCAGTTGTTATCACAGAAAGGTTTAATATTTGTCGGATTCAGTTGTTATCACAGAAAGGTTTAATATTTGTCGGATTCAGTTGTTATCACAGAAAGGTTTAATATTTGTCGGATTCAGTTGTTATCACAGAAAGGTTTAATATTTGTCGGATTCAGTTGTTATCACAGAAAGGTTTAATATTTGTCGGATTCAGTTGTTATCACAGAAAGGTTTAATATTTGTCGGATTCAGTTGTTATCACAGAAAGGTTTAATATTTGTCGGATTCAGTTGTTATCACAGAAAGGTTTAATATTTGTCGGATTCAGTTGTTATCACAGAAAGGTTTAATATTTGTCGGATTCAGTTGTTATCACAGAAAGGTTTAATATTTGTCGGATTCAGTTGTTATCACAGAAAGGTTTAATATTTGTCGGATTCAGTTGTTATCACAGAAAGGTTCAATATTTGTCGGATTCAGTTGTTATCACAGAAAGGTTTAACAATTTCCGGTTGCAGACGCATTTTTACATATACAGCAGACTTCATTTGAAAACATCGGTAAAAAGGAGAATTGCTCATGAGAGAGATTTTTCCTTTTGCCACAAAGTTTTCAACTGTTTTAAATAATTATTCTTTCCTTTAAGGACTTTCATATGTTTACCTACATGTAGATGTATTCAAAGTTGTCTGTTTTTTGTCTTTTCGTTGTGGAAAAGGGTTAAGCAATATATTCTTAACAGTACCCTAGCCGATCTGCTTTTTAAATAATTTGAACATTTCGTGGCAAAAAGATAAGTTCCCTGTCGTGAGCATATACTCCTTTTGCTACATTGCTTTCAAATCTTATCAATTGTACGGGGAAAGGATTAAAATGTGCAGAACAGTAACCGGATATTACTATCACTGATTAAAATTCCGTTCAAACTAACTTGTTGCATTTTCTGTACAGGACTATGTTTTGCCAGGCAGCTTACTATACGATAAGTATTGCAAAACGGAACTAGCGATACGCAATATATTGCATTACAGGTCGAAATGTATTTGTAGTACAGCAAAACAGCATATAAGACATATTGCTGAAAACAAAAACCAGCCGGAAACATTGGAACAATTGTTCATTATAAGAATTTGCTCCGTTTTTTGCAATGTTTATACTTTATGATTTGCTTAAAAAAATGATATTTAATTAAACACACCACCCAGCCGATACGATAAAGTGCGTTATTTGTTTAGAAGTGTATTGCAACATACCAGTAAATCGGAACAGCCCTAACTTTCACGAGATTATGTAGATTGTTTACAAAGAAGATTGGAATATGAATCCCGAGTTTTCTATGTATATCTGTTTGGCGGAGTAATCCGCCTTGGTCGAAGGGTTAGCGTCGGTGATTTGATAGCGGGCGTCCCGGGTTAGATCCCCAGTCATTGTAGAGTGTTCTTGGGAAAGGCACATTTTCTAGCCTAGTACTGGTTTGTTTACCCAGGGTTCATGATTAAGTGAATTGTCGCTGTGATATAACTGAAATAATGTTTAAAATGGCGGTAAACCCCAATTAAAAAAAAACCCGGGGGGATAATTGATGTATGCTTCTCTAAAAGCCACACTTCATTAGGCGGTACCTCAGTGTTATCGTTCAAAAAGGAAGAAAGAAGATTTTTGAATTATAAATATCTTAATTTAACCTGTATGAGTGAATTCTTCCAAATTTAAGTCATTTTTTAGATTTTTTCCAATTTAATCGTTTTCCTCATACATACGTTTTCTTGCACCTCCGTATCTGAGGGCCTTTTGAAAACATTGTGGCAAATGGAGAAATTTATTAAAGTGAGCAATTTCCCCTTTTGCCATAATGTTTTCAACTTCATTCAATAAGTATACATTAATTAATATAGATTTAGCTGTGTGAAGTTAGCTAAACATACGACATACGACATTCGACATTCGACATTCAAAAGTTGAAACAAAAAAACCGAATGTCGTTCTGACACGACATTCGACATTCAAAAAATAAAACTTCAAAAAAACATACGACATTCGAAAGTTGGAAAACGCCCGAATGTCGTGCTAGCACGACATTCGACATTCGAGATTCAAAAGTTGAAAAAAAATCTCACGGGAGTGGAACAACGGCCTTAATGTGGATTTCTAACCGAGTCTGCCGCGTATATTACGGGGAGCACTTGGGCCTACAAGCCCTTGTCACGGGAGTCGAAAAAAAAAATCACAATGGTGTGGAACACTTTTATTTTCTTACGGGCGTGGAACAACGGCCTTAAGGCGGATTTATACCTGAGTCTGTCGCGTGTTTTACGGGGAGCACTCCGCTGCTAGTCGGGGAAATGTAATCCGGGGCCGCATACTCTTTTAGGCAGGTCCCGCAGTCTACCCGCGCTTACGGCGAAGTGCTGAGCTTTGTTTTACGCTAGCACTCCGCTGCCAGTAGGGGAAATGTGCGCTGGTGCCGCATATGATATACGGCCGCTCCCGTAGTCTACCCGCGCTTACGGCGAAATGCTGAGCCTTGATTTATGCGAGAACTCGGCTGCTAGTAGGGGAAATGTGCGCCTGGGCCGCATATGCTATACGGCAAATCAGGCCCCAGCGCACATTTTCCCAGCCATATGCGAAGTGCTGCCTTGAAACTAGGAGAGCACTTCGCCGGCAGCGCGGGTTCTAACGACGGGACTGCCTTGTAGCAAATTAGGGCCCAGCGCACATTTCCCCAGTCATATGCGGAGTGCTGCCTTGAAACAAGGGTAGCACTTCGCCGTCAGCGCGGGTTCTTACGGCGGGACTTCCTTGTAGCAAATTCGGCCCCGGCGCACATTTCCCGAGCCATACGCAGAGTGCTGTCTGGAAACAAGGCGAGGATTTCGCCGTCAGCGTGGGTAAACAGCAGGACTTCCTTATAGCAAATTCGACATCAGCGCACATTTCCTCGGCCATACGCAGAGTGCTGCCTCGAAACAAGGCGAGGACTTCGCCTTCAGCGCAAGATTCATCGGCAGGACTGCCTTATTGCAAATTCGGCCCCAGCGCACATTTCCCCAGCCATACGCAGAGTGCTGCCTTGAGACAAGAAGAGCACTTCACTGTCAGCGCAAGTTCTAACGGCGGGACTGCCTTGTAGCAAATTCGGCCCCAGCAAACATTTCTCCAGCCATACGCAGAGTGCTGCCTCGAAATTAAGGATAGAAAATTAGGCCCAAGCGCGCCTTTCCCCAGCCATACGCAGAGTGCTGCCCCCAAAATAAGGCGAGCACTTCGCCGTCAGCTCTGCTTCTAACGGCGGAACTGCCTTATAGCAAATTCGGCCCCAGCGCACATTTCCCCAGCCATACGCAGAGTGCTACCTTGAGTCAAGCCGAGCACTTCGCCGTCAGCGCTTGTTCTAACATTCGTTTTTTTTCCAACTCGAAGCCAGCACGACTTTCGATTTTTTGAAGTTTTAATTTGTGTATGTCGAATGTCGAATGTCGTGCCAGCACGACATTCGTGTTTTTTTCCAACTTTTGAATGTCGAATGTCGAATGTCGTGACAGCACGACAATCGTTTTTTTTGAAGTTTTAATTTTTGAATGTCGAATGTCGACTGCGGGACCTGCCGTATAGCATATGCGGCACAGGCGCACATTTCCCCTACTAGCAGCGGAGTGCTAGCGTAAAAGAAGGTTCAGCACTTCGCCGTAAGCGCGCGTAGACTGCGGACCTGCCTTATAGCGTATTCGGCCCCGGCTCACATTTCCCCTACTCGACATTCGACATTAAAAAAAAAAAAAAAAAACGAATGTCGTGCTGGCACGACATTCGACATTCGACATTCGACATACAAAAATTAAAACTTCAAAAAATCGAAAGTCGTGCTGGCTTCGACATTCGACATTCGTAGGCCCAAGTGCTCCCCGAAATACACGCAGCAGACTCGAGTAGAAATCCGCCTTAAGGCCGTTGTTCCATGCCCGTAAGAAACAAAATCACGACATTCGATTTTTTTGAATTTTTATTTTTTGAATGTCGAATGTCGAAGGTCGTGCCAGCACGACATTGGCTTTTGAATGTCGAATGTCGAATGTCGTATTTTTAGCTAACTTCACACAGCTTATAGATTTTCAGTATTTTTGCCCAGATGTTTTCGAAGTTGTTTTTTCCCACATATCTGCAACAAACAACTTTGAAAACATCTAGACAAATTTATTGAACATTTCTATATTAGAAAGTGCAAATATTGAATAGAGTTGAAAACATTTCGACGCAGCAGAGGCGTCCGTAAGTATATGTAGAACATGGCTTACCGCCCCCCCCCCCCTTTTTTTCCCAGTAACAGACGACTTATCATGTATCCATGCGACATCTGAACACAGTGAAAAACGAGAAATCTTTCATACCGAGAAATTTATACTTTCCCCACTACGATTTCCATTTAATCTCAGAATTGCATCCATTTACATTAATATTTATCATGCTTTCCTCCAGATTAAGACAATTTCAAAGTTATCTGCTTCAAATTGGTTGTATGTGGTAATGGGTCATTACATGCTTCTGTAATGCCAGTGTGTCAGAACTATTAGTTTACTACTTTTCAACCCTTTGACAGTAAATTTCTATTCACAATAAATGTTACATACATAAAATATCTTCAACAATTTTTAATTTTGAGCCTTAATGTTACACTTCTACATATTGTTAGATCACCTGAGTCTTAGGCGCAACGTGATCTTTTATGATCCCTCACGGACGGCTTGCGTCATTCGTTCAAATAATCTTCTCTGCAACTGCTTGTCTGATTGCAAACACATTACATTAAATGTTCACTGGGTGACCCTCATCAACGTTGTTCAAGATAAACTATATACAAGTTTGGATGATGCGGCATTAGAAAAGGGGGAAATGACAAGACTTAAAAAATAATTCTTCATCTCTGAATCTGCTTGTCAAATTCCAAGATATTTTGGTAGAATTGTTCCTTTTGTGATCTTCTATAAAACATTTCACAGCCATAATGATTGGTTGGAAAACAACCAAACTTCAGAAGAATGTTCCGTTAGTGGTTCCCTTACCAATTTAGCAAAAATTAAAGGATAAGGATTTAGTGTAATGTGTCAAACAAGGGTTCAGTATAGCTAATTAAAACCTATCATATTTATTGAACAGAGTGTGTGAGAAGAAGAGATGCATATCAAATTCCAGGCGCCAACAACTATTTGCATTTAAAACCATATAGTGGCAGTATATGATGTCAAGTGTGGCACATTCATGTTCTGCTTTCATTTGGCCAAGGTATATTATTCTGTTGCCATAGTTGTATTTGGTTTACTTTACATATTTTCATACAAGTAGCCAAAGTGATTCTATTTAATGACTTTTTGTCTAGTAACCTGAAACATAAAACATTAAAACATTATTTATTGATACAAACATTTTCCTAGGTATATTTCTAGCACCTAAAGCTATTTGTATTCTGTCATTTGGTATGGATTATGTCGGGACGTATAGGACATTACGAATGTGATTTATGTCTGGGTAATTATGGGATTGTAAAAATCATATGATCATTCACTCGGGGAATCTTTCTGAATAGGTATAGGAAACGTTAATCTACTTTGAATTAACTGAATTAACTGAAAGAAAATGAGTTCACAGTTTTCACCAATGTGCTTTCGAAACGATGATTTCAAAATGCATTTCATTCCGTAATATCATAGAAATATCTTCTTTATTAAACGTATTTAAGATGTGTAGTACCTTCTTCCTTTATCGTCTGCAAGGACATATACAGCAGCATTTAATCGTTTACCCTGCATCAGACGAATTTTGCCGAAATATCTATTTTGACATTTATAGAGAGTAGTAGTTTAGGTGGGCAACAATTGGCAGGAGTGAGCTTCCTAAATAAACTTAATGCTTTCTGCTTAATCCTGTTTATATTTATATTGATATGAAGTGTTATAAGATGTACATATAAATTAGAACATAAATAAAATATTGTTTAAACCAACACTTTCAGAGTGATTCTTCTGTAATGTATTATCGAGTAATGATTCATGAAATTGGAGGGCAACATGCCCTATACACCTTTCGTTCTGCTTTTTGCCCCATATACTATCTAACATTCCAAAAGTACTGCTCTTCAGGGAGAGGGCAACATAGGGGCATTGCCCTATACTCGTCTATGCTCTTTTGTTTTGTTGTTTGCCCTATATACTATCTAACATTCCAAAAGTACTGCCCTTCAGGGAGAGAACAACATGGGGCATTGCCCTATACTCGTTTCGTTTTGATTTTTGCCCCATATACTATCTAACATTCCAAAAGTACTGCTCTTCAGGGAGAGGGCAACATGGGGCATTGCCCTATACTCCTTAGTTTTTGTTTTTGCCCCATTTACTTTCCAACATTCCAGGGAGAGTGTAACATGGGGCATTGCCCTATACTCTTTTCGTTTTGTTTTTGCCCCATATACTATCCAACATTCCAGGGGGAGGGTAACATGGGGTACTGTTTCATGTTGTCCTCCCCTGATTTGGGACTTTGTTATTTCACTTTATCTTGGGAAATGATATGCTGGCTTTGACAATTTGATTGAAAGATGTGCTTTCACGTTTTATCAATCTGCCCCATACTGCCCTTCCTGGATTGTATTTCCTTCCCCGGGAGAACAACATGAGGCAGTGCCAAATATTGCCGTACTATACAACTGAGAGTTTCCATATTGTTTACTAAACGTTTTCAAAGTCGTTTGCTGGAGATGTGCTACATGAGGGAATGTGTTCAATAAAGTTAACATTCTTATACCGTCAGGGCACCCTACGTATTGAGTATCAAATAGAATTGTATCAATGCTACTAAAATAATCTGATATCATTGAAATATTTACCCGATAAGTTGGTAGGTAATGGTTAAATGTATGTTTTAGTGCAGTTGTAAGAGTTTAACAGTTATACATATATACACGTATTAGTGCAATCGGACATCTCAAAAATATGTAATTGCTAACATAATCTAATGAGAAATCTTGTGTGTGACTTTAAATTTGCACGGATGGATATAAGTCCTCATTCATTTCGACGTGTTGATATGTTGTCTGGGATGTTGTTATTTGGCTCACTTGGAAGTTTCAGCTGTGTACAGTATTAATACTAGATCGGAACCTTATACCGATGAAATAATGCCGTATTATGCATTTAGTCGGGAGTGCAACGGATACTGTTGGTTAACAATCCGATTAAATCTTCATCGAGGTTTTTCTAGCAACCTAATTTTCAAACGTGCGTATAAGTATTTGATAACTACACAACGGGATACCTTTTATATTTTAGAAAGGATCTCTTGAACAAATAAGTTCCATTCATCTTTCATCTAACTTTTACATTGTCATTGTTAATGCAACTTCATTAAACATTCATGAAATAATGAGATATTCTGTTTCGCCAAAAGTTCAGTATTCAATGCAAATAATTTTGTTGAGTTTGCAAAACAACATAGATCCTATTGTTTGTTCTTATGCCATAGAAAACCTTTCTATAGCAAATATAGAAACGTATAAAGAATTCATGCACATAATGTCTTTTAACACTACACCGTGTTGTCAATATGTTTTCATACGTTTTAAAGGTATTATTTCCAAAATATCCCTCATAATAGTATGTGTTTTTGTGTCTTCACGTAAACACCAGTCCATCGAAAACGAAAGGATACAAAACACATATATACAGGTTATATATTGCATTGGGAATTATATTCTATGCATTTTTTAATATCACACACAGTCTTAAATTACCAAAAAACATATTTGGTAGCCTTTGTTGATTAATGATGATATGTCTACATGGTCCATTCACTTGAATTTGGAATTGATGCTACTTACAAACGAACGTGTAAATGAATACAAGGTGTTTCCGTTTGAAGCATACATACAAACTAAGAAATACGTCTCTAGTTCATGGTCACTATATTACATTAAAAGAACGACCAATAAACATTAGATAAATATATATGTAGGTTTTTACTAAAACGCACCATTTGTATTCACATTATTTTGTCTTATGTCCCTTGTAAACGTGCCGTCGATGTCGCCCTTATTAGCCCCGATACTTACGAGCTTAATACTTTATACTGATGTGCTTGACAAAATATGACCAGTTGCCACGTAAGTATAGATTACACCAAGAAAGATTAATGGTCCATTATGGAAAGTAGTGGAATAATGACACACTAATGGCCTACCCATTACAATATATCATTTCGATTTGAACCGAAAAGTCCATTGTTCAGTGTCGGGGAAGGTGCTGAGTAGTAGATATCTTAAGATGAGCTATGTTGTATTCCTGATGAGTTCTAAATAGTTGGGGATTTTGACACCAGAGTTTATTACCGCTCTTTATATCTGAAATAGGAGCTAGAGCGAGACGAGCAATACTCATAATGGTGAGTGTGCAGAAAATAATAGGTCGTGTGTATTGTGTGAGCATTTCGCAACTATGGTCGCCCAACGATCTCCGTGTGTATAAAAAGGACCTAAACAACGTCGCCCAACGATCTCCGTGTGTGTAAAGGGGGCTTAGAAACGTAACCCAACGAACCTCGCGTGAGTATAAAGAGGACTTAGAAACGTCGCCCAACGATCTCCGTGTGTGTAAAGGGGGCTTAGAAACGTAACCCAACGATCCTCGCGTGAGTATAAAGAGGACTTAGAAACGTCGCCCAACGATCTCCGTGTGTGTAAAGGGGGCTTAGAAACGAAACCCAACGATCCTCGCGTGAGTATAAAGAGGACTTAGAAACGTCACCCAACGATCTCCGTGTGTGTAAAGGGGGCTTAGGAACGTCGCCCAACGATCTCCGCTTGTGTAAAGGGGGCTTAGAAACGTAACCAAACGATCCTCGCGTGAGTATAAAGAGGACTTAGAAACGTCGCCCAACGATCTCCGTGTGTGTAAAGGGGGCTTAGAAACGTCGCCCAACGATCTCCATGTGTGTAAAGGGGGCTTAGAAACGTCGCCCAACGATCTCCGTGTGTGTAAAGAGGGCTTAGAAACGTCGCCCAACGTTCTCCGTGTGTGTAAAGGGGGCTTAGAAACGTCGGCCAACGATCTCCGTGTGTGTAAAGAGGATTTAGAAACGTCGGCCAACGATCTCCGTGTGTGTAAAGGGGGCTTAGAAACGTCGCCCAACGATCTTCGCGTGTGTAAAGGGGGCTTAGAAACGTAACCCAACGATCCTCGCGTGAGTATAAAGAGGACTTAGAAACGTCGCCCAACGATCTCCGTGTGTGTAAATGGGGCTTAGAAACGTCGCCCAACGATCTCCGTGTGTGTAAAGGGGGCTTAGAAACGTCGCCCAACGATCTCCGCGTGTGTAAAGGGGGCTTAGAAACGTAACCCAACGATCCTCGCGTGAGTATAAAGAGGACTTAGAAACGTCGCCCAACGATCTCCGCGTGTGTAAAGGGGGCTTAGAAACGTAACCCAACGATCTCCGTGTGTGTAAAGGGGGCTTAGAAACGTCGCCCAACGATCTCCGCGTGTGTAAAGGGGGCTTAGAAACGTCGCTCAACGATCTCCGTGTTTGTAAAGGGGCTTAGAAACGTAACCCAACGATCCTCGCGTGAGTATAAAGAAGACTTAGAAACGTCGCCCTACGATCTCCGTGTGTGTAAAGGGGGCTTAGAAACGTCACCCAATGTTCTCCGCGTCAGTAAATGGGGCTTAGAAACGTCGCCCAACGTTCTCCGCGTCAGTAAAGGGGGCTTAGAAACGTCGCCCAACGATCTCCGCGTGTGTAAAGGGGGCTTAGAAACGTCGCTCAACGATCTCCGTGTTTGTAAAGGGGCTTAGAAACGTAACCCAACGATCCTCGCGTGAGTATAAAGAAGACTTATAAACGTCGCCCTACGATCTCCGTGTGTGTAAAGGGGGCTTAGAAACGTCACCCAATGTTCTCCGCGTCAGTAAATGGGGCTTAGAAACGTCGCCCAACGTTCTCCGCGTCAGTAAAGGGGGCTTAGAAACGTCACCCAACGATCTCCGCGTGTGTAAAGGGGGCTTAGAAACGTCGCCCAACGATCTCCGTGTGTGTAAAGGGGGCTTAGAAACGTAACCCAACGATCCTCGCGTGAGTATAAAGAGGACTTAGAAACGTCGCCCAACGATCTCCGTGTGTGTAAAGGGGGCTTAGAAACGTCACCCAACGTTCTCCGCGTCAGTAAAGGGGGCTTAGAAACGTCACCCAACGATCTCCGTGTGTGTAAATGGGGCTTAAAAACGTAACCCAACGATCCTCGCGTGAGTAAAGGTGGCTTAGAAACGTCGCCCAACGATCTCCGTGTGTGTAAAGGGGTCTTAGAAACATCGTCCAACGTTCTTCGCGTGTGTAAAGGGGGCTTAGAAAACGTCGCCAAACGATCTCCGCGTGTGTAAAGGTGGGCTTAGAAACGTCGCCCAACGTTCTCCGTGTGTGTAAAGGGGGCTTAGAAACGTCGCCCAACGGTCTCCGCGTATGTAAAGGGGGCTTAGAAACGTCGCCCAACGTTCTCCGTGTGTGTAAAGGGGGCTTAGAAACGTCGCCCAACGTTCTCCGTGTGTGTAAAGGGGGCTTAGAAACGTCGCCCAACGTTCTCCGTGTGTGTAAAGGGGGCTTAGAAACGTCGCCCAACGTTCTCCGTGTGTGTAAAGGGGGCTTAGAAACGTCACCCAACGATCTCCGCGTGTGTAAAAGGGGGCTTAGAAACGTCGCCCAACGTTCTCCGTGTGTGTAAAGGGGGCTTAGAAACGTAACCCAACGATCTCGGCATGTGTAAACGGGGCATATAAACGTCGCCCAACAATCTACGCGTGAGTAAAGGGGGCTTAGAAACGTCGCCCAACGATCTCCATGTGTGTTAAGGGGGCTTAGAAACGTCGCCCAACGATCTCCGTGTGTGTAAAGGGGGTTTAGAAACGTCGCCCAACGATCTCCGTGTGTGTAAAGGGGGCTTAAAAACGTCGCCCAACGTTCTCCGTGTGTGTAAAGGGGGCTTAGAAACGTCGCCCAACGTTCTCCGCGTATGTAAAGGGGGCTTAGAAACGTCGCCCAACGTTCTCCGTGTGTGTAAAGGGGGCTTAGAAACGTCGCCCAACGTTCTCCGTGTGTGTAAAGGGGGGCTTAGAAACGTAACCCAACGATCTCGGCATGTGTAAACGGGGCTTATAAACGTCGCCCAACAATCTACGCGTGAGTAAAGGGGGCTTAGAAACGTCGCCCAACGATCTCCATGTGTGTTAAGGGGGCTTAGAAACGTCGCCTAACGATCTCCGTGTGTGTAAAGGAGGCTTAGAAACGTAACACAACGATCCTCGCGTGAGTATAAAGAGGACTTAGAAACGTCGCCCAACGATCTCCGCGTGTGTAAAGGGGGCTTAGAAACGTAACCCAACGATCTCCGTGTGTGTAAAGGGGGCTTAGAAACGTCGCCCAACGATCTCCGCGTGTGTAAAGGGGGCTTAGAAACGTAACACAACGATCCTCGCGTGAGTATAAAGAGGACTTAGAAACGTCGCCCAACGATCTCCGCGTGTGTAAAGGGGGCTTAGAAACGTAACCCAACGATCTCCGTGTGTGTAAAGGGGGCTTAGAAACGTCGCCCAACGATCTCCGCGTGTGTAAAGGGGGCTTAGAAACGTCGCTCAACGATCTCCGTGTTTGTAAAGGGGCTTAGAAACGTAACCCAACGATCCTCGCGTGAGTATAAAGAAGACTTAGAAACGTCGCCCTACGATCTCCGTGTGTGTAAAGGGGGCTTAGAAACGTCACCCAATGTTCTCCGCGTCAGTAAATGGGGCTTAGAAACGTCGCCCAACGTTCTCCGCGTCAGTAAAGGGGGCTTAGAAACGTCACCCAACGATCTCCGCGTGTGTAAAGGGGGCTTAGAAACGTCGCCCAACGATCTCCGTGTGTGTAAAGGGGGCTTAGAAACGTAACCCAACGATCCTCGCGTGAGTATAAAGAGGACTTAGAAACGTCGCCCAACGATCTCCGTGTGTGTAAAGGGGGCTTAGAAACGTCACCCAACGTTCTCCGCGTCAGTAAAGGGGGCTTAGAAACGTCACCCAACGATCTCCGTGTGTGTAAATGGGGCTTAAAAACGTAACCCAACGATCCTCGCGTGAGTAAAGGTGGCTTAGAAACGTCGCCCAACGATCTCCGTGTGTGTAAAGGGGTCTTAGAAACATCGTCCAACGTTCTTCGCGTGTGTAAAGGGGGCTTAGAAAACGTCGCCAAACGATCTCCGCGTGTGTAAAGGTGGGCTTAGAAACGTCGCCCAACGTTCTCCGTGTGTGTAAAGGGGGCTTAGAAACGTCGCCCAACGGTCTCCGCGTATGTAAAGGGGGCTTAGAAACGTCGCCCAACGTTCTCCGTGTGTGTAAAGGGGGCTTAGAAACGTCGCCCAACGTTCTCCGTGTGTGTAAAGGGGGCTTAGAAACGTCGCCCAACGTTCTCCGTGTGTGTAAAGGGGGCTTAGAAACGTCGCCCAACGTTCTCCGTGTGTGTAAAGGGGGCTTAGAAACGTCACCCAACGATCTCCGCGTGTGTAAAAGGGGGCTTAGAAACGTCGCCCAACGTTCTCCGTGTGTGTAAAGGGGGCTTAGAAACGTAACCCAACGATCTCGGCATGTGTAAACGGGGCATATAAACGTCGCCCAACAATCTACGCGTGTGTAAAGGGGGTTTAGAAACGTCGCCCAACGATCTCCGTGTGTGTAAAGGGGGCTTAAAAACGTCGCCCAACGTTCTCCGTGTGTGTAAAGGGGGCTTAGAAACGTCGCCCAACGTTCTCCGCGTATGTAAAGGGGGCTTAGAAACGTCGCCCAACGTTCTCCGTGTGTGTAAAGGGGGCTTAGAAACGTCGCCCAACGTTCTCCGTGTGTGTAAAGGGGGGCTTAGAAACGTAACCCAACGATCTCGGCATGTGTAAACGGGGCTTATAAACGTCGCCCAACAATCTACGCGTGAGTAAAGGGGGCTTAGAAACGTCGCCCAACGATCTCCATGTGTGGTAAGGGGGCTTAGAAACGTCGCCTAACGATCTCCGTGTGTGTAAAGGGGGTTTAGAAACGTCGCCCAACGATCTCCGTGTGTGTAAAGGGGTATAGAAACGTCGCCCAACGTTCTCCGTGTGTGTAAAGGGGCTTAAAAACGTCGCCCAACGTTCTCCGTGTGTGTAAAGGGGGCTTAGAAACGTCGCCCAACGTTCTCCGCGTGTGTAAAGGGGGCTTAGAAACGTTGCCCAACGATCTCCGTGTGTGTAAAGGGGTCATAGAAACGTCGTCCAACGTTCTTCGTGTGTGTAATGGGGGCTTAGAAACGTTGCCCAACGATCTCCGCGTCAGTAAAGGGGGCTTAGAAACGTCGTCCAACGTTCTTCGTGTGTGTAATGGGGGCTTAGAATCCATCTATAGATATATTGGAGCAACCATGGCGCTCATTGAGTGCTTATCGAGCGCTCATTGAAAGACCGTTGAGAGACCAATGGATACTAAGCCTCTTACGGCGACACCTGGGAGTTTGTTGAGTGCATGTAATGCGACAAAGAAAGATAACGGGTGATCTAAGGAGATCGCTGAGAGATCAGGTGCGACAAAGAGAAATCAATGAGAGACCGAAAGTGGTCGCTGAGGGATCATGATGAGATCCTTTGGCGACCCAGGATATTGTTGAGCATTTCTCGGGCGACAGGGCGCCTCTTGGTATATATATATATATATATATATATTAGAGGTTTGTGATGTTCTTGCATCAGTCTATGAAAAGCTGTTGAAGAGAGACGAAGATGAACAACCAAGTGCTGAAACATGGTCCAATCCAGAGCTACTAGGTCACCAAGCAATTATACAGAACCAGTTGGCCATTGAAGTCGTCCAAAGGAGGAGACAGATGCGTTGAAGTAGGAGGCAACGAATCTGGTGGTCCTGCCTCTGAATGACAAAAGAAAGAAGACTTCAGTCATGGCGCCTTTACAACCTGTGTATGGAGCCGGCCATGTTTAATATTAATAGTTTGTGTGCTCTTCACCAAATCTATAGACAGAATGAAAAATAGTGACATCAGACATCTCGAGCTTCGGTGTGAAACAAATTGGCGTCCATTGAAAAAGCTATGAGAGATTATTGGGAGATCATTAAGACCATTGAGCGCTCATTGGCCGCTCCATGAGAGACAGTCTTCAACGGTTTCTCAACGGTCGCCACCTCTGTGTAAATAAAGGAGGTATTATTTAGAGATGTACAGGTTTGCATGCAGAGTGCAGTATTGTAAGACGTGAATCAAGCTATATATTGACGTGTACCCACGTTATTCTGACATATATTAAAAGGACAAACTCGTTAAACGTCTCCATTCACGTTATTTTTTTATATTATTTATTAGAATTAGTTAGTATTAAAATGCTGGCTTCCTCAATATAAGGACGCAATACAAATATTCAATATGGGCAGAAGTGATGAAAAGAGACATATTTATCTTACAGCAAAGAAAACAATATAGGCATACTATTAGAAAGAAGAAAAGTCAATATAGATATAAAAAGGTGAAAGAACTTGAGCGTTGTAAAGGTAAAAATCCAAAAGAATTTCGGAAGATGTGTGAAAAAGGGAGATAATATTAAGTTAGAAAACTTCCTATATAGTAACTTCAAAAACTTATGGAATGATATTAGTATTACAGTTAATGCCGAAGCGGAGCAGTGGTGCAAAAATAATGTTACAACTGAGCCAATATATGCAGAATTGGACTAACCGATTACACTAGAGGAGGTTAAGGGAGGAATTAAAAATCTGAAGAAAAATAAGGCATGTGCATATGACATTTTGCTAAACGAGTATTTTATAGAAAGTAGCGATATACTATCAAGTTATATAACTGATTTATTTTTAACACAATTTTTGAGAGGGGCTTCTTTCCAAAAGAATGGTCAAATAGTATCATGGTACCGGTATACAAAAAAAGGTGACGAAAATGACGTTAATAACTATCGTGGTATGTTTCGGGATTCTTTTTCATCTGTATTGAATTTACACATGACCAAGTGGTTTGAAAAATATGATATTATATCCGACTCCCACATCTGTTTAGAAAGAATTATTCTACCACAGATGCTATATTTTATCTAAACAATTTGATTGAGCACTATTTAAACAATGGGAAAAGGCTATATGTAGCTTTTGTAGACATGACAAAGGCATTCGACTCAGTATACCATAACGCCCTCTGGTACACGTTATATAAACAGGGAATATCTGGTAAAATGCTTATTCTGAACTCATATACATATCAGTTGGATTAAAACAGGATGGAGTGTGCTCATTCTTGTTATATTTTCGTTATTTATTGAAGATCTAGAGCTATTCTAACCACCGATATGAATAGCGGGATAACGCTTTTTCAAATTAGCATATGCAGACGACATGTGTATAGTTAGCTATACTGTGTCCGACACACTAGTCTACATAACCTTAAACAATATTGTGATTTGAGGGGTCTTCAAGTAAATATAGACAAACAAAAGTAATGGTGTTCAGAAAAAGAGGGAATGTATCAGCTATGGAAAAGTTATATTACGATAAAGCAGAGATTGAATTAGTGAACAGTTTCAATTACCTAGGTACTGTACTGAATTACACCGGGTCGTTCACTTCGCATCGTAATACAGTTATCGGGAAAGGTATTAAAGCAATGAACGCATTATTATCACACACTTTGTCGGATCAATATTGAACTACTCCTGTGACATTTGGTGTAGTACCAACAACTTAGAGTTTGAACGTTTACACTTGAAATATTGTAAAAGACTACTACGTGTAATCAAAGCGCTGATGATATAGGGGCATATGTAAGATGATCATATATATGGCATAGTTAATATTGACAAACATTGATGAAACAATGGAGTTTACACCTAAAACAACAGATCAGATTTGTGTTCGAAATATTGTATCGGTCTCCTCATCCAAATGTATAAGTGTGAATACTTTGAAATGAACCCACCAAACAGAAACAAAGTTTTGACCCATTAATGCAAACCGTAACGGACAGACGGACGGATAGATGAACAAAAAGACGGGCGGACAGTCAGTCACTCCGGACAAAAGACACAGATTTGGGAAGCACTCATTAACGAACGAGAGCATTTTACGGGAAAGTCATCTTTATAATAAGTGAGAAAAAAGAATAAAAATATACACACTCCAAACACACTCCAAACAACTCCAAACACACTCCAAACACACTCCAAACACAGCATGCTAAACTTATGTTTGTTGTGCACTGCACATCTGTTGTGGTCATAAGTTACCTGCAAACCAAGTTTGAAATGGATACAATGGAAATTAATTGAGACAATAGCTGAACTAAATAAGGAAAAATAGAGATAGCTAAAAGAGGCAGACAGAGTTATGTACCTAGTATTTTGCCGTTCTCCTGATCACACGGTATAATTGTGACCGCTTTGAAATGTATCTGCCAAATAGAAACAACGTTTTGACCAATAAATGCAAACCGTGACGGACGGACGAATGCACATTCAGGCAGACAGCCGGCCGGACGCCGAATAATGCCTCCAAGCTTTACAGACAGAGACAACACATAACGTTTTGATTACAGACGACTGGTTCGATGCGTCGAAACACGTCTGTGTTTAGGAAAGGGTTAACATGTTATGGTATTTGTAATATATTTGTTATCACATATAAGCCGCATCTAGCGATTTGCAGTTTAATTGAATCTCCGAAACGGGACCGTACAAGGTTAATTGACATAACCTATTTAGACTATATTTCAAGTTTATTTGTCAACAGATATATCTAGATTACATGTTGACGGACGTTGAGTCTTCAATTTACGCAAAAGCAAATATATATTATAATTTAAATCCCAAACTCGCTAGAAGCGCCTCACTTATAAAATAAATATTGACCTTGCGGTTATAACTCGTGTGTATGTTGAAATTAACTAATCTCTAATTTGTAAATTGAATTAATATTTCCTAGTTGGGTCGACATACTGACAAGCGGATGAACGGAGTAATGGAAAAATATCTTTTCCAGCGACATTATAAATATCATATGGCAGCATGTGTGACATTGATATTGTCAACCCGAGAGCAGAATGTCACCCGAGACGTAAGCCGAGGGTGACATTCTGTTTCGAGGGTTGACAATATCAATGTCACACATGCTGCCATATGATATTTATTTTATTATACCGAACAAAATTAAGTGACGTCACTGCTGTATGCTGTATGACGTCACTGTTGTATGTGTATAAGGGAGGCAATCACCTCATGATTTAGCTAAAATATTGAAGCAGTTATTTGCCCTTATATGACATTCAAAATATCACTGCGGTCACATGACCTGACAGTCAATTTTCGCTTGGTCACGTGTCAAAAAGGTTGAAAATGTTTCTGATAGTCAAAATATCTGTAACGGGATTTTACCATTGTAGACAAAAGTGAGGTATAATAAATGAGAATATTCATACAAAACGCGTCCTGTTTTACCAACAATTCCCCAGTAGCTGTGAGACGTTAGTACCATTCTTTCATGACATGTGTTAACAGTAGGACGCGATTTCGTTTGACGAGTCGAGCCCCGGTAGCTCCGTCGGTAGCGACGCGGGATGTCAATCCAGGGGTTATGAGTTCGAACACAAGCTCGTCCAACACTCTTTCCGACGTTTGACAAAAGTCATTGTGATAAGCATATGGAACAATCCTCGTCATGCAAAAAACAGGGGAGACAATGTACCACTGTTTAAGCCGTACTAATTGTTGACTAATTGATTGTTATCTGCTCTTGTTATCATTTTGCTAATTGGCGGAAATTACCGGACATTTGTGTAACATTCGGTATGTATACATCGATAGCGCTGCCGAAGGGCAGTAGAGAGATACACAGGGTACTTCAACATGGGATTATAGGGTAATAAAACTAGGGTGTTATGATATCGATTTTTTTAAATCAATTAACCAATAAATAATCGAGCCGGTTTTTTCATCATTATCAATTGCATAATACATGTACATTGTTAAAAACATGGAGCCCTTTCTCTTTTATTATTCATAACGAAATAATAGTGTCAATATTGTATATATAATTATTCGTTCCTCCATGAGTGTGTTACCTCTTTGCAATAGAGAGCATCAATTAACAAATTAGATCCATCAATTATGGTTTTATTTTGTTAAAAAAAAGAGTCGAAAACAATGCAAAAAGAGTTCAAATGTCTCGTAGCAAGCAATCTCAATTATTCTAACACTGTTTTCAAATATGTGTAAACTCGTGCGTTTTAGTCCATTTGTAAATATGGCTGAGCCTTATAGAAGTAACCTCCCGTTCTAGAAAATATGAAACATAATTCGGAAAATCTAGACTTATATAAATTAAATTAAATGCCGTAAAAATATCGTTAAAAACTAGGTATAGATCTATATGATGGTAATCGGACAAAAAGAAACAGGATAATAAGCAACGGCCAAAAGGTAACAGTTTTTGCCCGGATAACAGGTAACAGGACAAAATGCAACAGTTCTGATATTTTCATTTCAGGTTTAACTAATTTTTTAATATCTGCCAGAAAATATAATTTGCGTACACAGGAGAAATGGCTCATTATAAGGAATTTCTCCTTTTCCAATAATGTTTTCTTCAACCTTTTTTTAACATCTGACAGGAGACTAGCAACAGTTCTAATATTTGTAATAATTGTTGACAGAATATATCATTGCGTAAAAGGGGGAAATTGCTAATTATGAGCAATGTCTCTTCTCCCACACTGTTTTCCTTTCGCTTTTTCAAACATCTTCACACAGATATGCATAATACGTAAAATAACATTGCAAAGTGAAACAAAAATTTAGTTACATATATTTTTTGTAGATTTGTAAATAGTTTAATCTGACTCAATTTTTTTGAACAATGCTTTAGGGTATAAAACACACAAAAATGTATCAAAATTAAAGAAAATCATAAAATATCAAGAAGATGATAGTTTGTGTCTTTTTCATATTTGTAGACTTAAACCTATTGATTTGTATTGTATTTTGGAAAATGTGTTGCTTTTTATCCTGTTTCTTGTTGTCCGTTGCTTTTTGTCCTGTTACTTTTTTATCCTGTTTCTTTTTATCCTACAATCCTATATGATAAATATATATTTCTGAGTATATTTGTTTAGAACAAATTCACAACCTTATTATTTGAGTGGGGATAATGCCTATTAAAGTTTAGTTAATACAAGTCTACTTTTTTCCCGTGCAATGGATCAGTTCAATGAGTTTTTCTTTTTTACGCAATTTTGTAGAAACTCCTAGTTTTTTTAATATGAGCTTGAGCTCAGGGATGCTTAATTCGTTGAGGCTTTTCTTAGAACTGTCCTGATTATCCTGTACTCTGCGGTAATCGACTTCTGCCTGTTTAAGTTCAACCTGAATTTTCTGTTTTTGTTTTTGTTTTTATTTATTTCCGCAACGAGCCGTAGTAGTTTTCACCTGATGGTATACTTGTACTCGTATTCACAGTTGTTTTGGTAATCATCACCTTTAAGACATCATCCGGATTAATGTCAATTATCGCGTTATATACATAACGTTGATTAGCGCCAATCAACGTCCCTTTGATGAAATTAGTTATACGAATTAAACCAATTTTAAACATATCAAATTGAACAGTTTGCCAAACAAACTTTTTGATAGAATTCTTAAACTTACAATGAGTTATGACAAATTATTAAACAACGTTAAATGCAATTTTAAGCATATCAAATTTAACAGTTTGACAAACAAACTTTGATAGAATTCTTACATTTACAATGAGTTATGACAAATTATTAAACGTTTAAAATTTCATTCATAAATTTGGACAAGTCATACAATATGCATGGATATCGATCACCTTATGGTTTTATTTAACAATTGAATAGTTATAAAAATCATCCATTTTATTTTAGATAGGATAATATTAACAAATGTTGACATTTATCCGTTCTGATACAATCGCATTTTTTCCCTAAAAGACGTAACTGGGGCTAATATCCGTCCGCTTGTGTCCATATTTACATTTTATTGCATCGAATTAAAAGGCATTACATGCTGATATATATGTAAGATAACGCAATATACACAGTCTGCACAGCGGGGGTAATAAATAGATATATGCCCCATCATAAATCGTCCGGCAATGGTCGGTAATCATCGGAAGCTTTCGCTAGCAATCACGGAAACGTAAATGTTACCCTAAAACGTTAGTAGTACTTGTAGAAAATGTTAAAAAGGACCAAAATTTCATTACTTTATTTTAATAAAATATATGTCAAATAAACGGTAAATGAATTTACTACATTATGCCGTAAGTGCCCTGTTAATTTTTTATTTCTAAAAAAAGATATTCACTGAAGAACGTGTAAAAATTAGCGGAAAAATACCGTTTTCTTACCGGTTTATATGTAATAAAGAAGGAAATTAGGGTGACTGTATTCAAAGTTAAAAAGGACCAAAATATTATTAATATAAAACAAATAAAAAAATATATTTATATTCAGGAGATATTTGTCCTGAAAACTTGATAAGTGCCTTTTTAAATTTTTGCAAAATAAAATTGTTATTGAGTAAAAACTAAAAAGTTGCTCTATAATCCCATGTAATTTAAGTTATCGATTTTTATAGTCGCTGATTCTCATAGTTGGATATGCGTCATTTGTCTTCCACCAATGGGCTATAAGTCTATGTGGAAAAGCAGCCAGTTGCTTGGAAAGAATGTTGTATGAAGTACTGGTGTGAGAAAGCCAAGAAACATATGAGTAGGTGAACTGGCCGCCGTGATATGACTGAAAAAATGTTGAAAACGGCGTTAAACTCCATTCAATTAATCAAAACTCTTTACATGGTATGATATGTTTACATTCTTCCTAACCCTTGACCACATAGACTTAATCTACAGCAACAATATTGAATTAAGGTTAAAATATTAAACTAAAATAATGAAACTATAATTTTGAATACTGATGAAAACATTGTGGAAAAAGACATTATCATTCATCTGTTAAGGTTAGTCAAAATGTGTTTCAATAATAACTGTAGGCAAATGTTTTTGTTACTAGATTATAGACAAAAACATGTTTCAAAGCATTGTTTGAAAAGGGACATTGCTCATTGTCAGCAATTGATCCGTTTGCAAAAACAATTTCAATATTCGTATGTAACTAAGTAGCTATAACGGAAAAGGCTCAACCTTTTCCCGCTTATAATCGCCTTTTGACGCATGTGCAGCAGACGGCATTGGAATACATTGTGACAAAACGAGAAATTGCTTATCGTGACCCATTTCCTCTTTTTCCACAAAGGTTTCAACTATATATGTCCCCCTAGATGTAAGGCAAAAGTGCTCGTTATCATTCATCTGATGCATGTTATTCAAAATGTGTCCGGAGGGGGAAAAAGTAGAAGAATGTCCTTAAAAAACCGTTTAAATATGAAAAGAATTAATTTGAAACGTGTTTAAAAGCATTTTGTGAAAAGGAGGAATTGCTCATTGTCAGCAATAGCTCCATTTTCAACAATAATTTCAATATTCGACTTTACAGTATCACGGAAAGAGTTCCGCTTTCATAGGAAGGGTGTAACCATTTTCCGCTTACAGACGCATGTGCAGGAGACGACATTCGAAGACATCATGAAAAAAGGAAAAATTGCTTATGGCAGGCAATTTCTACTTTTGCCACAATGGTTTCAACTCCTTTCAATAATTACAATTTTACTTACAGTGATTTGCATACTTTTCTATATGTATTCCAAGTGGAGTGTTATAGACTAGTGGACGTTAACTAACACGACTCACATTGAGGTCAGTTATAGTTCAGAGTGCGTTTCACTCGTTGGAGCTCTTTTGTCTCATTAATGCAGGTGAATGGGTTTTCTTTGGTTATTCGGTCGAACCAATGAAATCATTGTAAACCAGATGGCAAACTCAATAAAAGCTCTAATTTCGCGGATGAAGACAATTGTGCGGCTTGGTTACAGCCATTAGTCGACATTTCGAAAAGCATGCTAGGAATACGACAGGGGCGAAAAGCATGATAAGCAGTAGCCAGTATAGATATATGCTGACTCAGATGAGTATTTCGGCATACAGTTTAAGAATTGAAACTGGCAGATATGGAAGAAATAGAATTGAACAAACAGACAGAGTTTGTGTTTATTGTAATGCTAATGAAATTGATGACGAATTTCATTTTATTTTGGTATGTGATATACATCATCGTAACAGGCAAAAATATATATATAGGACATATTGGAAAAACCCAAGTGTATATAAATGTTTAAGCTTGTTAAATTCAGCAAAGAAAAATGAAGTCTAAATCTATGCGGTTATATTCATGAATGTTATAAAGAACGAAATGAGCATATTTATATCAATACTTAAACAAATCAAGCATTTCTCTACATAATTTGATTTGATTGATCATCTTGTATTTTTTTTTTTCTTCTGGTTTTTTAATTTGTGAATTTCTTGTATTTTGATTCGAAACATTGTATGTATATTTATAATAAATAAATATGTGCTATGTTCTATGTTTATTGTGCTCGCTTATTAAAAATCTATCCGCGATACGTCATAGCTTTTAATCTGTTTTAATGAATATAAAAGTTACACTGAAAATGAAAAAAAAGAAAAATTCAATTTAAAATATTTTGTGAATTCTGTATTCTTATAACTGATGGGTTGTTTAATGTGAAATTGGTCAATATAAGGATAGTCGACCATATTTTGTGATTTTTGCCAGACCATAATGTTATCTTTTGATAAAAGGAAGTAGTTCTTTATAAATCGGTCTGAAAGAATATATCAAACAATACATTTAGATCTAAAATGCAAATATTTTGTTAATAGATATATAATTATCATATAAACTATATATTTTTACAAGTTTTAATACTTTTATTTTGTCGTTAAGTACATGTTGATGCGTTAATGCTGGAAATCTAGTAATGCCTAGTAGGTGAAATGTCATATAATTATTTAAAATATCGGGCCATGACATAAAATTGTCAATGGAACGCCGCTTAGAGGAAATGATGCGATGTATGATGTTATTACTCTGGAGCGTTCTGGTTTTCCGATTCTAATAAATGATCTCATGTATGTGCATTGCTTCATAGTTGTGACTTATACACAGATCATAATTGAAAACATAGGACAGTGACTATAATATTGCTGGCTCACCCAGTCGAGAAAATAAATTACTTTGAACAGTGACCAAAACACATTAAAATGCAAGTCCAGTTGAGGAAATTAACTAAGACAAAATCACGAAGTATTAATTGTCATGCTGGCTCACCGCCTATTGGTTTCAGTACCATGATTTATATTAACGATACAAATAAGACTCATCGACAAATGAAAAATAGTTTACCTTCAAACACTAGTCATTTTCCCCTTTATACAAAAGAAGCTCATGCTATTAAAACAAAATTCGTGAGGCTACTGACATGACTGACAGGAAAGGAACATATAATAAGATATTTACAGTTTTGATATTTCTTAATAAAATATAAATTAACAAACAACATGATTTATAAACTCCTTGGATTCGGAAGGATGGCGTTCTTTGAGTGTTACGAAAGTACTTTTTTTTTTGAAGGCCACTTATTCGCATTTTAAAGATAATCACTTTGGCAAGAAAGAGTCAAGACTGAAGAGGGGGCAGCAATTGGAATTATCCGACTTCAATAACGAGTATCGAATGCGTCGATCAAACATTTCCCACACGTGCTCTATTGGCGAGAGATCGGAACTGTATGGGGCCCAAGCTAATTCATTGCACGTCTCGCTACATGGCACCAAGCATTTATTGTGAAATATTACGTTATACAGGCCGACAAACGGCACGACGACAGGCTGTCGAACAATGTCAATGTACGATTGAGCCTTCAATGACGACTAAGTTGGTTTTGCGGCGTCTACAAATCCCACCCACATCATAACGCTGCCACCAGCGAACCTGTCGCGTTCCTCCACCAAGCAGTTATCGGAAAAGCGTTCACCACGACGTCGAAAATATATATGAACGGTAAAGCGTGAATCGCGACTCCAATCGGAACTTCTCGGGTAATTCCGTAATCCTTCATCATCATTGGTGAAGCATTCATCACCGAGGTATTCCGAATGTCGCGACTCGTTGGAGAAGAAAACACGGCGCCATCGTTGCATAGAAAACACGTTGGACGGTGTCGCTGAAGCTATTGAAGTCTGACGTCACACCGATATGAAGGTTCATGGGGCCTGTTGCGTGCATCGTTAGTTAATCTCGACATATTTACGTAATCGTAAACAAATTTCTATACCGGACTATTCTTACCCGATACCTGAAGAATGATAGACAGGTCTGGAAGGCATGAAATGCAGCCAAGTGTATCGGTGCTAATCAGGGGATGTATTGAAGTCTCGCGGACGCGTAGTGTGACAGAGTTTAACCAACCTTGAATTGATGATCAATATGTATGATACGATTCATTTCAACACGATAAGCACGAGGTTGCGTTTCTGTCAGTATATGTTAAAATAAAAAATAAAAATAGGTAAAAAAATAAAAATTGATCCCTGCTCACGCTTTCACAAACATTTTTGTTCAGTTTTTTTGGCCGAACCCAAATCTGAATATTGAGTCCAAGTTTTGGATTATCGGATATTTAATTGCTTAAAACAATATAACTATCGCAATTTAGTAGCATTTAGTATATAAATGTTGTCATATTCGGTCGCGCATCGACTCTTGCTCCAAATTGATTACAACAACGTAAACCCCGACAGTACTATTCCTCTGTAGTCTATGTTTGGGTGCATATTGCGATTTAACTGACACTGGCACTTATGTTTCAATTTGCCGTCTCTGTAACGTATCCAGAAGGGAAGGCACTTTTTTTTTTTTTTTTGAAATCTGACATCACAAGACTTGAAATGAAATTATGACCTTTTGGGTAGGTTTACTGCCTACTAGACAATAATGATATAATCAATGCGAAAAACGGACATATGGGAAAACCTTTTCTATAGAACTCATAATCGTGGCAATAACTACAATGCTACGTAAATAATATTAAATTGAATTATAAACTACAATGAGGAATAACTCTTTTAGACCTGCAGACACATTTTGACACATTTTCAAAATACGAATATTAGAAAAAAAGTCTTGCGCAATTTATTCTTTTAGTACAATGTTTTTTACTTTAAAACAAAAATATCTTTCATTGATAAAGTTAGCAAGGTGCTCGTTAGAGCCAATTGCTATAGTAGGCGATATCCGAAGACACTCATCGTTTTGAGACTGTAATCTAGACTAGTGTCTTTACAATATCGGCATTGAATTACTTCACATTTTCTATATCAGCTTTCCGTTTCTGAACACCATCTCGGGTTCAGAGAGATGTCTTGGTAGTTGCAGATCGTATATAGCGTGAATGAAAGTGGATGATATATGGAATACTTTTTAAAAATAAATGGATTTCCCCCAGCTTATACCCATGTTGTACCTTTCGAACTGCCAAATAGTTATTGTCTAAAAATCAAAATGCGGTAACTTGTTTGCATATCAGTCGGAAAATGAATTTGATTCGACATCATTTACCCAAAAGAAAGAACTCGAAAGAAATGTTATGTTAAAATATATGAATTACATGGTGAAAAAATATGAGTTTTTTTTTCTACGATGTCAACATGACTTGATCACGCGCGACATGCATGGACGTGCAGTACGTGCAAACTTTCATCATGTGTCATTCACATACTGAACAAATATAAGCAGTATGTGCATACTTTCCACAGGTGTAATTATGATTTCGATATCAAAATTGAATTTGAATTGATGACATAACATTTGAAGGGGAGAGTGTTGTGTTTATTGTCTTAACAAATGAAATCATGAATGAAAGTGTATCTACTTTAATCCACGCCTCTTAGCTTGTATTTATATTTCTATATAACCCATGTTTTTCATGTTAATCTTTGTAGTATTAAATGTTCTACTTAGCTCTGTTGTTCCTTCATTTAATGTTGTACACATACACAACACGGCCTTTATGTTTACAATTACAAAATGCATTTGCAACGTGGTGGGACAAAATCGCTGGGACGGTCTAAAAAAATAATGCAGTCTCATGAGTGTTAATAAAATGTTCGTCAAACTTGGTTTAGTAATCTATGTTTTATCCTGGGATGACCCATATTCAAACTGAGCCTAGAGTTAACAAGAAAACAAGATGGCTCTTAATCGATCACATGAGTGATACATAGTAGCAAATGTGTATTGTAACTATAAATATCATAGATAATTTGATCAAGAGCAGAAATGAAACCTCAATGAGTGGACACTGTAAATGAAACATTGTAAAGGACATTTGTAAACAGCCATTACACTTTAAACAAATTGGAAAGAGGACCACCAAAGACACATTCCTGTGAAACTTGGTTGTAATTGGTCAAGTGGTCAAGTAGGTGATGTCATTTGAGGTTAAAAGTTCATTTATCCCCTTTTCTGAGCCCAGCCGGTGGCTATGTTTTTATCATCCAATCAATATGGCTTGACAAAACTATGTACATGGAGGAACAGCTCTACTTTATTATTTGGAAATGAGACATTTACTATCATACGAACTGAATTTTAAAGTGTTGTCATTATGCCCTTTTTCTGATGTCGCTATGTTTTTCAACCAATCAATTAAGCTTGAACAATATTTATAGAAGTTCACCTAAGGAACATTTCTACCAAATTATTATGGAATCAGACAAGGGGATTCACAGGAAAAGAATTTGTGTTTGTAGCAAACAACTTTGGGAAACATTGTGGCAAAAGGAAAAATGCTTATAATTCTGACCAATTGTTACTTGTTTTCATAATGTTTTTAATTGTATTCAATAAACATAAATTCGTTTAAAGAGATTCCCCATATGTTTGCCTCGATGTATTCAAAGTCGTCTACTGCAGATATTTTGTATTTAGGAACGTATAAAATCATAAGTCGTCTGGACCTCATGAAGAAATGTATAACCACAAGTTACATTCAATAAACTTAATGGGAAGAACAAGACATGTATGTCCCACTCTAAAATAAAGGTACAACCGAAATGCATTAACAATCAACATTTCATTCCTTTTTCTAATATAGACAACTTTTGACACCATAACGGCAGCCCTTTAACAATAATGCAGGAAAATTGTTTTCATGCAGACGCCTCTTAAATATGCTTTCATATAAATCGTTATCAACTATTTCAAAAGCTTACAGCAAGACATATTTAATTATTTTTATAAGAAATCTGGATTTCAAGAAATGTGATTTTCATTCTCTTTCAAAGGTCTTGAAACATTTTTTCCATTCAATGTCTATACCATAAAACAACTGGCAGAAATTTATCAATTATTTTCCATTTTCATTAGTGGATCTATCAAAAGTTTATCTTTCTAAAATCTTATCATGCAAAAAGTCGTTAGGTAATATATTTAAATTAAATATAATCATTTTCCACATACTCTTTAAAGACTCCCAACCCGACTATTCATATCTCCCAATATATAAGAGTTACATTTATCATTATATAAAACACGAAATTTGACTATATCATCATAAATAATATCATAAATACTCTGTTCTGTGAATGCTTCTCAGCTGCTTCCTGTCTGGACATTATAACACAAACAAAGAAGCATGTCATTATTAAAATTAAACACTGTATTTTTAAGCTGCACCCACATTATACTATCGTTTTTTGTTTTAATACAGAAACATAATGGCGAAGTTCGTTCGACACATACATAATAATCCACCACTATTTCTACGTGCACACGATCTATTCAGAGCTCTATATAAGTATAATGTGTAAACCCTTCAACAGTACAATCGTGGTGATCATTTAACTAGGTTTTTGTAAATAATAGAATACAAGAGAAAGTTGATGCAACGCATCAATGTCGCCGGATATCCATAGCGAAGTTATGCATAACACTAACATTATAGTAGTTGAATAAACAGTTATCAACTGAGGGGCATATTGGAACATCAGGGGTGGGGTCAAGTGAAAATGTATCATAACTTGCATTGTTTTGTCAACGAAGTGAATGATAATTGAAGCCTTTCATTGTTTATGATCAATCTCCATTCCAAAGTAGGTTGACCATACACACAACCAACTAATTATTGATCATAAACAGTAATGGAAATGAGTAATCTTGCTAATCATTAGTCTTAGTATGTATACAGTGCTTTCATTAAGAAATAATTATAAGATTTGTGAATTCCACATACACTTTTCAAGATGTATGTCAGAATATTTGAATTTTATTATTTTTCAATAAAACCACAACACAGACAATTTAGGATTTGCATGCAATAGCACGTCATTTTACCTTTCCTCTATTTAAGTCAACAGTGGACACCTTTGCAGCAATCTACTTTTAAAACAATGAGATAAGGGTTAAATCGCTGAAGACATGAGTTTTTTCTTTTTCTCAAAATGATATTAGCTTGGCATCCTAATTATATCATACTTTAACAAATGTTGAAATGTAGTCCAATATTTATAAATTAGACCACCTTCGAAATATAATATCAACTAAACAGTAAATTCTCATTGAAATTGTTGTATAATTTAAACTTAATTTCGAACATAAACTGAGCCCTACAACATGTTAATTTATTTTAATTCTTTCCTTCCTTTTTTATAATGAAAATAACAAACTACTCATGTTTTAAAATTATATTATGATGAGCGCCATTGTGTCAATGATGCATAACAATATGCAGATCGGAAGCAATATGCCTTTAGGGAATTAAATGACACATTTAAAATTGTCAAGGACGAAATAATTTTGTACGAAAGACCCGATTCTTTCTTATTCGCAGAGGTGTCGGTCTTGAAACTCTCTTTATAGGCATCGAGTGTTCGTTCAAAGTAATTTTTCTATTAAAACCAGTTTTATCTCGGTTTGTTCTTTTCTTCATTTGTTTTGAACCAAATAAACATTTTAAATCACCTATGATTTACTATGTGTAAGTGAGTGTAAAGAGCGGCTCTCTGCAAAGGAGATTGATCTACGCAGTTGGTATTCGCGAATCACGCGATCAACAGTTTTAGCTTAGAAACAGTTCATATTTTAGATATACATGGATAAACATTATAAAATGCCTTCTTCACAAATCAAGACATCTCTTTGAACATGAAAATAACATTCAGTAAGTTAAAATTGCCATTAAAAGACGTCATTTTCATCTCGATATTTACACATAACAAACAGTCTGCTTAAGCAAATTAGACTGTGCGACGTAAAGGTTTGTAGTTATCGCCTTTTGATTACATGTAGTATATAGTGTAAAATAAAGTATACCAATCTAGCTAATAGGGACTGTTTTGTCTTCGTAAATAAAAGAAAAAAACATAAATGCGAGTCAAAATAAAGAAACTGAAAATACCTAAAACATCGAAATATTTATTTCATTTTAGATGTGTCATTACTTAGTGTTTTTAAACAAACACAATTGTAATATGTTCGAGACATCTAAATGTGTTTCTTTCTAATAATAATCCCCCCTCCCATGTCATTTCCGAAAACCTATTAAAAATAGAAGTCGCGGGCTTCTGCCCGGCGACTAATCATGTGTATTAAACAATAATTTTAGTTCAGAGGTCTGTAATTTATTATAAATATGTCCCACCACACAAATTCGAATGCCCCCTTTCTTTCCCTTGTCGTTATCTGGTTTGTTTAGTTCGAGCTCTCACGTGCAGAACGATTCCCGTTATTTTTGTCGTGTGACCCGTCGGGCTGTTTGTTTACATTTTACAAAGGGGCGTGTCCCGGCACTGGTGTTGCAAAAATATTATTTTCTGATGTATCCCCTGGTCTCTTCAAGATATACACTCTGATTTTGTGTTTTACCTGTGTCACTGATGACAATTCTTTGATGAGAGTTTTCCGTGTAAAGATGTGCTTCTCTGATTTCGTTTAGTACACCAAACCTGTCTGTGAACATGTCCTTTACAATATGATCCTGAATAACAGTCTAACAGGATACCTGATCTGTACATTTTGTCTGTTATTACGCGCTGTCCTAGCCCCTTGACTCCAATATAGTTCTTTCCTGATCTACAGTACTATAGTCCATAGAGTAGAAATGAGTGTATACCATCACCAGAATGTATTGAATATATGACATTGAGTTTAAATGCATTGTGAATGTGTATAGGATGCACTGGAAATGATCGATTTAATCACTTTTAGTATTTTGACCTTGTTTGAAAGTGAAAGTAGAGAATGCTAAACACCGGTTTTGTCCGGGCCCGATTTGGTTCAAAATGACGGTTACCATTTTCGCCTGGTGAGTTCTTTCTTGCATAATGCATGACCCCATATTTACTTTGGATTGTTTTAAAGCTAGGAGGTAACTCTTTTCAATGATATATGGTGTTCTACACGAGAAACGCTTAGAAAGTGTGACAATTGAGGACTGAAACTGGTCGATTTACATGGAAACAAAGAAGGATTGTATTTGGTGTATTGTAACCTATATCAGTTTCTAGGTTTCGAAACGGGTCTTCGTCGTGTATTTTATGCACAGGGGAATTTTCTAGTGCCACATAGGTAGCAGCTAGGTAAACATCACTCGTCATCCGAAAATGATGTTTATCTAACTTTAACCAGACTAACCAATCATACTTGGTTTTTTTATCACTTTTCTAAACGTGTCCTTTATATAAATAATTATTCCGCCACTACTACGTTTCGCTCATAGGAATGAAAACACGCACTCTGATATGTAATAATTTGCGTGTAATTACACTCGTCGTCCATTTCTAGTTAGTTCAAATACAACTGATAGGGTTTTATTGACTATTACCGTATGTTACAAATCCAAATTTGTAAATGGTGACGTCATTGTTTTATCGTAAAGCAAATGCTGAATAAATACCCAAACGGAAAACGACAGCAATGATAGGAAAGTATAGTTTGACTCGTCAAAAATGTTGTCCCGTAAAGAATGTAATTATTCTATTGAAAGTACTTTATGAAGGGAAGTCGATTAATTGTTTGTACCTGTCATCATTATTTCATAGATTTAAAATCTTGGGCATATTTTAAAGTTGAATATATGCTTAACCAGATGATGTTTTTGTTTGTTTATATGCTTAGGACGATAGGACTCGTAAATACCTTATAAAAAAGCACTGATAGTGCTGCAAGATAACTGAAGATCACGGAGAATGATTTACCGATCGCAAAAGTTATTAACTGTTTACCCGAAATAGGTAGCACCTATACTCATATTACGAAATAAATAGCCCATGAAACTTGCAATACTCATGGGAGTCGCCATTTTGGGTATGTTTTACGAACAGTTTGTCAAACGGATTAAAAACTAGTGTCGTCCTGTCTATCTTTATTTTTAAATCGATATTAAAGGTCATAAAAGGGCTTTTTAATTGTCGTGTGAACTAACATTTTTACGGAAAAGTTAAAAATTAATGGAACTGAGTATGAAACAGTTTTTCCCGACAGTAAAGCTAAATGTGACGTAGACGCGCGCCACTTTATAGTACAGCGCTTTAAATAAACAACGAATAAAGTCCGTGCTCCACTGTATTCCACATATTGACGACTAGAGCTAGAGAGGTGTATCTGGTTGAAATGTTTAAATAGAAATCATCTTCTAAAGTGTTGGTAAGTAGGCATAACATACTTGTGTTACATGTAATCGGCGTTGTTGTCGCCAGTCTTCACGAAAGCAGCCATCCGTCATACCTGACTGAGAAAAATTCCTTCGAACTGACAAATTTGCATGCAATAATTGTTTGAACCAGGAATCTAGAAAGAATACTCCAGATTCCTGGTTGAACAACGAAGGAAATAGATGAAAAATGAGATTTCGGACTGACATGTTTTAAAATATTTCGCTAAGTCGGTGACTTCGCACCACTGCAATTTCTCATTACATAATAATACATAATCCTAGGCATATATAATACAAGGAGTTTTAATATAGGTGTTACGTATATGATGATGGTGTCATTATAGGAAACACAAGGGGTAAAACATGTGCGATATGCATTATTAAAATATCGGGGTTTTCTATGCACTACATTCCGGAATAATACAATGCAATGAATAGACACATTTTGCTTAAATCTTGTTGTTGGTTATAGACAACACTTATTAAAAAATAAATCTGATTTCATTTAACAGTTTGTGACTGTGGCTCCTACTTTGTTTGTTTTGTTTTGATTTTACGCCATTTTCAACATTAGTTTTAGATATATCACGGCGACAGTTCACTTATTCATGATCCCTGGGTAAACAGTACTAGGCCAGGGAATGTGCCTTGCCCAAGATCACTCCACCATGACCACAGCACTACAACTGGGGATCGAACCTGGGAAGCCCGGTTGCAAATCACCTACGCTAACCACTAGTCCACTCCGGATTCCAGTATCTTCTACCATGTTTGTAGTTCAACATAGTAGCCTTGTAACCAAATAGTTAAAATGATAAGATAAAATAATAGTTATTAATATATCACAACTACTGTGCCCATTGTCTTTTTAAAATCATTATAACTTAACATGTTGTGTTTATGCCTTTAAATACATAAACAGCTATATATTTACAATTTATCGCAACTTGATTCCTTGCACATTAAATGATATTTAAAGTCTGTAGTTTGAGATAAATCATTCAATACAATCCAATGGACTTAGTGATACATACTTGATCTGAGACAATATTCACACCTAAAAACAAGGGTGGTAAGATCCTCAGCATTTTTAAGTTGTCTTTTAGTATTCAATCTATTTACATTTGAAACTAATCTTCAACAATTGATGATATGATAGGAAAATCAAAAATTTCTCTCATTCTACATGTTCATGTCACACTATGCATGTATCAACATCCACCAAGTTGCTTGTTAATTGTTCCAACTTCACGTGTACTCACATGAGTGTGGTATTTCAATGGTAAGATGTTAATATTTTTTCTCATAATGGAAGTTATGAATATGATTTAAAATTGTGTAATCACACATTAAACTTGTTACCAAAGTGACAAACATTTGTTTCTAGCTATGTGTTTTATTTATTTTTCAGGTATATTCAGTCCACTTCATTTATGGTCGGGCAAGCACAGAAAACCCATTTCCTGTCCCTAATCTTGGTTATTCTATACATGAGACAACATTAGCATGGATACCTCTTTTATGACTGGCATTTGGACTCAACGTCCCTGTAAAGGTTAATACAGAACAATTTGAAGAGGCGTTAATTCCCCTCATGGAATGCGATTCTGAGCCATACCTGACCTACACTCAATCTGCGAAATTAGCAGTGGTCCTAATATAACGATAACGATGCAAATAGTTAGGATTTTTAGACCACTGAATTTTAAAAGTTAATTTCAATGACTGCCTACACTGCAACTCCTATTAATGTACAATTATATACACATAACTAAGATTTCCGAAATTTCTAAAAACAAAAATTCGTGGTGAAAAATCATGGATGAATGAGGAATATAGCCGATGAACTTTGTGCTAGCGGTGTTAATCTTAACATTCAAGATTTCATGAAGGGAAGCAAGCAACTTTCATAAGCAGAGAAAATAGAAACTTGATGTATCTGATAGCTGCTGAGCGTATTCATGTGGAGCGTGGTTTTTAAATCAACTTCTAGTAGAAGGCTCAATTTAATATATTGTGATCCCTCATTGGCCGGTGTATGTTAAATGATCAAATCTTTTTCTATTAACACACTTCACATGAATTGTTATTGGTGACCCTCTTCAAAAATTGTAAAAAGATTTAAATTATATAGAACTTTGGTTGCTGCACGATCAGAAAGGGGTGAAAATGGCAAAACTCTAAAATTCTTCTCCTCTGAATCCGCTTGCCAAATTCCAAGATAATTGTGTCCAAGCGATATTAATTGGTTGAAAAACATGGCAGAAAATGCGCGTAATTATCCCTTAGTGAACACAAACACAATTGGTAGTTTGATTGATTAATTGTTTAGTGTTTTACGCATCTTTTAACATTTTTAGCTCACGTGAATGAGTTTTTGTGATCGCCTTTTGTCTGTCGATCGTCGTCCGTCGTCAATAATTTGCTTGTTAACACTCTAGAGGCCACTATTATCATCCAATCTTCATGAAACTTATTTAGTTTGTTTATCTTGCTGATTCATTGCCCAAGTTCTAATATGGGTCATGCCAGATCAAAAACTAGGTCACTGGGTTAAATTGAAGGGAAATATTGTTAACACTCTGGAGGGGGCATTTTTAATTATTTGAACGTGTTGAATCTTTGTCAGAATAAATGCCTTCATGATATCTAGGCTAAGTTATGAGCATGTAAAACACATGATATGAAGGTTATCATCGTCATGTCAATTACTTTTAAAACAAAATTTGTATGGCCAAAATATGCTCTTTTATTTTTCTTTACAATCATTTTACGTTTTTTTCGTAAATAGGTAGTACCTATAGATATATTATATTTATAAAAAACATCCAAGTTGAAGGCTTGAAAACAAATGTCTTTCATGTTACTGCACAAGTTCAGGTTTCTCTAGTACATGGTAACGTATCAAAGAATACATACTTGACGATAAGTAAATAAGGAAATGTCTAGACTTACTCAATTTGAAGTAGGCTTACATGTGTATCGAGGATATTAATTTAAAGCTTAACATATAATAGCAAAGTGGTGTCGTTATGCACTGTTACAAATGTGTGGGCCGATTTCACAGTAGCTTAGCACATTTGATGCGCTTGTATTTATTACGTGACAAATAGTGTTCTCCAATGATTAGATTCCATATCTAAAGATTTGCAAATCCCTGATTGCATCATGTGTTGATGAAACGGAAAATACCAATTTTGTGCGAAGCCAGTCCAGTTCGGTCAATATCGCAATCCAGATTACATTTCTGTCAATCATAGACTGTCAGTTACGTGATATGAATGTCCATTCGATGTCCAGTTTATTGGCGAGTGGTCATAGAGGTTAATTAGAGAAGAGACCTCATCAAGAATTGAATGGACAGTTTATGTTTTTTTTTTCATCTATAGCTGCTTTTGAATTTTAAACTAAGTAAATTTGTATTTAAAGGATCCGCCGTGGTCAAATGGTATGCATACAAGATATGAATCAAGCCAGAATCTCGTATTATGTCTGATCTGACTGCCAAGTTAATATTCCTTAGTGCACCTGGTGCGGGGACATGTGTTTTATGGCCTTCCTGTCACATTCAGGTGTCCAATGTAAAGATAATAGGGTTCTATTGTCTGACGCTTTTTAAGCATATGTCCAATCAAACTCCATCTTCTTTTCTATAACATATTTCTATAAAAATATTTGAGATTGTGTCAGGTCAAATTATTCAAAGTGTATTATTATTAGGATTGTTGTGTGGGAGAATGATAGTCGGTGTAGGTCATTTGCTGCCATTCTCTGAGTCATATAAGAGGGTTTCATACAGCTTTAGTTTCTTCATGTTACTGTATTTCTTTTGTTTAGTTGTTTGTTAATTGAAAGGCACAATCTGTTTATTGATACGTTTTTCTTTAGCTCTTCCGAGCTGAAATTGGAGAAGGGCTTATATGATCACTCACGACCGGCTTCAATCGTCGTCCGTTCGTTTACTTACAAACACCTCCAAAAAAACAATTTCAAAACAATTTCTCAAGAATGATTCTTAGATGGCTCTCTTTCAAAACTGTTAAAAGAAGTGAATTACATCAACAATTTGGTTGCCAATGCGAAAGAAAGAAAACAATTTAGAATGGTTCAAATCATTTTTATTCGTCGAAAAATATGAGCGTAAGTCTCGAATTCCTTATATAGTAAACACTTGAACAATGTTCTCGTTCAAAAGTTCGGGCCTAATTTTAGAAATAATTTGGCTCAATTGTCACTTGGTTAAAAAAAACCTGACATTGTTCAAAAGTTGTTCAGATCCATTAAATACGTGGCCGCTAGGGGTGGGGCTCGTTTTTCTTATATTTTTGTATCAAACATTACAAAAACAGACTCGGTTTGAAAATAGTTCGACCAAAAGGTTATTTAGTGACCCTTTGCCAATGTTGTTCAAGTTATTTAGAACCGTTGAAAAACATGGTGTTTCATTTCTGTATGTGTATATAACTATTTAAACCTCCTCTTGTTCTAAAGTACTTGTCCGATTTGAAAAATATTCCCAACAAAAGTAGAAACGCCACTACATGCTCAAATAATACTTTTGAAAATATTCTTTGCAAAAACCTATACTGAACATTATCTGTATTCACATGTGCATACATAACAGTTGATATAATTGAGCAACAATGACATTTCTATGAGTAAGATTATAGAGAAGTCGGAAGAGATCGAAATCAAAAACATCAAAAACTCTAAAAATCTGTTTGACTAAGCGTTATCACGTAAACGATTACGGATCGTCTGTCCTGTCATAGCATATCATCTTGCCGTTGTAAAGGCTGGCAAACGACGTTGACATAAGTTGGTCAACATGTTGAAGCAATCAGTCCTCGCATTGATCACACGGGGATGACAAGGAAGGGGACGATCCCGAACATTCCCAATGTGTTGATAGTCTCTCTATAGTGTTTTTTCTTGCAGCAGCCGACACTGTGGGATACGGATAGGGCCAGATTTATTCTAACTACAGGCAATTGCGGTTTGATTGAAAACAATAAAAGGATTAAAACCTTTTCAATTTTCATATTAGTCTTTATCGTACGACTTCGACTGAATTAATTGACTGAGCACGTGTACAGCGCGCAAGTGCAAAACGTAAATATCAACGTTGTGGGTGGTGACCATTTTGCACCTGGGTGTATTTGGAGAAATGTTTAAATGAGTATATCAAGAAGTTGGACAGTCTGTTCAAAATTCAAAAGACGTTTATTGTTTTGCTGTGTATACTTGGAATAGATGTTCCATGTCCAGGAGTGTTCGAATTATTCCGATTCGGTGTCAAACATTACCGTAACCTAACTATCAGTTGTATCTCATTTCACAGTCGTGTTCCTCATCATTTATTTTCATATTTAGATTTAGTAAGTTTCAAAAGGTAGTTTGTTCACAAATTGTAGGTTTGTTTTAGCATGTCCCTCCAGAAATTAGAATACAATAGAACGAAGTCTGAATGTACTGATTTCTGTCATGATAAGATAATGTACAGGGTTGAATTGAAATAGGGCATTTTATTTTTTAATGCCGGTTAGATAAAATGTTACATGATTTTTAACATATCTGGGCAGGACAAAAAAGCGCCTGCCCGAGAACTAAATCAAGCATGATTAACAATAAAATAGTAGAGCAATAGTAACAACAATTGAATAATAAACCAAGTACCAATCAGAGAGCGCGACCCGTATGTCGGGTTAAGTGTGTGATGAAGGGAATTATATTTAGATATTTAGATAAGCGGTGGAGGAAAGGGATGGAGGTGGTTATCTTCGATAGACAAAGGAACTGCGTCGATAGAAATATTCCACGCACTGAAGAGACGCGTGATAGCTGCTCGCTGATTGGTTATTGGTACAAGATAGTTTCCAGAGAAAAGCGTTAATCGTTTCCCTGGTTGATGTGACCTAAATGAAGGCGTCGTTTCTGTTTCACGACTTTTGACAACGCAGATCAACTAAATAGTTTTTATTGAATCTGTTATTTTTGATACACCGCGATGACATAAATCATTTTATTTATCATAAAATACATTTATGTGGTGTGGCATGGCGGTGTTCTTGGATCTAAACATCACATTTCACTCAGTATGGGGAAAATGATGACGTAACACAGAGTTGAATTGAAATAGGGCATTTTATTTTTTAATGCCGGTTAGATAAAATGTTACATGATTTTTAACATATCTGGGCAGGACAAAAAAGCGCCAAAAGGAACGCCGCCCAGATGAAATGTGTAAAGTTTGTTAATAGCTACATTTATGAATCCAGAAGTTTATATTTTGGCAGAGCACTCCAGTTGTGCTGGCTCACCCAGTCACCCTGGAGCACCATACAAAGATACAGGTAAAATACAAGACAAGTAAGCAATGCACAAGCCTACATATATGGTAATGTTACCACCTGTATAACTAAACAGAACATACCTCAATACATACAAATTCGTCCCCACACAATGCCCCACTGTCGGGAGGCAATCCTTATACATGTTTCTATATATAAATATTGCCATCTATACCCTCCTAAACATATTTGTTTAGTAATTATAAAACGGTTTATATTCTTGCTGGCTCACCCAGTCAAAAAATGTACAACAAATATACCGCATTAAGTATAGATAAAGCAAATACACAAATACATGTATGACAAAGTATTGTTAACTGGAATTCAAAGATGTAGAAAACTTGCTGGCTCATCCAGTCAAGCAATTGAGTTAAGAAAGATATTAAATAAGAAAGATATTGAAATCTAAATTGAAGTGTTGACTATCTTGCTGGCTCACCCAGTCAAGACAATAAAACACTTCACATAAAACATGCTGTCTCACACAGTCATGTTACCGATTTGGAATATATAACACAATTGGGAGGCAATGTTGCAGTATTATTTTGTACTTAACATCGAATGTGGGCGAATGTACTTGTGGAATGCAGAAGATTTCCATCGCCCTAATTGTTTAATTTGAGAAATAGTGAAGTTTTGGGCATGTGCTTGAGTTGCACCCCCAATTCGGAATGAATGAGTCGTATACATTTTTGGGTTGAGATTAAGTTTTGTCAAAATTTGCTTTAATATAGATCTGAAGTAGGTGGCAGAGACCGGTTGTCCACAAGAAAAACGAAACAGTGGCCCCTTGAGGTTTCTGTTTAAAGAGCAATATTTTGCTAAAAGTCTAACTGGACATATGTTCTTGCAGGTATTTTTTCTAAGAACTAAAGTTGCAGATTGGCCATTTGAGTGTTTGAAATTAGTAAAGGTCAGGGTAGCAGACTGAACCTTCCCTTTGCTGTAAGAAAAAAGGACATTTTGTCTTTGAAGTGTGTTAGCGGAGCCCGTTCTAGTTATGGCCATTTCACCTAGTAATGCGAAAATCGCAAGAGAGAACATACATTTGATAAGTAATTCAATAGCAGGGGATTTGACAATATTTTGAAGCTGTAGCATGAATTGAGACAGCAAGGCCAGTGTGATAGGACATCGCTGTACTTGTTTGCGCCGCAGCGCATACAGTAATTTCTTAATTATAAATGTGTCCGCTGGGTTTGGCATGTTTTTCATTTTATGAACATAGGAAAGGGCAGAGACCGTTGAGGTTATGGAAGCCGGTTTGAGCCCTTCTAAATCCGTTGTAGCTATGAATTGCGATAGCTTAGAAACAGGAATTGGGAGCAGCTTGTCGTTAGGGTAGTGAAAAAAATGATTTTTTTTGTAGCGTCGGAATGCATTTTTGTAACTGAATTTTGTGGACTCGGCTAAGGATTGACTTAGCAGTTTATGTACAGAAATGTTTAAAGCAATTTTAGTAGATGAATTGGGATTTCTGTGGCTTGAACATCCATGTGTGGAGCCAGATCTTCGAACCTGTTGACCTGTAAACGGGAAAGTAAGTCTGGTAAAACATTTGCTTTCCCCAGTATGTGTACACTCTTAATTAAAACATTCTGTGACATGCAACTTAGTATTAGTCGACGTACTAGACACATAATATGTTTGTCTTTGGATGATTGCTTATTTATTATGTGTACCACTGCTTCGTTGTCAGAGTGAAAGATCAGACATTGATTTCTGAGAAGAGGGCCCCAAATTTCTAAAGCTAACACAATAGGGAATAATTCTTTAAGGGTGATTTGAAAGTGTTTCAGACCATCCGGCCAAGTGCCACTAAACCAATGTGTTTTGAAAATTGCCCCAAAACCATGAGATCCAGATGCATCTGTGAAAAGATGCAATGTTTTATCCGTGACCCACCGGTATTGAAGCAGTAGTTGTCTTCCATTGAAGTGTTCTATAAAACATTGCCAGGCTTTTATATCCCGTCTACTGTCTGAACTAAGGGTGATGAAATGAGAGGGTTTGGTAACTCTTTTAGTAAGATCAGTTAAACGTCTCATAAAAGTGCGACCGGGTTCCACCACGTTGCAACAGAAGTTTAGAAGACCTAAAAGGGACTGAAGAGCATTGAGTGTGATTTTACGTGTTGTGGTGTAGTGAGTTAATAGAGCCCTAAGTTTCTCCAACTTCTCAAGTGCAAGCCTTGCTTCCATGGTAATGGAATCTAATTCTAAACCCATAAATGTGATGATTTGTCGTGCGGATTCAGTTTTTTCCTGGTTTGATAGGTACCCCGGTGTCTTCGCATAGAGAAATGAATTTGGACAGTTGTGATTGACAAGTTTCTTCTGTAAAACCCATAAATAGGAAGTCGTCTAGAATATGAATCATGTGAGAAATACCCAATTCTTTTTTCTGGGCTATCCATTGCAAAGCCGAGCTGAAGCTTTCAAAAATAGCACAGCTACTACTACAACCCATTGGAAGACATGAATCATAGTAATATTGACCCCTCCAATATATGCCTAATAGTTGATGGTCATTTTTATGAATAGGTATGAGCCAAAAGGCGTTGTCTATGTCGGTTTTAGCCATGAAAGCCCCTTTTCCTAAATAACGTAATAAAGAGGCAGCATCATCGAATGATGTATAGGATACAGTAGCTAGATCTGGAGCAATGAAATCGTTTATTGATTTGCCCTTTGGGTAACTTAAATGTTGGATTAGACGAAATTGCCCCGGAGTTTTCTTATGGACAACTCCAATTGGACTGATGTGTAAATTTGGAAAAGGACTATCTTGAAATGGGCCTTTGATTCGTGAAGAAGATACTTCTGCTTGTATCTTTTTATGTACTTCTTCGGGCATTTCCGATGCAGATTTTAAATTATTAGACCGAAGATATTGTCTGGGTCCCGTGTAACAAATGTGGAACCCATATTGGAAACCTTCAATTAAATAAAGTGCATCTTTATAGCCTATTAAATATTCGGCTAGAATTTTAAGTTTGATGGGAGTAATAGGTTGAAAAGATCTATTTCTTAGGTCGGTTAGAAGGAGTTGCTTGAGGGTGGGTTTGAAGGGAGTTGATGGAAAGGCCTTGTTCTTTAGTGGCGAAGGAACAGTCTGAAGCTGCGTGGTTTCCTCTACAGAAACCGCAGACATGAGGATGGGGACATCTGGAGAAATTGCACTGTTTGCGTCTGTTGTAAGTCCAACAGGTGTTGTCAAGAAATGCCTTGTATTTCTGTTGACGATTGTAGGTTTTTTTAGGACTTTTAGCTTGACCTGTCCGAAAGGACTGAAAGTTGGAGGGTTAGACTGGGGGTTGAAAGGTAGAGGCCATCAACCAAAATTCGGTATGGAGCCTGTCCCAAAGAAAAACTTGTTGCTCTCTGAGCAGCCGAAACTGGGTGTCATAATATGACCAAGCTAGTCCTTTAGACCTTGCTGCCAGATCCCTTACGATTTCCGCATACTTCATGAGGACTGGCGCTTCTGTGGGGAATTTTTCCGTGTAAACAGAAGTGAATCTAATGAAAGCTGATGTCTAGCTGTCTATAGTGGCAATGGTCTTTTGCCTTTTAGTGGGGACCACATTAATGTTGGAGAATTTGTCAACTTGGACGTGAAACACATCCTGATAGCTTCTATCCAGCAGGACGTGAAACACATTCAGACAGTTTCTATCCGACAGGACGTGAAACACATCCTGATAGCTTCTATCCAGCAGGACGTGAAACACATTCAGACAGTTTCTATCCGACAAGACGTGAAACACATCCTGATAGCTTCTATCCAGCAGGACGTGAAACACCGTCTGACAGTTTCTATCCAACAGAACGAAAAACTCATTCTGTCAGTTACTATCCAACAGGACGAGAAATACATTCAGACAGTTTCTATCCAACAGAACGAAAAACTCATTCTGTCAGTTTCTTTCCAAAAGGACGAGAAACACATTCTGAAAGCTTCTATCCAGCAGGACGTGAAACACATTCTGACAGTTTTTATCCAGCAGGACCAGACGAGAAACACATTCTGACAGTTTATATCCAGCAGGATGTGAAACTCATTCTGACAGTTTCTATCCAACAGGACGAGACGAGAAACACATTCTGACAGTGTCTATCCACCAGGACGAGACGAGGAACACATTCTGACAGTATCTATCCAACAGTACGAGACGAGGAACTCATTCTGACAGTTTATATCCATCAGGACGAGACGAGAAACACATTCTGACAGTGTCTATCCAACAGGACGAGACGAGAAACACATTCTGACAGTGTCTATCCAACAGGACGAGACGAGGAACACATTCTGACAGTTTATATCCAACAGTACGAGACGAGGAACTCATTCTGACAGTTTATATCCACCAGGACGAGACGAGAAACACATTCTGACAGTGTCTATCCAACAGGACGAGACAAGGAACACATTCTGACAGTGTCTATCCATCAGGACGAGACGAGGAACACATTCTGACAGTGTCTATCCAACAGTACGAGACGAGGAACACATTCTGACAGTTTCTATCCAACAGAACGAGACGAGAAACACATTCTGACAGTTTAAATCCATCAGGACGAGCCGAGGAACTCATTCTGACAGTTTATATCCAACAGGACGAGACGAGAAACACATTCTGACAGTTTATATCCAACAGGACGAGACAAGGAACACATTCTGACAGTTTATATCCAACAGGACGAGACCAGGAACACATTCTGACAGTTTATATCCAACAGGACGAGACGAGAAACACATTCTGACAGTTTATATCCAACAGGACGAGACGAGGAACTCATTCTGACAAGTTATATCCAACAGGACGAGACGAGAAACACATTCTGACAGTTTATATCCAAAAGGACGAGACGAGGAACACATTATGACAGAAATCGAATAGAAGAGACGATGAACACATTCTGACAGTTTCTATCCAACAGGACGAGACGAGGAACTCATTCTGACAGTTTCTATCCAGCAGGACGTCAAACACATCCTGACAGTTTCTATCCAGCAGGATGTCAAACACATTCTGACAGTTTTTATCCAGCAGGATGTGAAACTCATTCTGACAGTTTTTATCCAGCAAGATGTCAAACACATTATGACAGTTTATATCCAACAGGACGAGACGAGAAACACATTATGACAGTTTTTATCCAGCAGGATGTGAAACTCATTCTGACAGTTTCTATCCAACAGGTCCAACAGCAAGATGTCAAACACATTATGACAGTTTCTATCCAACAGGACGAGACGAGAAACACATTATGACAGTTTTTTTCCAGCAGGATGTGAAACTCATTCTGACAGTTTCTATCCAACAGGTCGAGACGAGAACCACATTATGACAGTTCATATCCAGCAGGATGTGAAACTCATTCTGACAGTTTCTATCCAACAGGACGAGACGAGAAACACATTATGACAGTTTAAATCCAACAGGACGAGACGAGGAATTCATTCTGATAGTTTCTATCCAACAGGACGAGACGAGGAACACATTCTGACAGTTTATATCCAGCAGGATGTGAAACACATTATGACAGTGTATATCCTTCAGGACGAGACGAAGAACACATTATGACAGTTTACATCCTTCAGGACGAGACGAGGTACACATTCTGACAGTTTATATCCAGCAGGATGTGAAACACATTATGACAGTTTATATCCTTCAGGACGAGACGAGGAACACATTCTGACAGTTTATATCCAGCAGGATGCGAAACACATTATGACAGTTTATATCCAGTAGGACGAGACGAGGAACACATTATGACAGTTGAAATCCAACAGGACGAGACGAGGAACACATTCTGACAGTTGAAATCCAACAGGACTCGACGAGAAACACATTCTAGTTTATATCCAACAGGACGAGACGAGGAACACATTCTAGTTTATATCCAACAGGACGAGACGAGGAAGTCATTCTGACAGTTTAAATCCAACAGGACGAGACGAGGAACTCATTCTGACAGTTTAAATCCAACTGGACGAGACGAGGAACTCATTCTGACAGTTTATATCCAACAGTACGAGACGAGGAACACATTCTGACAGATTATCCAACAGTAAGAGACAAGGAACACATTCTGACAGTTTATATCCAACAGTACGAGACGAGAAACACATTCTGACAGTTTATATCCAGCAGACGTCAAACACATCCTGACAGTTTCCATCCAGCAGGATGTCAAACACATTCTGACAGTTTTTATCCAGTAGGATGTGAAACTCATTCTGACAGTTTTTATCCAGCAAGATGTCAAACACATTATGACAGTTTCTATCCAACAGGACGAGACGAGAAACACATTATGATAGTTTTTATCCAGCAGGATGTGAAACTCATTCTGACAGTTTCTATCCAACAGGTCCAACAGCAAGACGTCAAACACATTATGACAGTTTCTATCCAACAGGACGAGACGAGAAACACATTATGACAGTTTTTATCCAGCAGGATGTGAAACTCATTCTGACAGTTTCTATCCAACAGGTCGAGACGAGAAACACATTACGACAGTTTATATCCAGCAGGATGTGAAACTCATTCTGACAGTTTCTATCCAACAGGACGAGACGAGAAACACATTATGACAGTTTAAATCCAACAGGACGAGACGAGGAATTCATTCTGATAGTTTCTATCCAACACGACGAGACGAGGAACACATTCTGACAGTTTATATCCAGCAGGATGTGAAACACATTATGACAGTTTATATCCTTCAGGACGAGACGAGGAACACATTATGACAGTTTATATCCTTCAGGACGAGACGAGGTACACATTCTGACAGTTTATATCCAGCAGGATGTGAAACACATTATGACAGTTTATATCCTTCAGGACGAGACGAGGAACACATTCTGACAGTTTATATCCAGCCGGATGTGAAACACATTATGACAGTTTATATCCTTCAGAACGAGACGAGGAACTCATTGTGACAGTTTATATCTTTCAGGACGAGACGAGGTACACATGCTGAAAGTTTATATCCAGCAGGACGAGACGAGGAACACATTATGACTGTTGAAATCCAACAGGACGAGACGAGGAACACATTCTGACAGTTGAAATCCAACAGGACGAGACGAGAAACACATTCTAGTTTATATCCAGCAGGATGTGAAACACATTATGACAGTTTATATCCTTCAGGACGAGACGAGGAACACATTACGACAGTTGAAATCCAACAGGACGAGACGAGAAACACATTCTAGTTTATATCCAACAGGACGAGACGAGGAACACATTCTAGTTTATATCCAACAGGACGAGACGAGGAAGTCATTATGACAGTTTAAATTCAACAGGACGAGACGAGGAACTCATTCTGACAGTTTAAATCCAACAGGACGAGACGAGGAACTCATTCTGACAGTTTATATGCTTCAGAACGAGACGAGGAACTCATTCTGACAGTTTATATCCTTCAGGACGAGACGAGGTACACATGCTGACAGTTTATATCCAGCAGGACGAGACGAGGAACACATTATGACAGTTGAAATCCAACAGGACGAGACGAGGAACACATTCTGACAGTTGAAATCCAACAGGACGAGACAAGAAACACATTCTAGTTTATATCCAGCAGGATGTGAAACACATTAAGACAGTTTATATCCTTCAGGACGAGACGAGGTACACATGCTGACAGTTTATATCCAGCAGGACGAGACGAGGAACACATTATGACAGTTGAAATCCAACAGGACGAGACGAGGAACACATTCTGACAGTTGAAATCCAACAGGACGAGACAAGAAACACATTCTAGTTTATATCCAGCAGGATGTGAAACACATTAAGACAGTTTATATCCTTCAGGACGAGACGAGGAACACATTATGACAGTTGAAATCCAACTAGGACGAGACGAGAAACACATTCTAGTTTATATCCAACAGGACGAGACGAGGGACACATTCTAGTTTATATCCAACAGGACGAGACGAGGAAGTCATTATGACAGTTTAAATTCAACAGGACGAGACGAGGAACTCATTCTGACAGTTTAAATCCAACAGGACGAGACGATGAACTCATTCTGACAGTTTATATCCAACAGTACGAGACGAGGAACTCATTCTAACAGTTTATATCCAACAGGACGAGACGAGGAACACATTCCGACAGTTTATATCCAGCAGGATGTGAAACACATTATGACAGTTTCTATCCAACAGGACGAGACGAGGAATACATTCTGACAGTTTCTATCCAGCAGGATGTGAAACTCATTCTGACAGTTTCTATCCAGCAGGATGTGAAACTCATTCTGACAGTTTCTATCCAACAGGACGAGACGAGGAACTCATTCTGACAGTTTATATCTAACAGGACGAGACGAGGAACTCATTCTGACAGTTTATATCCAGCAGGATGTGAAACTCATTCTGACAGTGTCTATCCAACAGGACGAGACGAGGAACTCATTCTGACAGTTTATTTCCAACAGGACGAGACGATAAACACATTCTGATAGTTTATATCCAGCAGGATGTGAAACTCATTCTGACAGTTTCTATCCAACAGGACGAGACGAGCGACACATTCTGACAGTTTATATCCAGCAGGATGTGAAACACATTATGACAGTTTATATCCAACAGGACGAGACGAGGAACGCATTCTGACAGTTTATATCCAACAGGACGAGACGAGTAACACATTCTGACAGTTTATATCCAGCAGGATGTGAAACTCATTCTGACAGTTTCTATCCAACAGGACGGGACGAGGAACTCATTCTGACAGTTTATATCCAACAGGACGAGACGAAGAACTCATTCTGACAGTTTATATCCAGCAGGACGTGAAACTCATTCTGACAGTTTCTATCCAACAGGACGAGACGAGGAACTCATTCTGACAGTTTATATCCAACAGGACGAGACGAGGAACTCATTCTGACAGTTTATATCCAGCAGGATGTGAAACTCATTCTGACAGTGTCTATCCAACAGGACGAGACGAGGAACTCATTCTGACAGTTTATTTCCAACAGGACGAGACGATAAACACATTCTGATAGTTTATATCCAGCAGGATGTGAAACTCATTCTGACAGTTTCTATCCAACAGGACGAGACGAGCGACACATTCTGACAGTTTATATCCAGCAGGATGTGAAACACATTATGACAGTTTATATCCAACAGGACGAGACGAGGAACGCATTCTGACAGTTTATATCCAACAGGACGAGACGAGTAACACATTCTGACAGTTTATATCCAGCAGGATGTGAAACTCATTCTGACAGTTTCTATCCAACAGGACGGGACGAGGAACTCATTCTGACAGTTTATATCCAACAGGACGAGACGAAGAACTCATTCTGACAGTTTATATCCAGCAGGATGTGAAACTCATTCTGACAGTGTATATCCAACAGGACGAGACGAGGAACTCATTCTGACAGTTTATTCCCAACAGGACGAGACGATAAACACATTCTGACAGTTTCTATCCAGCAGGATGTGAAACTCATTCTGACAGTTTATATCCAACAGGACGAGACGAGGAACACATTATGACAGTTTATATCCAGCAGGATGTGAAACTCATTCTGACAGTTTATATCCATCAGGACGAGACGATGAACTCATTCTGACAGTTTCTATCCAACACGACGAGACGAAGAACACATTCTGACAGTTTCTATCCAACAGGACGAGACGAGGAACTCTTTCTGACAATTTAAATCCAACAGGACGAGACGAGGAACTCATTCTGACAGTTTCTATCCAACAGGACGAGACGAGGAACACATTCTGACAGTTTATATCCTTCAGGACGAGACGAGGAACACATTATGACAATTTAAATCCAACAGGACGAGACGAGGAACTCATTCTGACAGTTTCTATCCAACAGGAGGAGACGAGGTACACATTCTGATAGTTTATATCCATCAAGACGAGACGAGGAACACATTATGACAGTTTAAATACAGCAGGACCGGACGTCAAACACATTCTGACAGTTTATATCCAGCAGGATGTGAAACACATTCTGACAGTTTCTATACAGCAGAACGTCAAACACATCCTGACAGTTTCTATCCAGCAGTACGTGAAACACATCCTGACAGTTTATATCCAGCAGGATGTGAAACACATCCTGACAGTTTATATCCAGCAGGATGTGAAACACATTCTGACATTTGTATCCAGCAGGACGTCAAACACATTATGACAGTTAAATCCAGCAGGACGTCAAACATATTATGACAGTTTAAATACAGCAGGACCGGACGTGAAACACATTCAGACAGTTTATATCCAGCAGGATGTAAAACACATTCTGACAGTTTCTATACAGCCGAACGTCAAACACATCCTGACAGTTTCTATCCAGCAGGACGTGAAACACATCCTGACAGTTTATATCCAGCAGGACGTGAAACACATCCTGACAGTTTATATCCAGCAGGATGTGATACACATTCTGACAGTTTTTATCCAGCAGGACGTCAAACACATTATGACAGTTTAAATCCAGCAGGACCAGACGAGAAACACATTCTGACAGTTTATATCCAGCAGGATGTGAAACACATTCTGACAGTTTCTATCCAACAGGACGAGACGAGAAACAAATTATGACAGTTTAAATCAAACAGACGAGACGAGGAACTCATTCTGATAGTTTCTATCCAACAGGACGAGACGAGGAACACATTATGACAGTTTATATCCAACAGGACGAGACGAGTAACTCATTTTGACAGTTTATATCCAACAGGACGAGACGAGTAACACATTCTGACAGTTTATAACCAACAGGACGAGACGAGAAACAAATTATGACAGTTTAAATCAAACAGACGAGACGAGGAACTCATTCTGACAGTTTCTATCCAACAGGACGAGACGAGGAACACATTCTGACAGTTTATAACCAACAAAACGAAACGAGGAACTCATTTTAACAGTTTCTTTCCAACAGGACGAGACGAGGAATACATTCTGACAGTTTATAACCAACAGGACGAGACGAGGAACTCATTATGACAGTTTATAACCAACAGGACGAGACGAGAAACAAATTATGACAGTTTAAATCAAACAGACGAGACGAGGAACTCATTCTGACAGTTTCTATCCAACAGGACGAGACGAGGAACACATTCTGACAGTTTATAACCAACAAAACGAAACGAGGAACTCATTTTAACAGTTTCTTTCCAACAGGACGAGACGAGGAATACATTCTGACAGTTTATAACCAACAGGACGAGACGAGGAACTCATTATGACAGTTTATATCCAACAGGACGAGACGAGAAACAAATTATGACAGTTTAAATCAAACAGGACGAGACGAGTAACACATTCTGACAGTTTATATCCAGCAGGATGTGAAACTCATTCTGACAGTTTCTATCCAACAGGACGGGACGAGGAACTCATTCTGACAGTTTATATCCAACAGGACGAGACGAGTAACACATTCTGACAGTTTATATCCAGCAGGATGTGAAACTCATTCTGACAGTTTCTATCCAACAGGACGGGACGAGGAACTCATTCTGACAGTTTATATCCAACAGGACGAGACGAAGAACTCATTCTGACAGTTTATATCCAGCAGGATGTGAAACTCATTCTGACAGTGTATATCCAACAGGACGAGACGAGGAACTCATTCTGACAGTTTATTCCCAACAGGACGAGACGATAAACACATTCTGACAGTTTCTATCCAGCAGGATGTGAAACTCATTCTGACAGTTTATATCCAACAGGACGAGACGAGGAACACATTATGACAGTTTATATCCAGCAGGATGTGAAACTCATTCTGACAGTTTATATCCATCAGGACGAGACGATGAACTCATTCTGACAGTTTCTATCCAACACGACGAGACGAAGAACACATTCTGACAGTTTATATCCAACAGGACGAGACGAGGAACTCTTTCTGACAATTTAAATCCAACAGGACGAGACGAGGAACTCATTCTGACAGTTTCTATCCAACAGGACGAGACGAGGAACACATTCTGACAGTTTATATCCTTCAGGACGAGACGAGGAACACATTATGACAATTTAAATCCAACAGGACGAGACGAGGAACTCATTCTGACAGTTTCTATCCAACATGAGGAGACGAGGTACACATTCTGATAGTTTATATCCATCAAGACGAGACGAGGAACACATTATGACAGTTTAAATACAGCAGGACCGGACGTCAAACACATTCTGACAGTTTATATCCAGCAGGATGTGAAACACATTCTGACAGTTTCTATACAGCAGAACGTCAAACACATCCTGACAGTTTCTATCCAGCAGTACGTGAAACACATCCTGACAGTTTATATCCAGCAGGATGTGAAACACATCCTGACAGTTTATATCCAGCAGGATGTGAAACACATTCTGACATTTTTATCCAGCAGGACGTCAAACACATTATGACAGTTAAATCCAGCAGGACGTCAAACATATTATGACAGTTTAAATACAGCAGGACCGGACGTGAAACACATTCAGACAGTTTATATCCAGCAGGATGTAAAACACATTCTGACAGTTTCTATACAGCCGAACGTCAAACACATCCTGACAGTTTCTATCCAGCAGGACGTGAAACACATCCTGACAGTTTCTATCCAGCAGGACGTGAAACACATCCTGACAGTTTATATCCAGCAGGATGTGATACACATTCTGACAGTTTTTATCCAGCAGGACGTCAAACACATTATGACAGTTTAAATCCAGCAGGACCAGACGAGAAACACATTCTGACAGTTTATATCCAGCAGGATGTGAAACACATTCTGACAGTTTCTATCCAACAGGACGAGACGAGAAACAAATTATGACAGTTTAAATCAAACAGACGAGACGAGGAACTCATTCTGATAGTTTCTATCCAACAGGACGAGACGAGGAACACATTATGACAGTTTATATCCAACAGGACGAGACGAGTAACTCATTTTGACAGTTTATATCCAACAGGACGAGACGAGTAACACATTCTGACAGTTTATAACCAACAGGACGAGACGAGAAACAAATTATGACAGTTTAAATCAAACAGACGAGACGAGGAACTCATTCTGACAGTTTCTATCCAACAGGACGAGACGAGGAACACATTCTGACAGTTTATAACCAACAAAACGAAACGAGGAACTCATTTTAACAGTTTCTTTCCAACAGGACGAGACGAGGAATACATTCTGACAGTTTATAACCAACAGGACGAGACGAGGAACTCATTATGACAGTTTATATCCAACAGGACGAGACGAGAAACAAATTATGACAGTTTAAATCAAACAGACGAGACGAGGAACTCATTCTGACAGTTTCTATCCAACAGGACGAGACGAGGAACACATTCTGACAGTTTATAACCAACAGGATGAAACGAGGAACTCATTTTGACAGTTTAAATCCAACAGGACGAGACGAGGAACTCATTCTGACATTTTATATCATTATGACAGTTTCTATCCAGCAGAACGTCAAACACATCCTGACAGTTTATTTCCAGCAGGACGTGAAACACAGTCTGACAGTTTATTTTCAGCAGGACGTGAAACACAGTCTGACAGTTTATTTCTAGCAGGACATGAAACACAGTCTGATAGTTTATATCCAGGAGGACGTGATACACAATCTGACAGTTTATATCCAATAGAACGAAAAACACAGTCTGACAGTTTATTTCAAGCAGGACGTGAAATACAGTCTGACAGTTTCTATCTAACAGGACGAGACGAAAAACACATTATGACAGTTTATATCCAACAGGACGTGAAACACATTATGACAGTTTCTATCCAACAGGACGTGAAACACATTATGACAGTTTCTATCCAACAGGACGTGAAACACATTATGACAGTTTCTATCCAACAGGACGAGACGTGAAACACATTATGATAGTTTCTATCCAACAGGACGAGGCGAGAAACACATTATGATAGTTTCTATCCAACAGGACGAGACGAGAAACACATTATGATAGTTTATATCCAACAAGACGAGACGAGAAACACATTATGATAGTTTATATCCAACAGGACGAGAAACACATTATGATAGTTTATATCCAACATAACGAGACGAGAAACACATTATGATAGTTTCTATCCAACAGGACGAGACGAGAAAAACACATTATGACAGTTTCTATCCAACAGGACATGAAATACATTATGACAGTTTCTATCCAACAGGACGAGACGTGAAACACATTATGATAGTTTCTATCCAACAGGACGAGACGAGAAACACATTATGATAGTTGCTAACCAACAGGACTAGACGAGAAACACATTATGATAGTTTCTATTCAACAGATGAGACGAGAAACACATTATGATAGTTTCTATCCAACAGGACGAGACGAGAAACACATTATGATAGTTTATATCCAACAGGACGAGAAACACATTATGATAGTTTTTATCCAACAGAACGAGACGAGAAACACATTATGATAGTTTCTATCCAACAGGACGAGACGAGAAACACATTATGATAGTTTCTATCCAACAAGACGAGACGAGAAACACATTATGATAGTTTCTATCCAACATAACGAGACGAGAAACACATTATGATAGTTTCTATCCAACAGGACGAGACGAAAAACACATTATGATAGTTTATATCCAACAGGACGAGAAACACATTATGATAGTTTTTATCCAACAGAACGAGACGAGAAACACATTATGATAGTTTCTATCCAACAGAACGAGACGAGAAACACATTATGATAGTTTCTATCCAACAGGACGAGACGAGAAACACATTATGATAGTTTCTATCCAACAAGACGAGACGAGAAACACATTATGATAGTTTCTATCCAACATAACGAGACGAGAAACACATTCTGACAGTTTCTATCCAACAGGACGAGACGAGAAACAAATTATGACAGTTTAAATCAAACAGACGAGACAAGGAACTCATTCTGATAGTTTCTATCCAACAGGACGAGACGAGGAACACATTATGACAGTTTATATCCAACAGGACGAGACGAGTAACTCATGTTGACAGTTTATATCCAACAGGACGAGACGAGTAACACATTCTGACAGTTTATAACCAACAGGACGAGACGAGAAACAAATTATGACAGTTTAAATCAAACAGACGAGACGAGGAACTCATTCTGACAGTTTCTATCCAACAGGACGAGACGAGGAACACATTCTGACAGTTTATAACCAACAAAACGAAACGAGGAACTCATTTTAACAGTTTCTTTCCAACAGGACGAGACGAGGAATACATTCTGACAGTTTATAACCAACAGGACGAGACGAGGAACTCATTATGACAGTTTATATCCAACAGGACGAGACGAGAAACAAATTATGACAGTTTAAATCAAACAGACGAGACGAGGAACTCATTCTGACAGTTTCTATCCAACAGGACGAGACGAGGAACACATTCTGACAGTTTATAACCAACAGGATGAAACGAGGAACTCATTTTGACAGTTTAAATCCAACAGGACGAGACGAGGAACTCATTCTGACATTTTATATCATTATGACAGTTTCTATCCAACAGGACGAGACGAGGAACACATTCTGACAGTTTCTATCCAGCAGAACGTCAAACACATCCTGACAGTTTATTTCCAGCAGGACGTGAAACACAGTCTGACAGTTTATTTTCAGCAGGACGTGAAACACAGTCTGACAGTTTATTTCTAGCAGGACATGAAACACAGTCTGATAGTTTATATCCAGGAGGACGTGATACACAATCTGACAGTTTATATCCAATAGAACGAAAAACACAGTCTGACAGTTTATTTCAAGCAGGACGTGAAATACAGTCTGACAGTTTCTATCTAACAGGACGAGACGAAAAACACATTATGACAGTTTATATCCAACAGGACGTGAAACACATTATGACAGTTTCTATCCAACAGGACGTGAAACACATTATGACAGTTTCTATCCAACAGGACGTGAAACACATTATGACAGTTTCTATCCAACAGGACGAGACGTGAAACACATTATGATAGTTTCTATCCAACAGGACGAGGCGAGAAACACATTATGATAGTTTCTATCCAACAGGACGAGACGAGAAACACATTATGATAGTTTATATCCAACAAGACGAGACGAGAAACACATTATGATAGTTTATATCCAACAGGACGAGAAACACATTATGATAGTTTATATCCAACATAACGAGACGAGAAACACATTATGATAGTTTCTATCCAACAGGACGAGACGAGAAAAACACATTATGACAGTTTCTATCCAACAGGACATGAAATACATTATGACAGTTTCTATCCAACAGGACGAGACGTGAAACACATTATGATAGTTTCTATCCAACAGGACGAGACGAGAAACACATTATGATAGTTGCTAACCAACAGGACTAGACGAGAAACACATTATGATAGTTTCTATTCAACAGAAGAGACGAGAAACTCATCATGATAGTTTCTATCCAACAGGACGAGACGAGAAACACATTATGATAGTTTATATCCAACAGGACGAGAAACACATTATGATAGTTTTTATCCAACAGAACGAGACGAGAAACACATTATGATAGTTTCTATCCAACAGGACGAGACGAGAAACACATTATGATAGTTTCTATCCAACAAGACGAGACGAGAAACACATTATGATAGTTTCTATCCAACATAACGAGACGAGAAACACATTATGATAGTTTCTATCCAACAGGACGAGACGAAAAACACATTATGATAGTTTATATCCAACAGGACGAGAAACACATTATGATAGTTTCTATGCAACATGACGAGACGAGAAACACATTATGACAGTTTCTATCCAACAGGATGAGACGAGAAACACATTATGATAGTTTCTAATCCAACATGACGAGACGAGAAACACATTATGATAGTTTCTATCCAACAGGACGAGACGAGAAACACATTATGATAGTTTCTATCCAACAGAACGAGACGAGAAATACATTATGATAGTTTCTATCCAACAGAACGAGACGTGAAACACATTATGATAGTTTATATCCAACAGGACGAGACGAGAAACACATTATAATAGTTTCTTTCCAACAGGACGAGACGAGAAACACATTATGATAGTTTCTATCCAACAGGACGAGACGAGAAACACATTATGATAGTTTTTATCCAACAGGACGAGACGTGAAACACATTATGATAATTTTTATCCAGCAAGACGTGAAACACATTCTGATAGGTTTTATCCAGCAAGACGAGAAACACAGTCTAGCCCGGTTTTATCCATCAGAACGAGAAACAAAGTCTGACAGTTTCTATCCTTCAAAACGAGAGTCCCTTTCTGACAGTTTCTATCCAACAGAACTAAAAACACAGTCTGACAGTTTATATCCAGCAGGACTTGAAACACAGTCAGACAGGTTATATCTACCAGAACGAGAAACAAAGTCTGACAGTTTCTATCCAGCAGGAAGTGAAACAGTCTGACAGGTTATATCCACCAGAACGAGAAACACAGTCTGAAAGTTTATATCCAGCAGGAAGTGAAACAGTCTGACAGGTTATATCCACCAGAACGAGAAACAAAGTCTAACAGTTTGTATCCAGCAGAACGAGATAAACATTCTGACAGTTATCTCACAACAGAACCAGCAACATAGTCTGACAGTTTGTTCCCAAGCAGAACAAGAAACATAGTCGGACAGTTTCTATACAGCATGACGACAAACACATTCTGACAGTTGCTACCCAGTTTTGTTTTTGATAGACTAAGAACATGGTATGCGTCAAAGCAGTAGATCTTGGTATGAGATCAAAGTACAAATCATTTTCCTCCAATACAAATACTGCAAACCAGCTTATAACGAGCTGGAGTTACGTGTCCTTTATGTAAAACAAACTATATATAGCAACACAGAATAACAACAAATATTATTCAGAAGAATTAAGATATGCTTTTCTTGATTTAAAAGCATTACAGATTAATATAGTTAGATTTCGTATGATAGCAACAGTTTGGGATGACATTAGCTCGTACAATTTATGAATACTTGGTTTTTAGAAAATATCTACATCGCAAGGCATATCATAATAAAATTGTATTCATCCTCAATAGCAGTTTCGCAATACAGATAGGTACGGAATTATTCTGGGATATCTCTATATTCACCTTCATCTATCATTAGACAACTACTGCGAAAAGAAGCTAAAGTAGAATGAAATATCTTAATATATATGTTTAAGACATACTGTTCTACTGAACATTTCCTTTTAAAGTGATAATAATGTAATAATTTACAATTGACATTACACTTAGCTACCCAGGTTTGCATGTAGTGATCAGTCAGACTTTACACGCTTGTATAAAAATCTTAGTATGATAAACTCACTGACTGGCCCATACATAACCAACACCTTTATAATTCAAACTGGTCCTAATATGTCCAATGTTTGTGTGTGACCAATATTGACGTAATGCATAAGCACTTCATAACATAGCCGAATATATTTATGTCTTGGCGTATTTAAGTATTCAGTATTTTATACAGCGTTTGGCAGAATATAGCATCAATACATGCGTTTAGTGACACATTCAGAAAGCGTTTACACATAAGTATTTGTATAATTTCAAGACAACACAGCTAAATGTCTCTTATCCCCAAATCTCAGAATCATATAGTAAGACAAAAAAGTATTTGGCATCAAATACTTTATATATTGTTTTGTATGGGAGACAACCTAAATTGCTAAATGAATTTAAAATATGTAAAGGGACTTTCTTAGTCTTAGCTGCAACAGCTTCAGCCATTTTAAAGAACGGCAGCCTGGTTGTAAAACATATGCCGACATAGGTCGATCATTTGGATTTACATAAAACTAATTCAAAATCTTGAAAAACACAACTCAAATAGTTAAAATCAACATCCCACATTTCCTGAAAGGTAACAACGTCATACCCATTCATGATATGTACATTTTCACTTGATGAAGTCTTCGTCTTTAACCCTTCTATATTCAATGATATGACATGAATTTAATTACCTTCGATGGTGAGGGGCTTTGGCCTACATCCTATTTCCACTGAGCACTGACTAATTGAAGTTGTCTACTATGTGTATCCACCGTAATATACACTTGTTCGTGTGGAACGTTCTATGTGGAAAAGCAGCCAGTTGCTTGGAAAGTATGTTGTGTGGTGTGGTACTCGTGTGAGAAAGTCTAGAAACACAATCACAGGTGAACTGGCTGCCGTGATATGACTGAAAAGAATGTTGAAAACGGCGTTAAACCACAACCAATCAATCATTTGGAAGGTTACTCCTCGTCTTGGTAAGTATTATCATTATAATATCTATGATAAGTCATCAATTTACAACCCTTAAAGAATCCCACAAGACCTCTTATTTTCAAATAGTGTATCTGCTGCCGTTGCATATATGATAAATCACTCGACACACGTATGCCAATCTGACGTAGTTAATCTCGATAATTGAAGAGGATGAGCTTGTCATGTTCACTTCTAAAGGAGACAATAACCAACCTAGTTTAAGATTTACCCTGATTACCAAGACGCATTGCATCAATTAATGTGGATTCATCATAGTTATCATTAGCATCAGCGAAACTTAGCACCTGTTTTCAAACTTTTATCACTTGACTTAATTTCCTCTAAGCCAAAAATACGTAGTGAGCACTCCAATCTTTCCGCCTCTAAAAGTTCAACTGAAACTTAATTAATTCACATCGTTCATGACGTTTTCGTCACATGTCGAAAGGGTTGCAAATTCGCCATTAAACACATCAGATTGGTATTGCAGATGATTAATATGCTTTCGCATACCTTCACGTCTGCTATCAAAAGTTGTCTGCATTCATTGAACATACCTTAATTCGTGTTTAACTGTTTTATTTCTGACTTTCTGTTCTGCAATTTACTTTTTACATTAACAACATCTTCTTTAATCTGGCTAACATCACCTTTTCTTTGACCGACTTCCGCCTTTGTTTCTGCAATCAACGGTGTATCCTTTGTAGGACCGGGGTTCAATTAACAATTGGATACAAACCAAAACGAGAATCTTATACTGCAAGTTTGACATTCCAGCAGAACAAGAATTGCATCACGAAACTTTGCTTCCCAGCAATTATATCCAATCTAATTGCTATCTAGTAGAACCCGAGTCCCACTCCGACGGTTTGCTACCAAGCAGAACGAGAATCACATTCTGACCGTGTATTACCCAGTAGAACGATCATTTTCTGAAAGTGTGCTTCCAAGCAGAATGAGAAACCAATTTTGACAGTGTGTTACACAGCTGAATAAATATCTCCTTCTGACAGTGTGCTACATGTACCCAGTATAACGCGAATCCCTTTCTGACAGTGTTTTTCCCAGCAGAATAATTATTCCCTTCTGACAGTTTGCTACCCAGTAGAACGAGAATCCCTTTCTGACAGTGTTCTACCGACAGAACGAGAATCAAATCCAGACAGTTTGCTACCCAGCAGAACGAGAATACCCGTATGTCGGTTTGCTACACAGCAGAACTAAAATTCCACCCTGAATATGTGCTATCCTGTATAATGAGAAACCCATTCTGACAAAGTGCTACCCAGCAGAACACGATTCCCATTACGACAGCTTGCTTTCCAGTAGGACGAAAATCCGACTCAACAATAATTATTCCCTTCTGGCAGTTTGCTACCCAGTAGAACTAGAATCCCTTTCTGACAGTGTTCTACCGACAGAACGAGAATCAAATCCAGATAATTTACTACACAGAAGAAGGAGAATCCCTCTCTGACAGTTTGCTATCTAGAAGAACGAGACACCAATTATGACAGTGTGCTATCCAAATCAGAACGGGAATGCCTTTCTGACAAAGTGCTACTAGGTAGAATGAGAATCCCACTCTGACATTTTGCTACCTAGTATATCGAGAATCCTACTCTTGACAGGATGCTATCTAGAAGAACCAGAATACCATTATGACAGTGTGCTACCAAGCACACCGAGAATGCCATTTTTACAGTGTGCTACCTAGTAGATCGAGAATCCCACTCTGACAGTTTTGTAAACATAAGATCGAGAAACCCATTATAACAGTATGTTACCCCTAGATCGGCAGTATGCTACATAGTACGACGAGAATCCCATTCTGACAGTGTGCTACCAAGCAGAACGAAAATCCCATTCTGACACTGTGCAAACAAGTATAATGAGAATCCCACTCTGACAGTTTGCTTCTAACCGTAAACGAGAACCCAGTAGATCTACAATTGCCCTCTGGCAGTTTACTACCAAGCAGAACGAGAATCCCATTGCTACCCATCAGAATGGGAATCCCCTTGTGAAAGTGTGTTACCAAGCAGAACGTGAATTCCGTTCTGACAGTGAGATACCCCCTGATAATCCCATTCTGGAAGTGCACTATCCAGCAGAACATGAATCTCTTTCTGGCAGTTTGCTATCTATTAGATCAAGAATCCCACTCTCACAGTTTGCTACCCAGAAGAAGGAGAATTCTTTTTAACACTGTACTACCCAGCATATATGGAATCCCTTTCAGACAGTGTGCTTCAAAGCGGAATTATAATCCTGTTCTTAAATGTGTTACCCAGTAGAACGAGATTCCTCTCCGACTGTGTGGATTCGAGCAGAAAGAGAAAGACGTCATGACGGTTTCTTTCCATCAGAACAAGAATCCCATTCTGAAAGTGTATTATCTAGCAGAACGAAATTTCCATTCTGAAAGAAATCTACGCTGCAGAACAAGAAATCCATTCTGACAGTGTGCTACCAAGTATGGTGAGAATCCCATCATACAGTCTGCTGCCTTGCAGAATGAGAACCCCATTCTGATATTATGTTACCCAGCAGAACGAGAATCCCCTTCTGACAGTTTGCTACCCAATAGAACGAGAATCCCACTCTGACAGTTTGCTTAATTATTCTTTTCGTATGACCTAATACCCAAATAAACATCCACACTGGATTACTTCAATATTATAGTAGACAATTTGCTACCCAATAGACCGGGAAGCAAATACTGAAACTTTGTAACCAAGCAGAACGAAACCCATTCCGACAATATGCTATCCAGCAGAACGAAAAACCCATTCAGACAGTGTGCTATATACCAAGTAGAACGAGAATTCCACAGTTTTCAACCTATCAAAAAAAAAATGAAATCTGACAGTCGTTATCGAGTAGAACGAGAATCTCTTTCAGACAGTTTTCTACCAAGTAGATCAAGAATCCCTTTCTGACAGTGTGTTTCTCAGCAGAAAGAGAATACCGCTCTGACAGTGTGCTACCCAGTAGAACAAGAATCCCTTTCAGACAGTGTGCTACACAGTAGAACAAGACTCCCGTTCTGACAGTGTGCTATACACAGTAGAACAAGAATCCCTTCTGACAGTGTGTTACACAGTAGAACAAGAATCCCTTTCGACAGTGTGTTACACAGTAGAACAAGAATCCCTTTCTGACAGTGTGCTACACAGTAGAACAAGAATCCCTTCTGACAGTGTGCTACACAGTAGAACAAGAATCCTTTCTGACAGTGTGCTATATAATCTTATATTATACTTGACCCACAGTTTGCTACCCAACAGACCGGGAAGCAAATACTGAGACTTGTTACCAAGCAGAACGAAACCCATTCTGACAATATGCTATCCAGCAGAACGAGAAACCCATTCAGACAGTGTGTTATATACCAAGTAGCACGAGAATCCCAAAGTTTTCAACCTATCAAAACAAAAATGAAATCTGACAGTCGTTATCGAGTAGAACGAGAATCTCTTTCAGACAGTTTTCTACCAAGTAGATCAAAAATCCCTTTCTGACAGTGTGTTTCTCAGCAGAAAGAGAATACCGCTCTGACAGTGTGCTACCCAGTAGAACATGAATCCCTTTCAGACAGTGTGCTACACAGTAGAATACGAATCACTTTCTGACAGTGTGCTACACAGTAGAACAAGAATCCCTTCTGACAGTGTGTTACACAGTAGAACAAGAATCCCTTTCTGACAGTGTGCTACACAGTAGAACAAGAATCCCTTATGACAGGGTGCTACACAGTAGAACAAGAATCCTTTCTGACAGTGTGTTACACAGTAGAACAAGAATCCCTTCTGACAGAGTGCTACACAGTAGAACAAAAATCCCTTTCTGACAGTGTTCTACCCAGCAGAATGATAATCATGTTCTTAAAGTGTGTTACCCAGTAGAACGAGATCCCTCTCTGACTGTGTAGATTCGAGCAGAAAGAGAAAGACGTCATGACGGTTTCTTTCCATCAGAACAAGAATCCCATTCTGAAAGTGTATTATCTAGCAGAACGAAATTTCCATTCTGAAAGAAATCTACGCTGCAAAACAAGAAATCCATTCTGACAGTGTGCTACCAAGTATGGTGAGAATCCCATCTTACAGTCTGCTGCCTTGCAGAATGAGAACCCCATTCTGATATTATGTTACCCAGCAGAACGAGAATCCCCTTCTGACAGTTTGCTACCCAATATAACGAGACTCCCACTCTGACAGTTTGCTTAATTATTCTTTTCGGAGACTTAAACCGTATAACCTATTACCCAAATAAACATCCACACTGGATTACTTAAATCTTATATTATACTTGACCCACAGTTTGGTACCCAACAGACCGGGAAGCAAATACTGAGACTTGTTACCAAGCAGAACGAAACCCATTCTGACAATATGCTATCCAGCAGAACGAGAAACCCATTCAGACAGTGTGTTATATACCAAGTAGCACGAGAATCCCAAAGTTTTCAACCTATCAGAAAAAGACATCTGACAGTCGTTATCGAGTAGAACGAAAATCCCTTTCAGACAGGTTTCTACCAAGTAGATCGAGAATCCCTTTCTGAACAAGAATCTTCTCCTGACAGTGTTCTACCAAGCAGAACAAGAATCACTTTCTGACAGTGTGCTACCTAGAAGAACGAGAAACCAGTTGCGACAGTCTGCTTCCCATTACAATGATACTCCTACTTTGACAGTTTGTTTGCTACCCAGCAGAACGAGAATCCCATTCTGACTGAGTGCTACCAAGCAGAAAGTGAATATCACACTGACAGTTTGCTACCCAGTAGATCAAGAATCCCTTGCTGACGGTGTACTATGAATAAGAACGAGAATCCTCTTCTGACAGTGTGCTACCCAGTTGATCGAAATTCCCTTCTGACAGTGTGTAATCCAGTTGATCGAGAATCCCGTGCTGACAGTGTTCTACCTAACAGAACAAGAGGCCTACTCTGAGGGTATTACCCAGTACATATAGAAACTCTTTCTGACAGTGTTCTGCCTAATAGAACGAGAGGCCTACTCTGAAGGTATTACCCGGTAGATAGAGAAACCCTTTCTGACAGTGTTCTGCCTAATAGAACGAGAGACCCACTCTGAAGGTATTACCCAGTAGATATAGAAACCCTTTCTGACAGTGTTCTGCCTAACAGAACGAGAGGCCTACTCTGAAGGTATTACCTAGTACATATAGAAACCCTTTCTGACAGTGTTCTGCCTAATAGAACGAGAGGCCTACTCTGAAGGTATTACCCAGTAGATATAGAAACCCTTTCTGACAGTGTTCTGTCTAACAGAACGAGAGGCCTACTCTGAAGGTATTACCTAGTACATATAGAAACCCTTTCTGACAGTGTTCTGCCTAATAGAACGAGAGGCCTACTCTGAAGGTATTACCCAGTAGATATAGAAACACTTTCTGACAGTGTTCTGCCTAACAGAACAAGAGGCCTAATCTGAAGGTATTACCCAGTACATAGAGAAACCCTTTCTGACAGTGTTCTGCCTAACAGAACAAGAGGCCTAATCTGAAGGTATTACCCAGTACATATAGAAACCCTTTCTGACAGTGTTCTGCCTAACATAACGAGAGGCCTACTCTGAAGGTATTACCCAGTAGATATAGAAACACTTTCTGACAGTGTTCTGCCTAACAGAACAAGAGGCCTACTCTGAAGGTATTACCCAGTACATATAGAAACCCTTTCTGACAGTGTTCTGCCTAATAGAACGAGAGACCCACTCTGAAGGTATTACCCAGTAGATATAGAAACCCTTTCTGACAGTGTTCTGCCTAACAGAACAAGAGGCCTACTCTGAAGGTATTACCAGTAGATATAGAAACCCTTTCTGACAGTGTTCTGCCTAACAGAACAAGAGGCCTACTCTGAGGGTATTACCCAGTACATATATAAACCCTTTCTGACAGTGTTCTGCCTAACAGAACAAGAGGCCTACTCTGAAGGTATTACCCAGTATATATAGAAACCCTTTCTGACAGTGTGCTACCTAACAGAACAAGAGGCCTACTCTGAAGGTATTACCCAGTACATAGAGAAACCCTTTCTGACAGTGTTCTGCCTAACAGAACAAGAGGCCTACTCTGAAGGTATTACCAAGTACATATAGAAACCCTTTCTGACAGTGTGCTACCTAACAGAACAAGAGGCCTACTCTGAAGGTATTACCCAGTAGATATAGAAACCCTTTCTGACAGTGTTCTGCCTAACAGAACAAGAGGCCTACTCTGAGGGTATTACCCAGTACATATAGAAACCCTTTCTGACAGTGTTCTGCCTAACAGAACAAGAGGCCTACTCTGAAGGTATTACCCAGTAGATATAGAAACACTTCCTGACAGTGTTCTGCCTAACAGAACGAGAGGCCTACTCTGAAGGTATTACCCAGTAGATATAGAAACCCTTTCTGACAGTGTTCTGCCTAACAGAACAAGAGGCCTACTCTGAGGGTATTACCCAGTACATATAGAAACCCTTTCTGACAGTGTTCTGCCTAACAGAACAAGAGGACTACTCTGAGGGTATTACCCAGTACATATAGAAACCCTTTCTGACAGTGTTCTGCCTAACAGAACAAGAGGCCTACTCTGAAGGTATTACCCAGTAGATATAGAAACACTTTCTGACAGTGTTCTGCCTAACAGAACAAGAGGCCTACTCTGAAGGTATTACCTAGTAGATAGAGAAGCACTTTTTGACAGTGTTCTGCCTAACAGAACAAGAGGCATACTCTGAGGGTATTACCCAGTACATATAGAAACCCTTTCTGACAGTGTTCTGCCTAATAGAACAAGAGGCCTACTCTGAAGGTATTACCCAGTCTATATAGAAACCCTTTCTGACAGTGTTCTGCCTAACAGAACAAGAGGCCTTCTCTGAAGGTATTACCCAGTACATATAGAAACCCTTTCTGACAGTGTTCTGCCTAACATAACGAGAGGCCTACTCTGAAGGTATTACCCAGTCTATATAGAAACCCTTTCTGACAGTGTTCTGCCTAACAGAACAAGAGGCCTACTCTAAAGGTATTACCCAGTAGATATAGAAACCCTTTCTGACAGTGTGCTACATAACAGAACGAGATGCCTACTCTGAGGGTATTACCCAGTACATATAGAAACCCTTTCTGACAGGGTTCTGCCTAACAGAACAAGAGGCCTACTCTGAATGTATTACCCAGTACATAGAGAAACCCTTTCTGACAGTGTTCTGCCTAACAGAACAAGAGGCCTACTCTGAAGGTATTACCCAGTAGATAGAGAAGCCCTTTTTGACAGTGTGCTACCAAGCAGAACGATACTCCCATGTTGACAGTATTCTATCCAGTAGATCGAGAAACACTTCCAGACGGTGTGCTACCAAGAATAACGAGATTCCCCTTCTGACCTTTTTGCTACCAAACAGAACCAGAAACCCGTACTGATAGTGTGTTACCTACTAGATTGAGAATCTCGTTCTCCAAGCAGAACGAGAATCCCTTTCTGACAATGTGCTTACCAGTAGATCGAGAATTCTTTTCTGACAATGTGCTACCCAATCTGACAGTTTTATTAATCAGAATGAGAATGATGTGATAGCAAGAGGATCGGGATGCCTTTCTAACAGTGTCCTACCCAGAGCTGAACGAGAATCCTCTTCTAACAGTGTGTTACCCAGCAGAACGAGATTCTCTTTTCGACGGTTTCTATACAGTAGAACGAGAATCCCATTCTGAAAATGTGCTTAGTAGCAAAACGAAAATCTAATTTTGAGAGTTTGCTACAAAGCAGAACGAGAATCTCATTTTGACGTGTGCTTCCCAGCAAAACGAGAATCCAACTCTGACAGCTTGCTACCCAGTATATGGAGAATCACTTTCTGACAGTGTGCTACCCAGTATATCGAAAATCCCCTTCTGGCAGTATGATATTAAGTAGATTGATAATACCATTCTGACAGGGTGCTATTCGGCAAAACGAGAATCCCACACTAACACTTTGAAACAGAGTAGATCGAGAATCCCTCTCTGACAGTGTACTACCTGGCATAACGTAAATCCTTTCTGACAGTGTGCTTACCAGTAGATCGAGAATCCCATTCTGACAGTGTGCTTACCAGTATATCGAGAATCCCGTTCTGACAGTGTATTACACAATATATCGAGTATATCCATCTGACAATGTGCTAACCAGCTGATACAGAATCACCTTCTGACAGTGTGCTACCCAGTAGATCGAGAATCGTTTTCCGACAGTGTGCTAACCAGCAGAACGAGAATCCCACTCTGGCAGTTTGCTACCTAGCAGATCGAGAATCCCATTCTTGCAGGCTGACAGTCTGTTACCCATTATAAAGAGAATGCCTTTCTGACAGAGTGCTACCAAGCGGAACAAGAATCTCCCGTTGACAATTTGCTAGCAAGTACAACGAGAATCCAGTTCTATCAATATATTATCCTGCAGATTGAGAATCCCTATATGACAGTGTTCTACCCAGATAATATGCTATCAAGTAAAACGAGAATCCAATTATGACAGTGTTCTACCCAGTAGAATGAGAATCCCCCTCAGATACCGTACTACCCGACATAACGAGCATTCCACTCTGACAGTTTGTTACCAAATAGATTGAGAATCCATTGTTGACAGTGTGCTACCAAGCAGAACGAGAATCCCGTTATATCAGTTTTTTCATGCAATAAAAAATAGGAACAGATTTCATTACTCTCTGAAACTCTTGTTGCAGTCATCCCTGGTTTTGTACTGCCGGTGCACAACTTATACACTTACAATCAGTTCTACTTTCCAATATTACTTACATATGTGTATATGAATGTTTGTATATATCCACTAGCTATCTTATAAGTTGTTAATCATCATTGTGCATGTTAGAATTGAATAGCAGATAGCAATACATCTTAAGATATATGCAGACAATCCCATAAAAGGTGTGAGTTAACAAGATTTCTATTTTTGAGATAGCAGAGCATTTCGTCAATGTCTGAGTTATTTTAGCTTTCCGCTTTATTCCTTATTGAATCATCTCTAATTCACGTATTTCCATTTAAAAACACAACGTGTACTCAATCCCTGTTCCATTCTTGCTAAACCGGATCAATCAACACATAGTCAATTGCATACACCCTTCCTCTCAGACTCTATGAAAATGGCTCAAGACAATGGAAGACCTAACCCTATTATAATTGTAATCAAGGTATTACCTTATGTTTGTAGAGCCTTTAGTATATAGGGCGAGGATAGGACTGTTCGTCAGTTAAAGGGTTTTATCAGTTTACACATTTTGATCTGGTGACATGGTTAGCTATGATACTCCTCCTTGGAGGCGGTATTCACGAAAACCCGGGTCCTCTCACGAACAGTTCTTCTTCCTCTTCATCTGTTGGTTAAATAGCAGAAAACTTTCACAATTTCATATCCTTCATTCATTACAACATACAAAGCTTCTTCAATACAAGAGATATCCTACAAGGCGAACTACGACATAACGATGCCATCTCATTCACTGAGACATGGCTAGGAAACAATACGTCAACGAACTCGATCGCATTTGAAAATTTCACAACACTATTCAGAAAAGATAGAGTCGATGATAATCACGGCGGCGTTCTTGTTCATGTTAAAGTTCACATTCAAGCTATTACAAGTAATTCATAAGAAGAAAGTATATGGATGAAACTGAGAATGATGAACACACACTTTATATATGGCACATTCTATCGTCCACTAAACTCCTCGCCTAGTGTCATGACAAATATTGAAAACTTTATTTGAGTTGCTTTCAATAAAAACATTAGTTACAGGTGATTTTAACTTTGACATGTTGAAGGCAACAATAAAAAGAATAAAAAATAACGAATTAGTTAGAACCTACACACTTCACAGAAACATCGTAGTCTCGTATAGACCTTTTCTTAATCTCATATTCATGGAATATTTATACGTCGGGTGTTAAAGATCCCTTTCTTGATCAAAACCACAGATATAGGCGATTTTCAACGGTCAGAGAAACCCCGCCCCATAATTGTGAAGTTTCATTACTACCACGACAGAGAAAAGATTCGAAGTAATGCATTTCCGAAAAAAGCTATATTCAACCAAAATAATTATGGTGTTGGCGTACAGCTTCTCAAAGAGTGGAGAGATGTATCCCATCATGCACTCAGAGAAGAGCAAGGGTAACAAGGTGAAATTCATCAGTTATAAACTCTATATTAAGGACCATGTGTACAAACCACGAGAGAACCCAAATCCAAATGAATAAAGGTGTCATGAAGAACCAATTGACATTATTTCCTGGAACGTAAATGGACTCGTCCGAAAATTAGCAGACGCTGATTTTTTGAATATTATAAACAGTCATGATGTCGTTGTACTATCAGAAACTTGGCTTAACCCCAAAGCTCAACATAATTTGGAAGTTAAGGGTATTTGTTCTCATCATTTGTATGGTAATAAGTCACCCTTTACAAAGAAAGGTAGATATAGTGGAGGTATTTCTATCTATTATAGGGACTGCTTTAGTGAGAAACTTCAAATCATTGAAAAGGATCAATGTGGAATAGTTTGGTTAAAGATGTGCAAACAATTGTTCCATTTTAATGTTGATGTATTCTTATGCAGTGTTTATATATCTCCACATGGTTCAACCATATTGAATTATATTGATATTGATATGTTCGAACTGATTGAACTGGGTATTGAGAAATATCAATTATAAGGTAAAGTTCTTATTGTGGGAGATTTAAATAGTAGATCATCTGTAGAAAAAGATTATTTAACGTTTGATAGATACTTAGATAACACTTTTATGTTAAACAATAGTGTAAATATCACATCCCGTGCAAACAAAGATCAGATACTTGACGCAAATGGAAAACGTTAAATCCAATTATGTAAAAACACGGAATTACTTATCGGTAATGGTCGATTGTGCAATGAAAATAGAAGTCACACATTTTTAAGTAAAAACGGCTCCAATGTTGTTGATTATCTTATACTTAACCACGATGACTTTACACACATTACTCACTTGTACCTAATGTCACCTAACGAATGTTCAGATCACTGCGCACTGCATATGCGAACATATCACGTGATCAAGCTAATATACAAGAGCCATATTTATCATGGAATGAAAGCCTAATTACTACATTTCGGAGACATCTTATTGAAAATCATAACCACCTGCAAAGTATTGTTGACAAAATACATAAATACATCAATTGATGAAACAGTACAACTGTTTACAATACATATGCGCGACAATGCATTATGCGTGTTTGGTAGCGAAAGAAAAAACAAATCACAATTATGTAACACGTGAGCAGAAAAATAAATGGCTTAATAAAGACTGCTATTCATCTCGTAAAGAATTTGATAAGGCAAGAAATGCGTATCTGAGAAACAAAAGTATAGAAAATAAAAACGTTTTCCTGGGCAAAAAAGGCTATATATTAACATAAAACGTAAATGTAAAAACAATTCGCAAAAAAAGAAGGTGTGCGCGTGTCAAAATTAGCAAAATCTATCCAAAATCATTTTGCAAAAATGTCAGAACACAATATAATACAAAGAAATGCGCTCCCGAGAATATATCAATCAATAATATGTACTCACATTATAATGATCTATATGGCCCTCAGCCACAACAAAACACGAACAATGCAACACATGATAATAGTTACTTATATGGCAATGATCGAGATGTAAATTTTACAGAATCGGAGATAAGAAATGCTGTATTTTCACAAAATAACTCTAAAAGCCCAGGCACAGATCATTTAATTGCCGAAGTTTTCAAAAGTTCATATAATATTATTGCTCCATTACTTGTAAGTCTCTACAACAGAAAAGTAATGAAGGTATTTTCCCAAATAGTTTGGGAGAAGGCATAATCATACCCATATTCAAGGGAGGAAACCCTGATGCTAAAAACTTTAGAGCGATAACTCTTAATAATATAATTTCAAAATACTTGTTACAAGACTTACCAAGTGGTCTGAAAATCATCAAAAGATAATTGATAATCAATTCGGCTTCCAAAAGGGAAAATCTACAGTAGATTGTATCTTCATTTTACACTCCTTGATAATGAAAACCTTAGCCGACAAACAAATCACACCTCTACGTAGCTTTTCTTGACTGGGAAAAGATGTTTGACAAAATAGATAAAGTATGTTTTTGACAGAAACTACTTCATGAAAACGTTAGTACTAAATTTGTAAATGATCTTAAATCAATGTATAGGACTGTTAAATCATATGTACGGGATAAGTCCGAAACATCTGAATATATATATTCAAACGTAGGTGTTAAACAAGGAGACCCAACGAGCAGCATATTATGTTTATTTTACCTAAATGACATTTTGAACAACATTAGCTGCAATATAGATGGTATATTTTGCATTGATGATATACACTTGTTTTTGTTACTTTTTGCTGATGACGCGGTTGTATTTTTGCAGGATCCAAAATCTCTACAATATATCTTAAACGACATAGTATTCATTATTGTAATGAATGGCATTTACGTCTTAATGCACAAAAGACTAAAATGGTATTCGGGAATGGGCGGCATACTAACTAAAATTTGTCTTTGTATAACTCGCCAATGGAATGTGTGAGTTCATTTAAATATCTCTTTACAACTTTTTAAAAACGGGAACTGGAGTCGTACACAACGTCGTATAGCTCAGCATGCAGCATTTTCATTACATAATTTGTTCATGGTCAATAACCAGATAGATGTACCTATATCACAAAAGTTAAAACTATTTGATTCCCTGGTATCTCCAGTTCTAAAATACGCGGCCGAAATTTGGGGTCATCATCCATCACCCGATGTCGAATCCATAGACTCAAAGTTTTGTAGAAAACTTCTGTGTGAACGTCGCTTTCCAATCTAGACAGTCTATACGGAGAATTGGGAAGAATCCCTATGTCCATACATAGAAAATTTATAACTATCAAATACTGGATCAAGATACTCAATAAAAATAAAAATTGATTTTTATTCAAAAGCTACATGGTTATGAAATTAGGTTTAGAAAACGATTTGTATTGCACAACAAATAATTGGGCATTTAACATAAAACAAATTCCCGATGAATGTGGTATTGCATGTATCTGGCATAATCAGTTTAATGTAACAGTTAATTATGAAATGATCAAACAGCGAATTTTAGATATTTACTATCAACATTGGTACTCCTGTATCAATAATTCGAATCGACAACATTGCAGAATCTTATTTTAGAAAAACATTCACCCAATTCAGAATATCCTCTCATGAATTTAGCAATTGAAAGAGGTCGTCACCTACATTTACCGCGAAATAATAGAAATTTTCCAAATTGCTCAAATAACCAAATTGAAAATGAATATCATTTCCTACTAATTTGTTCAAAATATTCGGATCTTAGAACTAAATATATTAAACGATATTACTATACTTGGCCATCGTTACAAAAAAATCACAAACTAACTCGCCAATAAGTCTATTAGTATTGCTGAAAATATGTCAAAATTTATTTACTATGCTAATTTGAAAAGAGTCAAGTTTTCCCCATAATTTTCAACGTTGTTGAATATTTGTATGTTCTTCTGTAAAAGAAATCCATGTCTTTATTTGTATTCTTTTCTATGAGCATATTGTTTGTTTAACGCAATAAAATATTTGTATTGTATATTGTATCGTAGATAGTATTGCCCTGTTGTTTGCTGTCTTACTTGAACACAACCATAATATATAAAAAAGATGAAAAAGAGCCTATGACAAAGCAAAACGTTTGCAAAATATACAGCATTGGACACAATATAAAGCAATCAGAAACAAAACTACTAATCTATTAAGAAACGCTAAAACACTCTTAGCACAGACATTAGCACCCACGTTACAAAGTCAAACATTAACCACATCAGACTATTGGAAAATCCTATAACAATTCATAATGCCGGGTACAAGCAAACAATTACAAACACTAAATGATAATGGAAATGTTATAAAAAGATTGACACGGACAAATACCTTTTTCCAATCACAAACATTTCTGAATAATAGTAACAAAGAAATACCAAATTGTCATATAAATCAAAACAGATTACATTTATTATACAACAATACAGAAACACAATTTGCTACAACTACAAACTACATGAAACACCCCCACCCCACACCCCCCAAAGAAAGCCAACAAAAAACAAACAAAAACAAAAACAAAAACAAACAAACAAACACAAACAAAATAATAATCAAAAACACAAAAGAAGAAGAAGAAGACAATAGATAGTGCATAAACCATTTAACTGTAAATACAACAACCTGTCTTACTGCTCAACAAGAAGAATAAATAGAAGGCTGCCACTGGCATATCAGACATATGTCTGTGACAGCCGTATGTACAGGAGAAACAATGTACATGAAATCCCCATGATAGAGCACTTAAACGAAACGAAATGAAAAGAATTCAATGAGGAAAATGATGGATAATACACACTAGAGACATGCACTCATGCAGCCATCTGAGCACACTTATAATGCTAAGAGTGTGTACATATATACACAGTTTACAAACACAAAACGTATGCCATATGTGAGCACTCGTGTCAAGGCATGCACACATAATTATAATTGTACACATAATAAAGTGTGTACGATTATACTTTCAATTTCATTGAACTACATGTATCTACATCTTATCTTTAATTTACAAAATACTTATAACACTTCCAAATTGAATGGAGAAACATTGCAACAACCTTGTAAAAGGAATCATATGTGCCTTGCACTACATTATCTAAGATTGGGTTCAAACCAATTAGAGCAAGAACATAGTCATCGTAGTTCTACCAAACTTGAATAAAAGTCTTTGTTGAAAAGAGGTAGTACACGATTGTACACTTTGACAGTTAATGAGGATATGTTCCGTAAGACTTGTTATAATATTGTTACAGCCACAACGTGTGTAGTGAGAAAAAAATGGTATAAGCTGTATGTGCAATAGCTGAGCGATAGAAAAACAAGCACGTAACATATCCGGATTGTGTAAAGCGTATTCCCATACCGGACTAAATGTGAATCTTTGCTGTAATTGTCTATATAAGACAAATTACGATGAAGATGTTGTTATATTCCATTCTCCAACAAAATGGTTTGAAATTTCCATATCAATATAATGTTTCCAAATATGTTTACTTGGGAAAACCCCATTGTCTATATAGTCTTGTAATACATGATACATTTCCTAATTACGTAGAATACATACAGTACCTGAAACAAATCCGGAATCGTGGTTACCATTAACAAAAGATCATAGACGTAATAAGAATAAACGTTTTGTTGCACAATCCCTCTATAAGCGACAGAGTTGACCAAGAAAGGTGAGTTTTCTCCGCTCTATTACAGCCATGATAGGGAGAGCACAAATAAGACCAAGGACAACATCTGTTCTTGATCTCAGCTCTAAACCCCGGAGTTGCTTTAGACACAGTCTGTGCGATCTCTCTATGGACAAAACAAGAGAAAGTTGATGCAACGCATCAATGTCGCCGGATATCCATAGTGCAGTTTTATGCATAAACACTAACATTATAGTAGTTGAATAAACAGTTATCAACTGAGGGGCATATTGGAACATCAGGGGTGGGGTCAAGTGAAAATGTATCATAACTTGCATTGTTTTGTCAACGAAGTGAATGATAATTGAAGCCTTTCATTGTTTATGATCAATCTCCATTCCAAAGTAGGTTGACCATACACACAACCAACTAATTATTGATCATAAACAGTAATGGAAATGAGTAATCTTGCCAATCATTAGTCTTAGTATGTATACAGTGCTTTCATTAAGGAATTATTATATGATTTATGAATTCCACATACACTTTTCAAGATGTTTGTCAGAATATTTCAATTTTATTATTTTTCAATAAAACCACAAAACAGACAATTTAGGATTTGCATGCAATAGCACGTCATTTTACCTTTCCTCTATTAAAGTCAACAGTGGACACCTTTGCAGCAATCTACTTTTAAAACAATGAGATAAGGATTAAATCGCTGAAGACATGAGTTTCTCTTTTTCTCAAAATGATATTAGCTTGGCATCCTAATTATATCATACTTTAACAAATGTTGAAATGTAGTCCAATATTTATAAATTAAACCACCTTCGAAATATAATATCAACTAAACAGTTAAATCTCATTGAAATTGTTGTATAATTTAAACTTAATTTCGAATATAAACTGAGCCCTACAACATGTTAATTTATTTTAATTCTTTCCTTCCTTTTTTATAATGAAAATAACAAACTACTCATGTTTTAAAAGTATATTATGATGAGCGCCCTTGTGTCAATGATGCATAACAATATGCAGATCGGAAGCAATATGCCTTTAGGGAATTAAATGACACATTTAAAATTGTCATGGACGAAATAAGTGTGTACGAAAGACCCGATTCTTTCTTATTCGCAGAGGTGTCGTTCTTGAAACTCTCTTTATAGGCAGAGAGTGTTCGTTCAAAGTAATTGTTCTATTAAAACCAGTTTTATCTCGGTTTGTTCTTTTCTTCATTTGTTTCGAACCAAATAAACATTTTAAATCACCTATGATTTACTATTTGTAAGTGAGTGTAAAGAGCGGCTCTCTGCAAAGGAGATTGATCTACGCAGTTGGTATTCGCGAGTATGTAAACAAATAAATTAGACTGTGCGACGTAAAGGTTTGTAGTTATCGCCTTTTGATTACATGTAGTATATAGTGTAAAATAAAGTATACCAGTCTAGCTAATAGGGACTGTTTTGTCTTCGTAAATAAAACAAAAAAACATAAATGCGAGTCAAAATAAAGAAACTGAAAATACCTAAAACATCGGAATATTTATTTCATTGTAGATGTGTCATTACTTAGTGTTTTTAAACAAACACAATTGTAATATGTTCAAGACATCTAAATGTGTTTCTTTCTAATAATAATCCCCCTCCCATGTCATTTCCGAAAACCTATTAAAAATAGAAGTCGAGGGCTTCTGCCCGGCGACTAATAACCCGATCAGAAATAGACTGTAACAATTCACATCCGAAAAGAGCTCTTGGGATAACAATTGATTTGAAAATGTTATAGCTAGTTAAGGGATTAAGACCATTTACATGTAAACCCTCTTTAATGAGTGCAAAGAAAGCACCTCTTAGTTGTCTATCTATTTGCTTCACTTTGAGAGAAGGATTGTTATTTGTATGCAGATGATACCTAACTGGTTATATTCCTCCTTATCGCAGATGGCATTGCTTCCAACGACCCAAGGCCGAGAACTGCGTTTAAATGTACGCTCGGATTCATCAAAAGTGACGACGGCACATTTGTCGGGATTGTATTGATATCTCCAGAGACTAATTGTGCAAGTAGTGAGTTTATATATACCAGGTACAAGAACCCGCCTTGTCTGTTACCCTGTAGAACAGGGAACCATTCATAATAATAACCATTATACATTACACAACTATACATTTTGGGGTGCATTGCATGACTGTTTCTAAAAGTTTTGGACAAACCCAGATATAATTCAGCTTGTAAAAAAGATCTTACGTTGCTTTATGGAGAGAGTACAATGCCATACAATATTAATAACTCCATCTTTCTGCACTAACAATAATATATACAACAAACTAAAGATGTGACATATAGGCGCGATGTCACTACAAAACATACCAAGCTAATAAAACAGTCTTGTGGTGATTTTAAAAACCAATATAAAAATGAAAAATACATTCTTCTTTTTCTTTTTCTTTTTATCATTAACACAATTCAGCACAAAGGATAAATACATAATACATATATATATATATATATATATGAGGATTTTTTTTCTTTTTCTTTTCTAAAGACAAATTATAGGAAATAAGAAAAACCCAACTCTGTATTCAGAAGACAAAGACGGCAAGTAGAATATATTTAAAAGTAAATGAATATACCTAAAAAATAAACCTAAATGAATATACCTAAAAAGTAAACCTAAATGAATAAACAGAAAGCAATTATAAATAATACAAACATATTTTCTAATTTCATTAAGATATTGGAAAAACATATAGAGGATAATGCATGGTTTGTTTCAGCGTATTATCGAAATTTCTTTCATCGAGTGAAAAGCAATGGTGATGTTTTCAAGAGTGGCGTAGTAACGAGTGAAATTATAACCATTTGCTTTTCACGAGATGAGAGAAACTTCGATAATATGCGGAAACAAACAATTATTCTATTTCTTTAATGCTCTAAATGAGTTTTCTGAAAGTGCTGAGGTGTAACAATTCCCATGCATAATTAGTAATTAATTCCCCCCGTATGGAGCCCCAGTCGTAATGAATGCCCTATAGGTATCCCCAGTCGAATTACAAGATGTTGGCGTAATGCGGTCGATACTATATTAGACGATTTTTTAAAGTAGACACTTTGGTTTAATATTTTTAAAATGGGTAATATTGACGCCATAGACATATAAACACATTTTATATGTCTCTGGTTTCGCTAAAAGAACTCATCTGTGTATTTTAACCATATCTTTTAAAAGTAAAGGATTGTAATTATTTCATTTTTCAATATATCTCGGAGATTTATTGGACGGAAGCCATTTGCAAAGGAAATTATGTTTGATGTCGCTAACCGGCGAAGAGAAAATGTCAGTCGAAACGGATCAACTTGATCTTCCAAGCTGGCTAGATATTAATTGAGGATGAAAACAGGCGACGTACATTATTCCTATATTATAAGAATATGCCTACTCTAAAACTCTATTCTTATGATAACATTACATCTTCTTATATTTGTGTATAATATGCCTGCAAACATAACGCAAACAAGTCAATGTGTAAAAATGAACTTTCTTTGTAAACCCTACTTGAATACTCCTGAGTATATAGCCATACATGCGCGATTATCCACAATAGTTATTAACATCAAAATCATTTGAGCTAGAGAAAGATATTGCATATACTATCTTAAAAACTATAGATCTACAGTCAAGTACAGGTTCTTGCATACGTGTAGAAAAATATGTCGAGTTGTGTTTTCATTTGAAATGACATCACTGATAAAGGGAAGTAAAGCTGGCAAATTTACTTACTTTCAATCATATGTTGTTTCCCTTGTTCACAACAAGTGATATATATATAATATATATTCATTTTTATTTGTACATTTCTTTAGATCTGACATTTATTAATGGGTTTCCTTGGGGTCAGATAATCATTATAATATCTAGTGACACAATAAGATTTTAAAATCACTGCCACTTTTATTTTTATACAAACAGTGAGTTGTGTTGATTCACATCATTAAATGTAGGCTTGATAGGCCTATTCAATCACAGATTTAGATGCACAGATCATCGTTATTGTATCGTTAAGTCGAGTTGTTACTCGTTTTGAGACTCATTATTTTCATAAATTATGTCAACAACATAGAGAAAAAAGATGTTCCGTCAATTGAAAAGTCACAATCTTTCTGCAAAGGTCATTATCTCATCGGTGAGATTATAGGATTATAATTCACTGAGAAATTTCTTTAATTTATAGGTAAGCATTAAAGAAAGTTTATGTATATGAAATAAACAAGGAGAGAGCTTCCTAAATAAGCGTAATGCTTTCTGCTCAATGCTGTTTGTATCTATATTTGATATTAAGTGTAATAAGTTGTACATGTAAATTAGAATATAAATAAAATATTGTTGAAACCAATAGATAGAGAATTCCATTTAGACAGTGTGCTTCCTAGTAGATCGTGAATCCCGTTCTGACAGTGTGTTACCCACTACATTGAGAATCCCTTTATAACTGTAAGCAGCGTGCTACCAAGCAGAACGATAATGCCAGTTTGACTATGTGCTTACCAGAAGAACAAGAATCCCTTTCTGACAGAGTGCTAACCAGCAGAACGAAAATCCCCTTCTGAAAATGTACTACCTAGCATAACGAGAATCCCTTTCTAAACGTGTGCTACCCTCTAGATTAACACTCCCTTTATGACACTAGATCGAGAGTCCTTTTCTGACAGTGTGCTACCCAGCAACACTAAAATCCCATTCTGACAGTGTGCTACCCAGCAGAATGAAAATCCCATTCTGACAGTGTGCTACCCAACATATCGAGTATCCCATTCTGACAGAGTGCTACCGAACATATCGAGAATCCCATTCTGACTGTGTGCAACAACGTTGATCTAGAAATCCTTTCCTACAATGTGCTTTCCAGTAGATGGTGAATCCCCCGCTGCAACCAAACGGAACGAACATCCCCTTCTGACTGTGTGCTACCCAGAAAATCGAGAATCCCTTTCTGACACTGTAATACCCGGCAAAACGAGAATCTCATTCTGAATGTGCTACCCATTAAATCGAAAATCCCCTTCTGTCAGTGAATTATCCAGCAAAACAAGAATTCCGTTCTGAATGTGTTCTTCTACGTATATTGAGAATCCCTTTTCTGACAGTGTACTATCCAGCAGAACGAGAATCCCATTCTGACAGTGTACTATCCAGCAGAACGAGAATCCCCATTCTGACAGTGTACTATCCAGCAGAACGAGAATCCCATTCTGACAGTGAGCTTCCAAACAGAATAAGATTTCTTTTCTGACAGTGTAATACCCAGTAGATCGATAATCACTATTTGACAATGTACTACACAGCAGATCGAGAATTCCAGTCTGACAGTGAGCTACCAAGTAGATAAATAATCCTTTTCTGACAGTGTGCTACCTCGAGAAGAGCGAGAATCCCCTTCCGACAGTGTGCTAACAAGCAGAATGAGAATTTCAGTCTAACGTTGTGTTATCCAGTAGAACGAGAATCCCTTTTTGACAGTATACTACCTAGTGGGTTTTGACAATGTGTTTCCATGCAGAATGAGAATTCTTGTCTGACAGTTTGTTACATAGCACAATGAGAATCCCCGTTTAACAGTTTGCTACCAAGTACAGTGAGAATCCCCGTTTAACAGTTTGCTACCCAGCACAGTGAGAATTCTCGTCTAACAGTTTGTTACCCCGAGAAATGAGAAACCCCATCTAACAGTGTGTTACCTAGCACAATGAGAATCCCCGTCTAACAGTTTGTTACCCAACACAATGAGAATCCCTGTCTAACAGTTTGCTACCCAGCACAATGAGAATCCCCGTCTAACAGTTTGTTACCCAGCACAATGAGAATCCCCGTCTAACAGTTTTTTACCCAGCACAGTGAGAATCCCCGTCTAACAGTTTGTTACCCAGCACAATGAGAATCCCCGTCTAACAGTGTTTTACCCAGCACAATGAGAATACCCGTCTAGCAATTTGTTACCCAGGACAATGAGAATCCCCGTATAACAGTTTGTTACCCAGCACAATGAGAATCCCCGTCTAACAATTTTCTACCCAGCACAGTGAGAATACCCGTCTAACGGTTAGCTACCCAGCACAATGAGAATACCTTTCTAACAGTTTGCTACCCAGCACAATGAGAATACCCGTCCAACAGTTTGTTACTCAGCACAATGAGAATCCCCGTCTAACAGTGTGCTACCCAGCACAATGAGAATACCCGTCTAACAGTTTGTTACCCAGCACAATGAGAATACCCGTCTATCAGTTTGTTACCCAGCACAGTGAGAATCCCCGTCTAACAGTTTGTTACCCAGCACAATGAGAATCCCCCGTATAACAGTTTGTTACCCCGAAAAATGAGAATCACCATCAAACAGTGTGTCACCTAGAACAATGAGAATCCCCGTCTAACAGTTTGTTACCCAGCACAATGAGAATACCCGTCTAACAGTTTGCTACCCAGCACAGTGAGAATCCCCGTCTAACAGTTTGTTATCCAGCATATTGAGAATCCCCGTTTAACAGTTTTTTACCCAGCACAATGAGAATACCCGTCTAGCAGTTTGTTACCCAGCACAATGAGAATACCCGTCTAACAGTTAGCTACCCAGCACAATGAGAATACCCTTCTAACAGTTTGCTACCCAGCACAATGAGAATACCCGTCTAACAGTTTGTTACCCAGCACAATGAGAATCCCCGTCTAACAGTGTGCTACCCAGCACAATGAGAATACCCGTCTAACAGTTTGCTACCCAGCACAATGAGAATACCCGTCTAACAGTTTGTTACCCCGCACAGTGAGAAACCCCGTCTAACAGTTTGTTACCCAGCACAATGAGAATCCCCGTCTAACAGTTTGTTACCAAGCACAATGAGAATACCCGTCTAACAGTTTGTTACCCAGCACAATGAGAATCCCCGTCTAACAGTTTGCTACATAGCACAGTGAGAATCCCTGTCTAACAGTTTGTTACCCAGCACAATGAGAATCCCCGTCAAAAGGTTTGCTGCCATCAATGTGAGAATCCCCGTCTAACAGTTTGTTACCCAGCATACTGAGAATCCCCGTCTAACATTGTGTTACCCAGCACAATGAGAATTCCCGTTTAACAGTTTGTTACCCAGCACAATGAGAATCCCCGTCTAACAGTGTGTTACCCAGCACAATGAGAATCCCCTTCTAACAGTTTGTTACTCAGCACAATAAGAATCCCCGTCTAACAGTTTGTTATCCAGCACAATGGGAATTCCCGTTTAACAGTTTGTTACCCAGTACAATGAGAATCCCCGTCTAACAGTTTGTTACTCAGCACAATGAGAATCCCCGTCTAACAGTTTGTTACCCAGCACAATGCGAATCCCCGTTTAACAGTGTGTTACTCAGCACAATGAGAATCCCGTCTAACAGTGTGTTACCCAGCACAATGAGAATCCCCTTCTAACAGTTTGTTACTCAGCACAATAAGAATCCCCGTCTAACAGTTTGTTACCCAGCACAATGAGAATACCCGTCTAACAGTTTGTTACCAAGCACAATGAGAATCCCCGTGTAACAGTTTGTTACCCAGCACAATAAGAATCCCCGTCTAACAGTGTGTTACCCAGCACAATGAGAATCCCCGTCTAACAGTTTGTTACCCAGCACAATGAGAATCCTCGTCTAACAGTTTGTTACCCAGCACAATGAGAATCCCCGTCTAACAGTTTGTTACCTAGAACAATGAGAATCCCCGTCTAACAGTTTGTTACCCAGCACAATGAGAATCCCCGTCTAACAGTTTGTTACCCAGCACAATGAGAATCCCCGTCTAACAGTTTTTTACCCAGCACAGTGAGAATCCCCGTCTAACAGTTTGTTACCCAGCACAATGAGAATCCCCGTCTAACAGTGTTTTACCCAGCACAATGAGAATACCCGTCTAGCAGTTTGTTACCCAGGACAATGAGAATCCCCGTATAACAGTTTGTTACCCAGCACAATGAGAATCCCCGTTTAACAGTTTTCTACACAGCACAGTGAGAATACCCGTCTAACGGTTAGCTACCCAGCACAATGAGAATACCTTTCTAACAGTTTGCTACCCAGCACAATGAGAATACCCGTCTAACAGTTTGTTACTCAGCACAATGAGAATCCCCGTCTAACAGTGTGCTACCCAGCACAATGAGAATACCCGTCTAACAGTTTGTTACCCAGCACAATGAGAATACCCGTCTATCAGTTTGCTACCCAGCACAGTGAGAATCCCCGTCTAACAGTTTGTTACCCAGCACAATGAGAATCCCCGTATAACAGTTTGTTACCCCGAACAATGAGAATCCCCATCTAACAGTGTGTCACCTAGAACAATGAGAATCCCCGTCTAATAGTTTGTTACCCAGCACAATCAGAAACCCTGTCTAACAGTTTGCTACCCAGCACAATGAGAATCCCCGTCTAACAGTTTGTTATCCAGCATATTGAGAATCCCCGTTTAACAGTTTTTTACCCACCACAATGAGAATACCCGTCTAGCAGTTTGTTACCCAGCACAATGAGAATACCCGTCTAACAGTTAGCTACCCAGCACAATGAGAATACCCTTCTGACAGTTTGCTACCCAGCACAATGAGAATACCCGTCTAACAGTTTGTTACCCAGCACAATGAGAATCCCGTCTAACAGTGTGCTACCCAGCACAATGAGAATACCCGTCTAACAGTTTGCTACCCAGCACAATGAGAATACCCGTCTAACAGTTTGTTACCCCGCACAGTGAGAAACCCCGTCTAACAGTTTGTTACCCAGCACAATGAGAATCCCCGTCTAACAGTTTGTTACCAAGCACAATGAGAATACCCGTCTAACAGTTTGTTACCCAGCACAATGAGAATCCCCGTCCAACAGTTTGCTACATAGCACAGTGAGAATCCCTGTCTAACAGTTTGTTACCCAGCACAATGAGAATCCCCGTCTAAAAGTTTGCTGCCATCAATGTGAGAATCCCCGTCTAACAGTTTGTTACCCAGCATACTGAGAATCCCCGTCTAACATTGTGTTACCCAGCACAATGAGAATTCCCGTTTAACAGTTTGTTACCCAGCACAATGAGAATCCCCGTCTAACAGTGTGTTACCCAGCACAATGAGAATCCCCTTCTAACAGTTTGTTACTCAGCACAATAAGAATCCCCGTCTAACAGTTTGTTATCCAGCACAATGGGAATTCCCGTTTAACAGTTTGTTACCCAGTACAATGAGAATCCCCGTCTAACAGTTTGTTACTCAGCACAATGAGAATCCCCGTCTAACAGTTTGTTACCCAGCACAATGCGAATCCCCGTTTAACAGTGTGTTACTCAGCACAATGAGAATCCCGTCTAACAGTGTGTTACCCAGCACAATGAGAATCCCCTTCTAACAGTTTGTTACTCAGCACAATAAGAATCCCCGTCTAACAGTTTGTTACCCAACACAATGAGAATACCCGTCTAACAGTTTGTTACCAAGCACAATGAGAATCCCCGTGTAACAGTTTGTTACCCAGCACAATAAGAATCCCCGTCTAACAGTGTGTTACCCAGCACAATGAGAATCCCCGTCTAACAGTTTGTTACCCAGCACAATGAGAATCCCCGTCTAACAGTTTGTTACCCAGCACAATGAGAATACCCGTCTAACAGTTTGTTACCTAGAACAATGAGAATCCCCGTCTAACAGTTTGTTACCCAGCACAATGAGAATCCCCGTCTAACAGTTTGTTACCCAGCACAATGAGAATCCCCGTCTAACAGTTTGTTACCTAGCACAATGAGAATCCCCGTCTAACAGTTTGTTACCCAGCACAATGAGAATCCCCGTCTAACAGCTTGTTACCTAGCACAATGAGAATCCCCGTCTAACCCAGCACAATGAGAATCCCTGTCTAACAGTTTGTTACCTAGCACAATGAGAATACCCGTCTAACAGTTTGTTACTCAGCACAATGAGAATCCCCGTCGGACAGTTTGTTACTCAGCAAAATGAGAATCCCCGTTTGACAATTTGTTACCAAGAAGAATGAGAACTGCCGTCTGACAGTTTGTTACGCAGCACAATGAGAATCTCCGTCTGACAGTTTTTACCCAGCAGAATGGGAATCCCGGTCTGACAGTTTGTTACACAGCACAATGAGAATCTCCGTCTGTCAGTTTTTTACACAACAGAATGAGAATCCCCGTCTGACAGTGTGTTACACAGCAGAATGAGAATCCCCGTCTGACAGTTTGTTACGCAGCACAATGAGAATCTCCATCTGACAGTTTTTACCCAGCAGAATGGGAATTACGGTCTGACAGTTTGTTACGCAGCACAATGAGAATCTCCATCTGACAGTTTTTACCCAGCAGAATGGGAATTACGGTCTGACAGTTTGTTACGCAGCACAATGAGTATCTCCGTCTTTCAGTTTTTACACAGCAGAATGAGAATCCCCGTCTGACAGTTTGTTACACAGCAGAATGAGAATCCCCGTCTGACAGTTTGTTACACAACCTAATGAGAATCCCCGTCTGACAGTGTGTTACACAGCATAATGAGAATCCCCGTCTGACAGTGTGTTACACAGCAGAATGCGAATTCCCGTCTGACAGTTTGTTACACAGCACAATGAGAATCTCCGTCTGACAGTTTGTTACGCAGCACAATGAGAATCCCCGTCTGACAGTTTGTTACTCAGCACAATGAGAATCCCCGTCTAACCCAGCACAATGAGAATCCCTGTCTAACAGTTTGTTACCTAGCACAATGAGAATACCCGTCTAACAGTTTGTTACTCAGCACAATGAGAATCCCCGTCGGACAGTTTGTTACTCAGCAAAATGAGAATCCCCGTTTGACAATTTGTTACCAAGAAGAATGAGAACTGCCGTCTGACAGTTTGTTACGCAGCACAATGAGAATCTCCGTCTGACAGTTTTTACCCAGCAGAATGGGAATCCCGGTCTGACAGTTTGTTACACAGCACAATGAGAATCTCCGTCTGTCAGTTTTTTACACAACAGAATGAGAATCCCCGTCTGACAGTGTGTTACACAGCAGAATGAGAATCCCCGTCTGACAGTTTGTTACGCAGCACAATGAGAATCTCCATCTGACAGTTTTTACCCAGCAGAATGGGAATTACGGTCTGACAGTTTGTTACGCAGCACAATGAGAATCTCCATCTGACAGTTTTTACCCAGCAGAATGGGAATTACGGTCTGACAGTTTGTTACGCAGCACAATGAGTATCTCCGTCTTTCAGTTTTTACACAGCAGAATGAGAATCCCCGTCTGACAGTTTGTTACACAGCAGAATGAGAATCCCCGTCTGACAGTTTGTTACACAACCTAATGAGAATCCCCGTCTGACAGTGTGTTACACAGCATAATGAGAATCCCCGTCTGACAGTGTGTTACACAGCAGAATGCGAATTCCCGTCTGACAGTTTGTTACACAGCACAATGAGAATCTCCGTCTGACAGTTTGTTACGCAGCACAATGAGAATCCCCGTCTGACAGTTTGTTACTCAGCAGAATGAGAATCCCCGTCTGACAGTTTCAACGGTTACACAGCAGAATGAGAATCCCCATCTGACAGTTTGTTACCAAGTAGAATGAGAACTGCCGTCTGACAGTTTGTTACGCAGCACAATGAGAATCCCCGTCTGACAGTTTGTCACCAAGTAAAATGAGAACTGCCGTCTGACAGTTTGTTACACAGCAGCACAATGAGAATCACCGTCTGACAGTTTTTCCCAGCAGAATGGGAATCCCGGTCTGACAGTTTGTTACACAGCATAATGAGAATCCCCGTCTGACAGTGTGTTAAACAGCAGAATGAGAATTCCCGTCTGACAGTTTGTTACACGGCAGAATGAGAATCCCCGTCTGACAGTTTGTTACACAGCAGAATGAGAATCCCCGTCTGACAGTTTGTTACACAGCAGAATGAGAATCCCCGTCTGACAGTTTGTTACTCAGCAGAATGAGAATCCCCGTCTGACAGTTTGTTACACAGCAGAATGAGAATCCCCGTCTGACAGTTTGTTACTCAGCAGAATGAGAATCCCCGTCTGACAGTTTGTTACACAGCAGAATGAGAATCCCCGTCTGACAGTTTGTTACACAGCAGAATGAGAATCCCCGTCTGACAGTTTGTTACACAGCAGAATGAGAATCCCCGTCTGACAGTTTGTTACTCAGCAGAATGAGAATCCCCGTCTGACAGTTTGTTACACAGCAGAATGAGAATCCCCGTCTGACAGTTTGTTACTCAGCAGAATGAGAATTCCGGTCTGACAGTTTGTTTCTCAGCAGAACGAGAATCCCATCTGACAGTTTGTTACTCAGCAGAATGAGAATTCCGGTCTGACAGTTTGTTTCTCAGCAGAACGAGAATCCCATCTGACAGTTTGATACACAGCAACATGGGAATCCCCGTCTGACAGTCTGTTACACAGCATAATGAGAATTTCCATCAGTCAGTTTGTTACTCAGCAGAATGAGAATTCTGGTCTGACAGTTTGATACACAGCAGAATGGCAATCCCCGTCTGACAGTCTGCTACTCAGCAGAATGAGAATTCCCATCTGACAGTTTGATACACAGCAGAATGAGAATCCCCGTCTGACCGTTTGTTACTCAGCAGAATGAGAATCCCCGTCTGACAGTTTGTTACACAGCAGAATGAGAATCCCCGTCTGACAGTGTGTTACCCAGCACAATGAGAATCCCCGTCTGACAGTTTGTTACACATCACACTGAGAATCCGCATCTGACAGTTTGTTTCTCAGCAGAATGAGAATCCCCGTCTGACAGTTTGTTACTCAGCAGAATGGCAATTCCCGTCTGACAGTCTGCTACTCAGCAGAATGAGAATTCCCATCTGACAGTTTGATACACAGCAGAATGAGAATCCCCGTCTGACCGTTTGTTACTCAGCAGAATAAGAATCCCCGTCTAACAGTTTGTTACACAGCAGAATGAGAATCCCCGTCTGACAGTGTGTTACCCAGCACAATGAGAATCCCCGTCTGACAGTTTGTTACACAGCACACTGAGAATCCGCGTCTGACAGTTTGTTTTTCAGCAGAATGAGAAACCCCGTCTGACAGTCTGTTACTCAGCAGAATGAGAATCCCCGTCTGACAGTTTGTTACTCAGCAGAATGAGAATCCCCGTCTGACAGTTTGTTACTCAGCAGAATGAGAATCCCCATCTGACAGTCTGCTACTCAGCAGAATGAGAATTCCGGTCTGACAGTTTGTTACTCAGCAGAATGAGAATTCCCGTCTGACAGTTTGTTACACAGCAGAATGAGAATCCCCGTCTGACAGTTTGTTACTCAGCAGAGTGAGAATCCCCGTCTGACAGTTTGTTACACAGCACACTGAGAATCCCCGTCTGACAGTTTGTTTCTCAGCAGAATGAGAATCCCCGTCTGACAGTCTGCTACTCAGCAGAATGAGAATCCCCGTCTGACAGTTTATTACTCAGCATAATGAGAATCCCCGTTTTACATTTTGTTACTCAGCAGAATGAGAATCACCGTCTATCAGTTTGTTACACATCAGAATGAGAATCTCCGTCGAACAGTTTGTTACTTAGCATAATGAGAATCCCGGTTTGACAGTTTGTTACACAGCAGAACGAGAATCCCGGTCTGACAGTTTGTTACGCAGCAGAATGAGAATCCCCATCTGACAGTTTGTTACATAGCTTAATGAAAATCCCGGTTTGACAGTTTGTTACTCAGCAGAATGAGAATCCCGGTCTGACAGTTTGTTACACAGCAAAATGAGAATCCCTGTCTGACAGTTTGTTACGCAGCAGAATGAGAATCCCCGTCTGACAGTTTGTTACACATCATAATGAGAATCCCCGTCTGACAGTTTGTTACACATCATAATGAGAATCCCCGTCTGACAGTTTGTTACACAGCATAATGAGAATCCCCGTCTGACAGTTTGTTACACAGCATAATTTGAATCCCCGTCTAACAGTTTTTATCCAGCAGAATGAGAATCCCCGTCTGACAGTTTGTTACACAGCAGAATGAGAATCCCCGTCTGACAGTTTGTTACACATCATAATGAGAATCCCCGTCTGACAGTTTGTTACACAGCATAATGAGAATCCCCGTCTGACAGTTTGTTACACAGCATAATGAGAATCCCCGTCTAACAGTTTTTATCCAGCAGAATGCGAAACACATTCTTACAGTTTACTATCAATGGGAACGAGAATATCATTCTAATAGTTATGTATTCAGCCATACAACAATCCCATTTTGAATATGTGTTAACCATTCCCTTCAAATAGCTGACACTTACAGCTGACACCATGTAAGCAGACGATAAATAAAGAACATGGTCAAAAATACAAATTGAGAATTTGATCAGTTGCTATTAGATAATTTAGGTTTATGAATTATTTAATCACATGTTGAATTATTAACCATTCTTTCGTGGTAAATAATGTTAAATAACAATCGCGCGTTATGTTATGCACGAGTCTCAATAGAACTAAGATGAGCATTCACATTTGGTCAATCTACATGTTTCCTTACTCATTCATCAACTTTCTGTTAAGACGGGTATCCATATACATTGTGTCAACACTCATGAATAAGCGGTGTAAGGGTTAACGTCAGATGGTTTCAATCGCACGAGAAGAAATCACATGTATGGTAACGAGGGTATATGAGAAACGAGCTGAAATGATTTCTATGTAGGAAAGGGTTTGCCGGATGACACAGAACTTGTTGCCCATATATTGGATATTTCTGATACGGTGCAGGGCACTCCATACAAAGTTCTTTCCGAGATAAGCTGCAGGATTCCACTGTTTCTCTCGAGATTGTCGAACATTATAGTATTCTATAGCGTGATAAATATAACATTGGGATTCAAGGATTTTATTAGTGAGTGTTTGAATTATTCTTATACAGATTTGAATAGGGTAAGTTTGACGTAACAGTCGTTTTAACTATGGCGTTTTACTGTTTATATCTATGCGTTTTGACGTTGTTTCCCAAAGAAATATTTCTGATCATTATTATTATCATTTTAACTCTTAGATTGATCAAAGGTTGTCATTTCTTTGAATTAAAATGTCTGTTCTGCACTCATAATGCATGAAGAAAATACGAAATATCTTTCTGATATAAGGCATTTGTGCTAAAATGTTCACCTGAATGGTGTTATATATCGTAATTATTCTTAGTTTGTTTGTTTTCATGCTCTAGTTTGTACCCTTTCAAATCGACGATACATCCCACTTTAACCATGCAGATAGCGTTCGAAACCTCTGAAACTAACAGCCTTAGAACATAGATTTTGAAAAGTCAATTTTGGTTTAACGAACTTCATACTTTTCCTATTCCCTGAATTGTTTTCACCTCAGTTTATAAATTATCCTTCAAATGTATCATGTAGTAATTACGTCTTTAACGTCGGAAGTTGTCAAAATAGATGACACAATTAGCATCGTACCTGTTATTTAGCTGAAGGATTTATTTCACTTGCTATGTTTGCAGTCATGATAAGAAGATGTTCTGGTGATTATTCTTGAGATATTTAATCCATTAAACTTAAAATTGTATCGTTCAAATTCAATAGAAACTGTAAAAGAATACTAAATAAGTTTCATTAGTCTAAGTCTTTACCGGAACCACGATTTTCCAATGTATTGCAGTGATATTTGTGAACTTGAATTCAATTAGTTATGTTGTCAAACTGTATTATCGTTTTTGAATTGCATGATGCTTAGTTTTAAATGACACTTTTTAAGCGTTTTTAAAGTAAGATGTGGTAATTTTACTGTTTTAAATTCCTTTTAAGCACGGTATGCGGTAGGAATTTAATTTGATTACACACAAGTGATAACCGTTTCATTTTAAGCTAGTCTTCGGTTCAAATAATCGTAGATGAAACCGATACGACGAACAATAACTATTACTATGACGGAGTTTATGTATTCTAGAAATGTTAAACAAATACCGTTTATAACCGAGAAATATCACATTTAGAATTGACACATATTATGAGTCGGTAAGAACTGGCTTATTTAAGACATTTATCTTTCAATATATCATATTTCGTTTCATTTCTTTTTAATTTCAAGATACGAAGATTTGGAACATTCAGGTTACAAAGAAATGTATTAAAAATTATACATGAAGAAGGAAATATAACCTTTCCGTGATAAATCCAAATCAAACTATTTTAACAAAATGTATAACAAACTGTAATTATTTGTATGAACTGTTTTTTAACCAAATGTGGATTTTGCTTGGTGTCCTACAAGATGTTCGGCTGAGCTTTTAATTCGAAGATGAAATATAATGAATAATGTATATTGAATATGCAAATACTAAATTGCCCTTTTAGTGGAAAATATTCTTCGGAATAGCCCTCTTTTACGCTACTGCGGTGTTAATAATATTATCGTAAGTATTGTATAATAAAAATAATAATCACAACATCAATTGACAAATATTACTAAAAAAGGATAAACCAACCACTTCACCAAAGAGTATAAGGATCCAACATCTCTGAGGATTGGTGTTTTCTTGAGACTTTTCAGACTTGTCTTTATTCCAAAATAAAGATGTTAACAATATAACTACGTTTTTTTTTTTACAAGAATAACGTCCCTAAAATGAAAATTTACCTGAAATGTGGATACAAGACATTTTATTTTGCAAAATGTTATCATATTACGAAAGATTGAAGCTATATATGTTTTATTGATATTGATATTATCCAGCTGAGCGTGAGGAAAAGTCGATAAGTTGTATAGTTTCTAAAACCCTCTACCACTGTGTAGGCGTACGAATGGGATATGTGCAAATGGATAGATTTTCAAGTAAGAAATAAAACGGCTACAGAATTCTGAAGGGATGTATTAAATCTAGACAATTTAACTTCCAACCATAAATCACGCCGATAGATGCGGACTAAATACCGAGATTATTTTGGTGGAAAATACGTGTTGAATTCCAAATGTTATGTACTTCATAAGACATAATGTGTCTGAATTTGATAAACAATTCGTAGTAAAAAATACAAAGAGCTTAATGTTGGCAAAATAGCAAGTTATGGACAGCGATTCACATGGGAGCTATACTATATAAACATCGCATAGCTGCTTTTGATGAATATTCGTAATCATATGCAAATTGAACATATCATAAACAAATCTTTTGCATTGAGTGTATTTAAGATTTTCTGAAAATTCACTGGAAATTAAAAGATAACGCAAAAGACATACTCGGTTATAATGAGAGGTTATGAGGCAGTTTTGGAGAAACTTTCTAACTGCTTGAACGACTAATGTAGCCTGAAACCATTTCCTTAACACAGCTGCTGTCTGGCGCTTTTAAAGCAGACGACTTTTTAAAATATTGTGGCAAAAAATGTAAATGCTCATAATGAGTATTTTCTCCTTTCTTCGCAATGTTTTTAAATCTTTTATTTTTATTTATTTCATTGACAGTGAGTTTCCAATTTTGCCCAAGATGTTTTCAAAATCGTCTGCTGCATGAGAAAGTGAGAAAGTGTTAAAGCTGTTCTTTTTACATAAGCTTCAAGGGCACATATGTTGGTACATGTATTCTGTGGTATAGCTAAACAAAAATTTCCAAACAGCAGCAAATAGTAAACAATCTTGATTTATACCCAAAAATGTATTATATATACTGTGAGTATGCCAACTAGTGACTAAAAACCCATCACTTTCCCATATCCAAGAAGTGGATCTCTTTGAAGACATATTGACCCTGGTGTATGACAGGTGTCTGAAATGTATCAGAAAACCAATAAATTTTACGTTATGCACCGTCCCTTGGCATTTCGTGTTTCAACTTCTTTCAATGATGCGAAATAAAGTGTTTGTGACGGCTTTTTATTTCTAAGAATTTCTGAAAACAAATCATGTCTACATTCGACTTAGGATGTCAAATTATTTAGTATAAACATGTATTTGGTCCAGTTTCCATTGGTAATATTAATGTCATTATTGCTCACTTACTTTTGTATTCCATTACTATGGGTGTATTTTTCTCTAAGGTAGCACAATGTACACCAACCATATAATTGAAGAATAAAGTAAATATGTTCTTACACATAGTCTGACAGTCTGAGAGGATCGTATCTCTGAACCGTTCTTCGTGGCAAGGGGTATATATAAGTGATTTAACACTGGACGATGTGTGCTGTTTCCCAGGAGTATTTAGAGCTTACACGCTGCCTGTATTCTTCAGGTTATACTATCTAAATTATGAAGCTCAGAATAACTTAAAGACATTGTTATAATGAAATCTACATTTCATGTCAGATTTTATTTCCGATTTAATTTCCGATTTAATTTTCTCTCCAATAACAATGAATTCACCATTCCCCATATGAAATGACATTTGCCTTAGAACGTCTATTAAATATTAACTATGGTTATGTCAGGTGTCACATTCATTTGCAATAAAATAGTCACGCTCGGTTATCTGGATTCTCCGAACTTGTGTTGCAGAGCTTTTTAAAATTCCTAACAAAGGGCAACTCAAAAATGGATTTCAATGTTTCCACATACAGTGAACGTCCAGGGTGAGTTGCCATACACAAATATTCTCAGTTCTCCTAGGCCTGCACGTTTCATGTACCTAGATAGTATTTCTAACCATATCATTCGCCTCGGTAGTGTAGTGGTAGATCGTCCGCGGCGTAGGGTGAGGGAGCTCGTGGGTTCGATCCCCTGCCGGGTCATACCAAATACTTTAAATGGTAATATTTGCTGCCCTTCTTGGCGCTCAGGGTTGCGGGGTTGGCATTACGACTGACTGGCTGGTGGCAGAATAAATGGACCAGTATACTGGTAACTTATCCAGGAATCACCGTTAAATAGCTGAATAATTGTTGAAAGCAGCGTTATAACAATTTACTGGTTAGCCTAGTTGGTAAACAAGTTATTCGTGTTTAACTCCACTGACTGAAAGCCAGTAGAGCTTATATATTATGTCCGTCGTGCGTCCTTGCCTCCGTTCACTTTTTGCTACAAACGACGTTTTGTCCTCTGTGATAACATTACCAATTGTGACGTTACTAGCATCATTGCAATACTCTCTCCCGCTCCTTCAAAACGTTTGGATTCTTGCAAAATTCTAGTTTCAATGGAAACAGTATGGAAAACACGTTCAAACTGTTCTCCTGTAACTTTGTTTGGACGATTCTCAGATAATTGTGTATAAGTAACGACACTGTGTGCCCCAGAGCTACGTGATGCGTCCATGTTGATTGGTAGAAAAAAATAACTGCAAGGAGGTGAGGCTGCTTTGCATTATATGACTATTGTTAAAAAGCCATTATTTCCATTTTTAAAGTTTTTGGTATAGAATCCGCGATTCCCAGTACCCGAGGCGGACGGTCTACCACTACACAATTGAGGTCAACAGTGAACGGTTATTTAGCTCAGGCTCAAGTAAATTTGCTCCATAATACCGCATTTCCCCGCACCCAATAAAGCAGGCATTTGAAAACAGTGCATGGAGAGTTCAGATTGCTCGTGACGAGCAGTCTGAACTCTTCCTGCAATGTTTTCCACTTTGTCAGTAAATGTAAACACAATTCACCCATTCATACGTGTTGAAAAACTCTTTCAATTTGGATGAGTCCAAGAAAATGCTTATGGAGCGAAGGGTTAAATATTTGTCATATGGCTCAAAACAAGGTTACTTGCACAAAGCATTGTACTGGTACATCTGGTCTTTGGTCAGCCATATAGTGCATACAGCCAATTTAGTGTATTTTTCGCATGTCTAATATTGAACACTTTGTTCCAGAAATACACATTTCATGCACCAAAAACAGAAAGTCATTTAACGACAGGAAAGGTAGAGTTCAGAACGCTCATAATAAGCCATATGATATCTGCATGCACTGTTTTCCACACTGTAAATGCTGGTCCAATTCACCCATAACTGATAGGTGATGAATTAATGTCACTTAATTCTTTGAATTTGTAGGGGTAGGAAAATGAATGCTTGTGAAGCAAAGTGTTTAACTCTTTGCTTCATAAAGCATTTACTTTGACTCTTCCAAATTGAAAATGTTCATTCCCGACTTAAAAGTAATGTGTGAGTTATGCTCAGATTTACGGAAGCTTTCAGATTGCTCATTACGAGCAATCTAAACTCTTCCTACACTGTTTTCAAATACCTGCTCTACATTGGCTAATATGGAGCAAAGTAATAATGCACTTTGAAATATTCATCCATTCACCTTGTGCTGTAAATAGGTTTCCCCAAATACCCTTCACTACAGATCTGCCATGGCAACAAACAGAGAAAACTATTGAAACTGTTTTTGTCAAAAACTACTGGCCCAGTTTTGAAACATTTTCAGTTTGCTTCATCTGTTGGGATTCATTAAACCATGGCTGTCAAGGCTGTTTCCATATATCGCTTTTGTTCCTTGGATGGTCCCATTTCAAATGTATGCCAATAGTTGGATTGTATTCAATGCATAACTGTGTTGCTATGGCAAATATCGCAAATAAGACATACAAAGTGTCTTTTCGGATACTTCTGGTGCTTGGTGAATTTCGCGAATCCTCCAAAAACAAAACTGTGGAGTTGGGTCTGTTTTTTTCCCAAACAGTAACTGCTTTCAATATAATTTGGCACACATATCAATTGTTTTGACACTCAGTCGAGTATGTTTTAGCAGTTGGTTTTGTCAGGGGGTCCAAGCATGGTTCCTTTTGTCTTATTTAAATCATTTTTTTTTTGTTTCTTTGCAAGTGTATGCTTATATGCACTCATGTGCTTCTCTTGTATGAATTAGTTCACTATGTGCTGTTAATTGTAATCAATAATTTGCTTTTTTTTATTTTCAGTATTGCCATGATCAAACACTTTCTCCCAGTATAGTCCATGGTTTAATGAATTATTTTCTTTCAAACCGTTTCTTTCAACATCATTTCCAGTTCAGTTGCATTGGTGCAGGATTTTAAATTTCTATTTAATCAGCATGAAACTTTGTCATACCATTTGTTTCTCGTGTACATTTGGCCTTGATCAAAACTGTCCAATATGCTCAAACTAGGTCATTTGTCAAAGCAATATAAATGCTACAAATGCTACATACAACCCTGTGCTCCATAAATACACATTTTCCCAATCCCTTACCAGCACGCTATTACAATGGTGTAATAAGGGCTCAGAATGCTCTTATCTTTCTGAACTCTTACTCCACTTTTTCCCACTCTGTCCGTAAAAGTAAAAGACCCAATCAATCCAGAACTGATACATGATGAATTAATGTTTTCAATGTGTAGACGTAACACATGCTTATGGAGTGCAGTATATTGCTTTTTGTGAAACTTTTTATTTTTCATTCATTCACCTTATTGTGTAAATAGTTGTAAGTAATAGTGTGTTCATTATGTTAGCTGCTGGAGTCAATTGCAAACATATTTTCGTGTTTCTCCAATACTACGCTAAATTACACTTATCAGTTTCAACCACAACTGTGATCAGTTCTAAACAAGAAATTATGTATTCAATATTCTAGTGTTTTTGTGGTCCTGTAACCTAAGTTTGGTTTTAGATCACCTAAGCCAAAGGCCCTAGATGATATATTCGACTCACTCACTGTCCGTAGTTCTCCTCAAACACCACTGGCTGCAAGTTGGTAAAACTGGGCATGTATGTTTCTTGCATGGCCCCACTTTTACAGTTGTTCACATAATTCTATTCAGTGTACAACTTGTTGCCATGGCGACAAAAATGAAAAACTATTAAATTTTTCTTGTCAGAAACTACTGGCACAGCCGGATTTCAAAATAATTTCTCTGTAATGTTCCTTAGCTAAACCTCTCTGAACCTCCATCAAGTTTGCTTGAGTTGGTGAAATTTGTAAAACACACAGAAACTACATGATGGAAGTTATTTCAACATTGACATGTTTCTCAATAAAATGAGGCAGAAACTTCAAAATGTTCCTGATTATACCTTCTGTCAAATGTGTGTATACGTGTGTGCTCTTGCACTCAGGTGAGCGATATAGGGCCAACAAGGTTCTCCTTTTTTCTAATAGACAGTTTCACAATATTTACTATTTTTTATATTATCTTTCAACTTCTTAACAATAAATACATAAACATAAGCTGCAATTGTTATTTCCTGTTCACATTTTCACTACTTCTCCATACTTCCTGCAGCTTTCAGTGCTTTGATTAAATGTATGTTCTTATCAAACCAAACCTTTACGACTTTTGTTAAGTATGTCCCCGAACAGAAATCTGGTGTAACGTTCCATAAACGAACAAAGGGCTATTTGTACATTGCGTTCCATGAAAACATCCAGACACTTTCTTGCAGCAAACAGACGTGTTCGACGTAACCGGAATGCCCCGGAATATATGAATAATCCGAAGTTTTCAAAAATAAGAGATGAACATAACTGATTCACTTTATTTACTGTTCATGTCTCCGTAAAGATGCAACTAGAGACCGTGCAGACATGTTGTCTGTACTCTAATGCAAGGTATGTGTAACGCGGTAGACGTAGTCTTGTTGGGGTAGGCTGCAAAAGCAACAAGGAAGGCACTTAGATATGTATAAATGAGACGACGCTGTGCGACTCAGTCGACACAGCTCGTACGAAAGAATGACACGATGGGTGTTGTAGAGTAGGCTTCACTTGTCACGATATTTCAGTAAGTTCACGTGAAAAGAATGGGAAATGAATCGTAAAATCGCTTACGGATTTTTGTTACGCACTACACCATTGAGGCGGTAAAGTTAATATGTATCTAGTGCTAAACTAATTGTGCTGTTTATTAGATAATTTTCGGTATGTCACAAGAAAATAACATTCTCTTATTTCACAATAGTAAAGATCCTGATCAGGATGTACTTATGCAGTATGATCAGGGTCTTCACTATTAGAAAATAAGAGAATATTAGTTTTCTGTGACATACCTGAAATCATCTATATCCCATAAACAGCATAATTGTATATTGCTTTTAACACTAGATAAACATACTTATTGTGTATATGTGCCCCAATGAACAATGAGTGTGATTTTATAACCGTTGACTTGTGTGCATTTTATGTACTGCAGTAAATCGAATCGACCAAAGCGTGTTCCGGGAAGGGTGAAATGAATGACAAAGTCTATCTGGGTGAAAAGGACATTTTTTAATAAATGTCGAGAACCACTATCATAGGTCATAACTGAACTAGATAGTGGATAATAAAGAGAACATACACTTTCCATTCTGGGCGGCCAAAGAACAAACCGCCATAAGTAAAACGACACCCCAGAACCCACGCCTGGACGATTCAAAGCTCAGACAGTTATCATGGCTGTTAATATGTGACTTAGGAAGAGGCAAAGATATTTTGTGAAACATCCTGAATGCTGACGCGAGGATGCAGCTTTATCACTGTCACCCCCACTACCAACACACAGAATATTTTTCTTGTTTTTAAGAAAAAGGTGTGCATCTAAACAATAGTAGTTGACTGTTGCATTTCGCCTTAACTAGACCGCAAACCGGAATGATGCAACCAATATAACTAAAGAAAGCAGTGAATTCAGTGCTTAAATGCAGGTGGCTGCCATGTAACCGTAATAAAAAGTATGTGCAGCTTTGTCACTGTCACGCCTTGGAGGCACCGTCAAAGGATTCAGGTTAAATGAGAAGCATATTTGTCACTGGTAATGCAGTTTGACAGATAAGCGTAACTGAATAATAGTTATTATACATAAATACATATTTTGTCTTGATGACAGCGAATTATACATGTAAAGAACCCGGTATTTAAGCACGACTTTTAATAGAACTAATCTGAATTCAGAGACGGTTAGGGGCTTCACATTAGGATGCTGGAATAGGGGCCCTTGACTTAATACCGAGTAGCGCATATATTTTGCTAAAGCTCTAACCGGACATACAGATTTTTGTTGTTGTAATGACAGGGGTATTTTTGCTGTCCTGCCTCCCGAGTGTTTAAAAGATTTGAGACCAATAATTATACCTGACAGATGTGACTGGGAGTGTTCAAATTGAACGTTATCTTTTTGTATCAGATTAGAGTGACCGAGTCGAGATTGAGTTAACTCACCGATCCTGAAAAGGCCGAAAAATGCTACTAAAATAACAGCCTTGTACAGCGCTACATAGTACTTGGAATCATATAGGGATGGCAACATGATGTTAGTAAGATCTTCGAGACTAAAAGGCAATCTCTTATCTTTTGTTTGGGCGCTAATTTCCGGAATTTGGTGACCTGAAGCCGAGAAAGGAGATCTGGTAAAACATTGTGTGTTCCCGCAATATGTTCGGATTTAACCAACACATTATTTTTCATGCAAGTTAATACTAGTCTACTGACTAAGGTCATGATTGAGGGTAACTTAGCCGGTTGTTTGTTAATGATGTGCATTACAGCTATATTATCTGTATGAAGAACAATGCATTTGTATTTGAGTTTGGACCCCCATACTTCCAGTGCGATTACAATTGGAAAAAGCTCTTTGAAAGTGATACCTTCCCCTTTAAGTGTGTCAGGCCATACCCCATAGAACCATGCTTTCTGGAGAATTGCTCCAAAACCCAATGAGCCAGAGGCATCTGTGTGCATATGCAAAGAGTCTGATTCTATCCAACGATGGTCTAAAAGCAAGGCTTTATCGTTGAAATTGTCTGCAAAAAGGGAACAAGCAGATACGTCCCGCCTATGTTCTTTAGTAAGTGTGATATAGTGATTGGGTTTGGATTTATTCTTTGTTAGATCAATGAGTCGACGAAGGAAGGGGCGACCAGGTAGGACCACCTGACAACCGAAATTAAGGTAACCTAAAAGTGACTGAAGTTGCTTTAGGGTCATGGTTCTCTTTGTTGTCTTTAGAAGGACACGAAGTTTTTCTAATTTGTCTTGGGGAAGTCGTGCTTCCATGACCAATGAATCTAATTCCAGCCCCATAAAAGTGATAACCGTGCGAGCAGTTTCAGTTTTTCGTCTTTGATAGGAATGCCCACGTTATTGCAAAATTGCAGAAAGATTTGCAGATTTTGTTGGCAAATTGGGGAATTTGGGGGACCAAGAATGAGGAAATCATCCAATATATGGATCATATGTTGAATACCTAGATGTTTGTGAGAGATATGTTGAATTGTAGAGCTGAAACGCTCGAAAATTGCTGGTGCAGAGGAGCTGCCCATTGGTAGACATGAATCATAGTAGTATTTATTTTGAAATTTGATACCTAACAGATGATGGTCACCTGGGTAAACCGGAATTATAACCTGAATCAATGTCGGTTTTACTTAGCAGTGTCCCAGGTCCTAGTAGCAGGACTTTGCGTATTGCATCATCGAAAGTAGCATAAGAGACTGACGCTTATCCCCCCTAATGTTTGTATTGGACACCAACCTAATTTAGTTGTGGTTCATGTCACGTGATATCACAACTGTGTATTCGATTACAAATCGAGAAAATCTGATTCGTTCCCGTTACTTCTCGTAATACAGGGATAATACACATTTTCGAGGGCGTGAACATCTGCGGACGCCATATGCATATGCATATAAACACATTTGAAGGGCGTCCGCAGATGTTCACGCCCGAGAAAATGTGTATTATCCCTATATTCTAACACTTTTGACAATTTTTCTTCTAGATCTATATTTGGCTGTTGAAATTCCCTCCCGAGTATTTTTCATACACCGTTTCTCAGTGCGCATGCGTTACTACGTTGTGCTTGACATTGTATTAATGAAGTCACGAGCTTTTGTTGTAAATGCCGTTTGGAAACACATTTGAAGGGCGTCCGCAGATGTTCACGCCCGAAAAAATGTGTATTTTCGCTATTATTGCATAAAATAAGAGCAAACATTCAATATATAGTCCGCTGTAACGTTCAGATGTTCGATTTACATTATCGTTTAGAATATGTCTAGATGAAATTTATGGGTTTTGGCGCCAAATGACTAGCGTTATGACGTCAAACCGCTGACGTGACGTAATTTTCTTAGTATTCGGTCCTAGTGTTTTTAAAATTCCTATTATTAAACCCACTTTATCGAGCTTAAGAGATACTTCGGAACTGGTCAATCTTTCACTATTTCTATCACACTGTGATTAATACCATCATGTTTATACAATACCTGACATAAATCGCCGACTTTCGGCCAGTAGCCGGGAGATGCAGCGTCTATGCTTTGTTTACTAACGGTGCCCGGGTAATGCATATGTAAAACATCTAACCGGTCTGAAACGGTACGTACGCGCGAGAATCGCTTTGTTTATACACGTTTTCTCGCCGTTTACGCCCGGTTTTTGCAATGTTTCTGTATCCCTTAAGCGGGCGTAAAACATAGATTGTATGCAATAATTGTTATTCCAACACTTTTGACGATTTCTCTTCTATACACAAAGAAGGATTTGAGCGTGATTTAAATGCAGTATATCACTCTAAATTTCCGGAACTATTTTTGGCTGTTGAAATTGAGTGTTGTAAATGCCGTTTGGAAATTTGAATTGTAACGGTGACGTAATTGTTTTTAATGACGTCGTTCATGTGCTTTACCAACGTTTTTGACGCGCGTGCCGTGTAACAGCATACTGTTTACCGGTTGAAAAGTTGTGTTAGAATGAGACAGTAACAAATTGCCCATGATGAGTTTAAGAACAATTGAAAAGGGTATAATCAAAATAAAATGTTCATTGACTTTTAATAAAACTGATTTCAAAATGTTTTTGTTAGTTAAATAAATCGAATATTTCCAAAACAAACACAATGGGGAGTAAAGATAGAACAGCCTACACGTGATGTTATCAAGGAAAGCAACGTCATATAAAAACATAGTTATAAAAAAGTGCTAGATTTGAAATAGATCTTATTTTGAGTGATATACCGGCTCTTATATCACGATTTGTCGTTCAGGTGTTTATAAATTAATCACTCAGGCCAAATCGTGATATAAGAGCCGGTATAGTCACCATAACTGTTGTTGTCTTGTGGAGATCTCTTTAGTATTTAGACCATAGTAATTTGTTGACCACATCTTGTTTTCTTGTCGTTATAATTTGTGTTGTTATAAGTAGATTTTCCCCCATTAAAAACAACGACACAACGGGATAAGGTTGATCACTTGACCCAAACGCTGCCTTGTGTTATGGAAATTTCTCTTCCGGTAAGTGGATATTAGCTCAAATTTAATTGAAATATTATCAAAAATAATCTTGATTTGCTTATGAATATATTATTTACTAATCAAATTATAAACCTCTTCAGTTTTAAAATAAAACCCAACTACGCTAAATACTGATCGAACATAGCCCAATAAATGGAAATGCAGACCGAAAATCTAAACAAGTAGGATAACTCTCTGGTCGAAAGCTCAAGTCAAGATCATATTGTTGTTATTTTCAAAATGTCAAATGCCAGCTCATAGTAATATAGCGTTTAAATTCCTTTTATTTATTTTATATATTGGACATTGTGTCAATCCTGGTAGATCTAGATATAAACAGAACTCGAACGAAGAAATATTTTAAAATGATGTAGAAACTGTTATTTGTTATTTCCTTTACAAGCAACTGTCTTTTGTACATCACGTGTGTTCTGGCTATTTTAGATGGAGTCCCCAAAGAGCCAGGAAATGAACTTTTAAAGGTAAGTTTTCCTTTAAAAGAAAACTGATATTATGGATATCAATTGCAAGAGAGGAAGAGGACAATATAGATTAATGCAGTATATATGTATCACATGTACTTGTTTCAGGTGGACACAGTCACAGTGCTGCTGGCTAAACCGGCCAGCTTGTTTTTGAAACTGTCATTATGATCGGGTAAACTAAGTCGATTACAGGATTTGTCAGGCCTATGTACAAACAAAATATGAATCAACAAATAACATACCAGTACTTGAATGATCTATAACAAGTTATGTTTAGCTTGTGCGTTTCAAGATTGGACCAAATAAATGTACCAAAAGGCTTTTTATTGCTTGAGAAAATGTCTGGTCACGTTGTGCACCCTAAACTTATGACGTCATTGCTTTGTTTCTTGCAACATTTTATGAAGTATTTGGGGGAAATAATGAGTCTCAATCAACAACTTACTTGAACAGAAAATCAATATGAACATGAAATCTTACAGCAAGGTGTTTTCGACAATATTTCAGTTATAAAAAGGCGACAGTTCACTTATTCATGATCTCTGGGTAAAACAACCACTACTAGGCTAGAAATAGTGCCATGCCCAAGGGCACTCCATCATGACCATGTGCTTTAACTGGGGGTCGATCCTGGGACGCCCAGCTCCAAATCCCCGACGCTAACCACTTGGCAATGGCAGGTTACATCTTACAATTAAGAACATCATGATATTATTAAGTTAAATTTCATCTTTCCAAAACGTATACGAATATATAAATATATATATATTGATTTATTTTTTCTCATTTTATTCCATTTTGAATTTAACCTTTTCCAGATATAGATGACTTTGGATTCATTTGCAGCAGACACTTTGTTGAATTTGAAAACTTCGTGGAAAAAGAAAATTGTTAACCTATATATATTAAATAACATTAATGCATGGGTTAGACGAACAACACGAAACAAGCGAATTCCCTCTCCAAAGGTTGTCTTCGAGTCAATAAAATAGTTCTACTACCAATTTAGCAGACGACTGATTTACATATCAAGTTCACAGGTGACAGTGAGGATAATTTACAATTTACAAAAGCACTAATAGTAAGCAAATAAATTTTCATGTAAAACTAGAATTGGGAAATTTCAAGAATATCGCAAACTTAATGCTTAACTTAATTATTGTAGCATATACGCTTCTACAACGTATTTCTAAATTGTGTAAACAGTTTCTTCTCTGGCATTCTTACATCAAGTAGAATACATTGAGAGAAAAGGTGAATTTGCTCATTATGTTGGAAATTTGTATTAGTCTATAACATGCTTTGCTCTTATTACATGGTATATATGGTATTATGTTAGGTGATCTGTTCATCTTGAAACATTTGTTATTTAAAGGCGATGGCTACAGTTATATCATTTTTTTGAAAACATTCAGAATGTTATGAAAGTTTGAGTGTTTATAGCTTATAACCTAATATACAGAAATATGAAATTAAAATAAAAACCAGGCTTGGAAAAGTTTCCCGGCCCTTTCTTCTGTATACCCCATACTTTGGCAAATGTGACTGCTGTTTCCTATGTAATATATATATATTTGTTTAATTTTTCAAATTTTAATTTCAGTTTTACATTATTTGTTTGGCAACACTTCAGTCTTTTTATATGACTAGAAGAATTAAAGGTAAAATTGTAGCCATCACGAAAAAATTACACCATTAAAAATGATTTAATAAAATTCAATGCATAAAAAAAAAATCACTAAATGTTCTTTGCTTTTCTTTTTCAATGATCCAAGGATTCAGAATATTTGTAAAATTTGGATAAATATAGTTTAAGCATTACTGTATCAGAATTTAACGTAAAAATCGTAGGTAACCAGACTTTTTTTGAAATAAAATAAAATCTTATGTTATGTGGTGGGGGTCGAGATTTCGAGTTAACTGGAAGTATTGCGTCAGAAGAAGGACAGAGCGTAATCCGATTAGATCACCTTGTGCCTTGATCTAAAAATACTCCTACTTGTCAAATAAACAAACTTCTTCCTAAATATATATATGAGCTGTGTTCCAGGAAAAACTCATCTTGACGGATTTAAATTCATAAAAAGAAACTAGAAACTGTCTGTCACTATCAGCAAACAGTGCAGAGTTGGATCAAACTACACAGATGTGCCTTGTGGTCGATTTTCCTCCAACTTGGCTAATGACAAAAAATATAGAACCGAAACTGTCCCGATCCTCTTTAAACAGTGCTGAATGAAATAGACAGAAGAATAGCCATTATAAACCTTCCCCTGATGCAGAACATATTTGGCACGTCTTGTAGCGGCTGTCTTTTGAACATATTGTGAGGAAAGGTTGAATTGCTTATAACTATTCGTGTCTTACAGTATGTTCAACTCGATACCAAAATGTTACTTCTAATTGTCCAGTTTCTACAACCTTTTTGCCATACCTTTTTAAAACAAACAGCCCTTGGTGTTGTCCATCAGAACAGAGACAAAAAATACGCACCATTCGTTTCTATGTCTCTGAACTTTGTTGGTAAAAATTCGTATTTAGAAATAAATAAGCTTTATACATTTTGCTAAATGAGAAACAAAACTTTCTTCATTTTCGGGGATAAATTCCATGGATAACTAAGGTTGCTACAGTTGCTGCAGCATCAGAAAGGAAGAAAATGTCCCAACTTAACGAACAAAAATAGTTAGCTACATTGACGACATTCATTATTTTGTCTTGTGTGTAGGTGAAGATTTACATATCGACATAACGTTTATGAAATAAGATATTTAAGGTCATTTGACAACCTGTATTATGTTGTTTTGCGTGTAAGTCAACACACTTATCTTGTAATCTTATCGATTTCATTCAGAACAACATGTATACTTTGTTCTGGCGATATGATTCGTTATATATCGACAAATCATCGGACCTCATGGAAACTTGCCTTTCTGTAATCAGTTTGTCCACACAATTAGACAAGAAACAGACGACATTTATACACTAACTGATGCCCACTTAAAGCTTTCGTAGTCACCATAACAGTTTAACGCTGTGAGAAAACTATAGTCTCTTAAAGATGACCTTTATAAATAACAATATTTCAGCCCCTACTGTGCTATGTAAATCTGAAAACGCCCCTGCTTTCCGAGGGTTTATAGACTTAAATTCAAGCAGTCATTCGTTTCCTGTCAGTGGTATGGGTCTTCATTTAGAGTTTTATTGCCACGCAGCATTTTGGTAAGAAGTAATGAATAATAGCCGTGTCTACTTGGTCCCCCGAAATTGCTTCGTTTATACCGGCAGTCAATACTCTCATTCATATCCCAGACAGCTAACTCGCTGTAATCCACACACGCGTATGTTTCCGTGGGACAATATTAAGTTACAGGTTTATAGAACTTATGACATTGGTGTAAAATCTTCATTTGGTATTTGAGTTGTATATGTCAACCTTTATAAATATACCACTTACTGAACTCGTAATAAAATACATGTACGTATCAAAATCAGCATTGCCTTTATCAAGGAACAATACAGCGTTTGATAAGAAACCGAACTCGCTGCGGGTAATGTAGGCAATCTAGGTACACAGCTGAGGTGGAGTTAACAATGGTATATTAAAATTGTTCTTTTATTACTCGGTTAAATAGTATGTCGTTATACTGATAGAAATCGTCTTATTGATTTATAATAAGTGTCCACACAATAAGTCTTTCATACTCACATACTCACATACTCACATACTCACACACATCTAAACCTTATCTACCCTTTGTCAAATGTGCCTTTCATATAAACTAGTAATGGTGGTAATGGATTATTACATTGTCCACCAGGGTTGCGAGGTTAGCAATACAACAGATTCATCGTTGCCAGGATAATTAAGACAGGACTGGTAAAGCTCGTACGAAACGCCGTGATATAACTTAAATACTATAGTACAAGGCATAAAACATCATTCAAACATTCATATAAAATAGTTTTGGTGGTAATTGCTCATTGAATTGGCACTCAGGTTTGCGGGGAACGCTTTACGACTGATGCATCGGTATCAGGATGGATAAGACGACTAGTACTGGTTAATACAAGGAGTCGCCGTGGTATTACTTATATCCAGTTGAAAAAAGGCGAATAACACAACTCGAGCATTCATATAAAATACGTACGGTGTGTGACCATTCAGTTGACTTCAGTCAGGAGCTCCATCAATATTTGCCGACTCATTGGTACAATACTTGCTGATGCAAATGATTGCAGACTCTGTCTCTGTCATGAGAAGAATGACAAAGCAAGTTATGAAACTGCAGTATAATTAAGCCGGTGGGCTATCATAGAGTTACGTTTGGTATTGGGCTAGTTTAAGTACACGCTGATTTATAGAACCGACCACTCTCACAGTTTTGGGCTGTTTTCTAAACTTTTATATTAAATACTATTCTAAAAACTTTACACGAAAGTGTTAACTTCATTTTTCACAACGCATTTAAAGAAGAATTTAACGTGTGTAAATAATACTAGCCGTAGTATTACATGTGGTAATGGCTCATGTTCTGAGCGCCTATGGTTTGGAGATTCATCGGTGTCGGGATAAATAAGATATACATTACTGGTCAATTACGCAGGACGCGCCGTGGTATAACTTAAATACTTTTCAAAACGGCGTGAAGCACCATTCAAACATTTATATAAACTAATTTGTGGAATCAGCGTCATACATTTACATTACCAAATAAAATGAAACAGTTCGAGGAAGCATTAATCGGTTTTATCCTATCGTGTTCAGTCAATAGTAGTTCAGCAGTGTACCCATTGACTAGGCACCATGGTAATCAAATGAACTACCATCAGTCTATAATACAGTCAAGTAGCTAATAGCGGATCGGTACGGAATCCTGTTTCCGCCTTCGATCTCTCGACTTTAAAACAACACGACAACTCGGTATCTTATGTCGCTTTGTCGCGCTGAATATTGTACCTCGAGGAGTCGAAAAGTTGTTTTTATCGCTCTAATTTCAACTTGTCGACTTGAAATTTACCGCGAAATTATAACGGGTAAAGTCCAAGTTGTCGACATCAAGTTTTCACCTCGAAAACTAGAAATGTCCTTATCAGGGTAAATGCTTGTTGGCGTGCACAGCAGTTTTAAAAATGTCTTTTAACGATCAGACATAACGTCAAAAGGTTAGGCTAAGAAGTGTAAGGTTTATTAAAAATGACGTGAACTTGATGTTAATTTGAAGATCAAATTAAGATAACGTGAGTGTAATGATAGCTTATTTAACGGGGGTAACACAGCTTGAAGGAATGCCGCTAAAAGACAACGAGTTACTTATTTAACGGAGATAACGCAGCTTGAAGGAATGCCGCTAAAAGACAACTGGTTACTTATTTCATTCATACGAAATGTATCAGGGAAAATGCTTATTAGCGCGCACAGCAGTTTTAAAATTGTCTTCTAACGTATGAACGCATTATCCTACAGATAGCCAGAAATGACATTATTTCTAATTCTAAATTAAAACCAGTGTCTTTAGAAGGCGGAATCTTGACGAAATTAGAGAGTGTGTGTAGCTTTTGTGAGCGCTTAAATGTTGTTTTTTAAAACCTTGCTGTGCGCGCTAAAAGATATCGTATTGTTGTATGTTGTAACACGTTGTTTATTAGCGGCACCCTTTTAAACAGTGTGTCCCGCGTTTTAATCGTCCTAAATGGACAAGTCGATATTATTTGGTGAAGTAAAAATTTACTGGCTCGACAATATTACATTGGCCTTTCACAATTTCGTGTTGCCGTGGTAAATTACAGGTTGATAAGTTGAAATAAGCACGATAATATCGAGCCGAAAACTTTTCAACTTGTCGAGGTCAAATATTTAGCGGAACCAGTAGCACACCATTTATACACACACAATTGAAGGGGAAATAATTTTGTGTTAATCGGTTTGTGATTAACCACACACATTACACAATAGCACACACTCACGAATTATACTTTTCTGCAAGATTACAGGATTTTAAAAACGGAGCCGCTCATGTACATTTTCATTCCGAAAATGTAACGCATTATGTCGGTTAGAATCGTAAAATCGCTTACGGAAATTTATCGACGAAGAGCACCTGCCTGCCCTCTGGCGGAATTCAAGCACAACATTTAAGCGTTAACACAACTATATTAGACATATTTAAACTGTCCATTTATCCTGAAATCAGCCAGTCAGTCGTAATGCTAACCCTACAACCCGCAGATCCACGTTTTTAATGTGATTTGACCCGGCCAGGGATCAAACATGTGACCTCCAGCACCAGAGGTGGACACTCTACCACAACAAGATCGAGGCGGTCAAGTAAATGTGTATCTAGTGCTAAACTAATTATTCGGTTTATTAGATGATTTCCGGTATGTCACAAGAAAATAACATTCTCTTATTTCATAATAAAGAATACCCTGATCAGGATGTACTTATGCAGTATGATCGTGTCTTCACTATTAGGAAATAGGAGAATGTTAGTTGTCTGTGACATAATTGAAATCATCTATATCCCATAAACAGCATAATTTTATAATGCTTTAACACCAGATAAACATATTTATTGTGTATGTATGTCTCAATGAACTGAGTGTGTTTTTATAACTGTTGACTTGTGTACAATTCATCCCCCCAATGTTTGTATTTGACACCAACCTTTAAATAGGTATAATTTAGTTGTGGTTCATGTCATGTGATCTCACGACTGTGTATCCGATTAAGAGATCGAGACAATCTGATTCGTTCTCGTTATTTCTCGCAATTCCTTAATCGGTACTTACCGAGCAGGATCAACTATTTTATTTAGATGATTAAAATATGAAAGCTTTCTCATACTACAGTCTAGTAAGAATCAAACATTACATCATAAATTTTTATAAGGGAAAACAATTGTTATTTTTGCTTATTTTTTGTGTGAATTTCTATAAAAGTGCAACTTTAAGTCGATGTAAAAACCAAATTCAGTGAGTTGTTGTCCAAATCATTCTTCTGTGATATTGAACTATCACCAATTTAAAAAATGAAAGTCGCTATTATATACAAAGTAACTAATTATATTTAGCTGTGTAGGATGCATTGTTGTTTGTGAGTTTACGTCACGATGACGTAAAGAGCGTTTTCAATATTGTGTCAAGTATGTCATTAAAGGACCACGTGTTATAACCTCAAGATCAATCTCCGAAGTTTCGATTTAATTCATTTATTCACGCTTAATTATGTTGCCAGATTGTCTCTTAAAATCAACATTAACTGATTTGGGCATAAACTTTCTGGATCTTACTCTTCAATGTTCATTAAAATCATATTTTACCTTTTCCATAAACCGGCACATTTTTATATCTGTATTTCTGCTTTGTCTTTTTTAGCGGACAGTGGCAGCTCGAATAAGACTGTGTATGCACTTAAGTACATTAAGACACATTTAAGCAGGATTTATATTTGTTTTCTTCGATTTTCTGCCTTTTTCCGCAGCAGTTCAGTAATACCATGTACAAACAGTTATTCATAAACCGGCTGGTGACAAACCAGAACTATGCCTTGGTCATATTACTACCACCACTACTACCGTCACGAGTATGGATCGAATTTAAGACGCCTAGTTCAAAAACCTATTTGAGTTTAGCCACAAGAGAAAGTTGATGCAATGCATCAATGTCGCCGGATATCCATAGTGAAGTTATGCATAATACTAACATTATAGTAGTTGAATAAACAGTTATCAACTGAGGGGCATATTGGGACATCATGGGTGGGGTCAAGTGAAAATGTATCATAACTTGCATTGTTTTGTCAACGAAGTGAATGATAATTGACGCCTTTCATTGTTTATGATCAATCTTCATTCTAAAGTAGGTTGACCATACACACAACCAACTAATTATTGATCATAAACAGTAATGGAAATGAGTAATCTTGCCAATCATTAGTCTTAGTATGTATACAGTGCTTTCATTAAGGAATAATTATAAGATTTGTGAATTCCACATACACTTTTCAAGATGTTTGTCAGAATATTTGAATTTTATTATTTTTCAATAAAACCAAAAAACAGACAATTTAGGATTTGCATGCAATAGCACGTCATTTTACCTTTCCTCTATTAAAGTCAACAGTGGACACTTTTGCAGTAATCTACTTTTAAAACAATGAGATAAGGGTTAAATCGCTGAAGAATGAGTTTTCTCTTTTTCTCAAAATGATATTAGCTTGGCATGCTAATTATATCACACTTTAACAAATGTTGAAATGTAGTCCAATATTTATAAATTAGACCACCTTCGAAATATAATATCAACTAAACAGTAAAATATTTGAGCCCTACAACATGTTAATTTATTTTAATTCTTTCCTTCCTTTTTTATAATGAAATTAACAAACTACTCATGTTTTAAAATTATATTATGATGAGCGCCCTTGTGTCAATGATGCATAACAATATGCAGATCGGAAGCAATATGCCTTTAGGGAATTAAATGACACATTTAAAATTGTCAAGGACGAAATAATTTTGTACGAAAGACCCGATTCTTTCTTATTCGCAGAGGTGTCGTTCTTGAAACTCTCTTTATAGGCAGAGAGTGTTCGTTCAAAGTAATTTTTCTATTAAAACCAGTTTTATCTCGGTTTGTTCTTTTCTTCATTTGTTTCGAACCAAATAAACATTTTAAATCACCTATGATTTACTATTTGTAAGTGAGTGTAAAGAGCGGCTCTCTGCAAAGGAGATTAATCTACGCAGTTGGTATTCGCGAGTCACGCAATCAACAGTTTTAGCTTAGAAACAGTTCATATTTTAGATATACATGGATAAACATTATAAAATGCCTTCTTCACAAATCAAGACATCTCTTTGAACATGAAAATAACATTCGGTAAGTTAAAATTGCCATTAAAAGGAGAATATTCGACGTCATTTTTATCTCGATATTTACACATAACAAACAGTCTGCTTAAGCAGGTGCGCGTATGTAAACAAATTAGACTGTGCGACGTAAACTTTTGTAGTTATCGCCTTTTGATTACATGTAGTATATAGTGTAAAGTTAAGTATACCAGTCTAGCTAATAGGGACTGTTTTGTCTTCGTAAATAAAACAAAAAAACATAAATGCGAGTCAAAATAAAGAAACTGAAAATACCTAAAACATCGGAATATTTATTTCATTTTAGATGTGTCATTACTTAGTGTTTTTAAACAAACACAATTGTAATATGTTCGAGACATCTAAATGTGTTTCTTTCTAATAATAATCCCCCCTCCCATGTCATTTCCGAAAACCTATTAAAAATAGAAGTCGCGGGCTTCTGCCCGGTGACTAATAATCATGTATACATGTAGTAACGCCTAGAAGGAAGGAAGCCATTAAATCATTTTGCGTTTTATGTTGTAAATTAAACCCTCAATCACATAATAAGGCACATGAGGTTAACACGTTCGGTACATGTATTATTGATTTGAACAGTATTGTGCATATCCAATGTGATTTCAATATGGTGTCATTGAAATGAACTTCAGATTCCTCAAATATAAATTGAATTTTCTTCACATGAAAACATTAATTGAGTGCCAGAATATCTTGTTTACATTCTTATTTGGAAATGAATACCCCCGTGGTCATACTGAATAGTAGAACGGAATTGATATTTCTGCGAGTTTCAAGTTGTGTGTATAAATGTAAAGGATCAACGACCACAAATATGTTGGTAATCCGTGTTTATGTTTTTGTATATTATTTTACGCTGCTTTCAAAAAGTGTTCATCTATATCACGTCGTTTCCTGGGTAAGTTACCATTACTTCTGGTTTATTTATATCACGGCGTTTCCTGGGTAAGTTACCAGTACTTCTGGTTTATTTATATCACGGCATTTCCTGGGTAAGTTACCGGTACTTCTGGTCTATTTATAGGTCTATTTATATCACGGCATTTCCTGGGTAAGTTACCAGTACTTCTGGTTTATTTATATCACGGCATTTCCTGGATAGGTTACCAGTACTTCTGGTTTATTTATCCTGACTAGAGCGAATCAGTCGTAATGCTTCAACGCAGGTAAATATGCAATATTATGAGTAATATAAGTTTTCAAAATAACTATGTCCATGGGAATTCACCAATACCATACGAAATGGAAATCGATGCGCCAAATAAATGAAAACCTAACCGTCTCATGCCTGGTAGAAATATTTCTACTAATAATAATGGACCTTTCCAGAAAAACCTGAAATATAAACGTAAACTGAAACTTACTTCGGAATTGACTCAATGTCGATCTGTATTCAATTAGATTAAATGACTTTCTCCTTTTATAAGTAAAAAGGTTGCACTTGTAACAATTTGACGCAAAATAATGTTTTGTGACGCCATATCGAACTAACACACAGCTATATTTTTTTTAAATGTTTAACACATACTCTATGTCTACCTATATGTCGAAATCATTTTCTACAATGATCTTTTTTTGTTTTTGTTTTGCGTCGGATTTGCTACCGTGTAAATGGGTTGTCCATCAGCGGATGTCTATTCGAATATATTTCATCTGCAAACATCAGATCGGGCCCACCTATATCGGTCATCAAGATGAAAGATTGTGCGTCGTTTAAGTGACCAGGAAAACTACTCTCGATATGACATCTATCAGCAGTGTTGTCCAACACATATTTAAGTATGAAACCCGTGGTAATGTTTATGTCAAGAATAAAAACTGTTCCTGTGACTTAAAGCTCCGTCAGACTGGACCTCTCCGAGCGTATGGTGTTTCTATTGAGATATATGGGCTTGGCAATGACGATGACTGGCGATCTCACGGCGTTTCTACCATGTTCATGGGTTTCTTACCACGCGTCTTCTACGTGTATCGCGACTGCACGGCGACCTCACGGCGGCGTTTCTACCACGTGATCACGGCGACTATATATGAATAAATACAATCGCTTGGGATAATTGCCTTTTTATCGCACATAGTATGCGATCAGGCGTGTACCAAGTCATATGCACGAACGCCAATGCGTACACTAATTCAGAAAAGGTAAACATTAAATTACATTAAAAACTGAAAGTTGACAGTGGTTAGGTTTGACTTCGTCCACAAATAGGGGTTTGTGGTCTGAATGAGTAGGACTGAAAGACAAGATTTGTCATACCGTTGTGTTGATATCTGCAGCTCTGCCGTGTGCAAAACCCTTTAGATTTGAACTGAAAGTAGTAACCATATGACTTAGAAGGTTTAGCTGCATGAGAACCACATATGACCATCAATTGTAGTCCAATTTCTGTAATGGCAAAGAGATATTCTGTACGTTCACTTTCAAACAACGTCACAATACTAAACATTAGCCACACATCTTCCCTTTTCCGTTTAAAGAGCTACCCTTCAAATAATCATTTGATAGTTCATCCTTTATGTTTTAAGTCCCTCTTGATTTTGTTGGCAATGTTATAGGACGTATTTATAACGCCAAATTCAACAAACACTGTAATTAATGGGAGGGGATACTTTCGTAACGTTACTGTATGGTGAAGCAATTCCGTCCTTAGTGGCACTTGAAAAAGATCTTTTCGTGAAATATTAACATGATGTATTTCATATGTAAAATTTAAGAAACAATATTACATGTCAGTATACAATAAGTCTATATAATTCCTTGTACAAATATACAAAGTCTATATGTTGAAAATAATGTTGTATTAACCCTTTCCCACATACTACAAATCTGAAGCAAACTACTTTGAAAACGTCTGGACAAAGTTAAGGAATATATATATAACTGAAAGTGTAAATCAGACATAGAGTTAAAAACGTTGTGACAAATAAAACCAAATTGCTCATCATGAGTTATTTGTCCTTTTGCAATTTTTTTTTAGAACGTCGTCTGGAAGTGGGAAAGAATGTTTTTAAATGTACATTCGAGTGACCAATGTTTAGTAAGAAATCGTTATGAATAGAAAATTATAATTACATGACTTAGATCCCCTGGTGGATACCGGTTGAACACGCAAAGAAAACAATTACGATTATTCAATGTTGTGTGCTTTATTTGACTAATAATAACTTTTTACAAACTTGTGTCGTTCAAAATTTAAATAATTAAAATGGAATTAGCAAAACAAAGTCATGTTTTTGATGACTTGAATTTGTAGCCAATACAAATGCCAGCTCAGTAACCTTGAACTAAACTACAGCTTTCAAGTAAATCGACAAAGTGTTAATGAAGTAACCCACTTAGTACGGATTCTGCTTACATTCTTATTCGGTAAGGAAACCCCCTGTGGCAATACAACGTAGTGGTTTGTTAAGTCATTTTACGGAATAACGATAGCTTTCACTCCTTTACGAGACGAGTCGATCGATATATGATATAGACAGTGTGGATGACTTGTTTCGTTACACGGATCAAGATATTTCAATTATTGCATTATAGATTAACAGTATTAACCGTTTAACATTTTTATTTTAATCATTTCGATGTAATCAAATTCGATGCAATTTACACCCGTGTCTATCAAATTAACACAAACCGACACACAATGGGGCGCGTTACACGAAGAATACCTTCGAAAGTTGATTACCAGCAAGCAGCCACATACAATCATGATCTTTCTTGTTCGCAACGTAGAACTGGATAATCATTAAAACAACAATACGATTACACAGTAATGGTCATGAATGGCTTTAAGTCCGATGGTCTGTTTTCGCTAGACGTGACCCTCGTGCATCTATATCTAACCGTGCTTCAGACTATGTATGTCTCCAGGGATCGATTTAGAGTTCTTATGAAACGATTAAACATCCGATTATTTTTGTTTTACAGGTTTCTAGTAAAAACATGTGTGATAATAAAACAACATTCGGAAGGAATTCGTTGACCTATTTGTAAGAACGATAAAAACGCGGATTTGTTCAAACTGGTTTTGTCATTAAACTTCTTAAACATATTCAGGATTATGAACAGCTAATTGACGAACGTAGTTGTTGTTTTTGTCAAAACGCATCATTTCTAGGTATCTTTTACACCAGAGTCGATACGGGGCCGTTTGGCTTTATATGGCTATAGTGAACACTTTCAAAAATCTTCTTCTCCGAAAGTTCATCGTCGATTTCTAAATAACTTTGCAGCAATGTTCTTTGGGCTATCAGATTCCATCAAGTGATGTTGATTGGTCTATAAACCCATGGGTGGGACTTTTGAGACCGTTTTCCAATTAATTTCGTTGAAATGTACATTGGGTGACTCTCTATCAGATCCCTTCAAAACATGGTGATAGGTCGGAAAACATGGCCGCTAGGGGCGGGGCTGTTTCGCCTTTTATATCAATGGTGAAGACTTCAAAAAATCTTCTCCTCCGAATGTATCTTGCATATTTCGTAATCATTTTGTAGATATTTTCTTCTGTGATCCTCTTTTAGATTCCCTCAAGACATATATTGATTGTTCGGGGCTGTTCGGCCTTATTACGGCTATAGTAAAAACTCTAAATATAGTCTCTTCCGAAAGTATCAAACCTATCTTCTGTTCGGATGTTGACAAAACTTATTAAGAACGATCCTTGTGTGGTTATATTTCAAAGTGTTTCAAAGAAAATCTATGCAAGTCTTTGATTGCTAGAAAGAGGGACAATGGCAAACATTTTAAAAATCGTTTTGTACAAAAGTAATTGTCTGAATTTAAAATTATTTGGCACAAAACGTTCCTTGGGGTACCCTCTACCAAGATTGTTCAAATAATTGCAATCTGATTGCCGCCAGATAGGAGACGTAGCTTATATCCTTTATAATGTACATAGCAAAAACTTTAAAAATCGTGTTGTCCAAAAGTACTTACCCGATTGGAAATGTTCAAATTATTTCGATCCGTTGGAAAACATGGCCGCTAGGGGGCAGGTCTTGTTTTCCCTATATGTATATATAGTGAGAACTTAAACATGTTCTTGTCCAAAGATCTGGCCTGATTTAAAAATAATTTTGCACTAATGTTCCCTTGGTAAACCACAGTTGTTCAAATTATTATGATCCATTTACAAAAATAGCCACCAGCCTGGGGTGGAGCTTGTTTACCTTATATGTATATATGTTACAGTCAAACTGTGTAACTAGGAATTTCACAAAACCCATGAAAACATCAGGAAATTCGTGAAATGACTGATTCACTTAGAGATTTGAATAAATGCCTATTACTGAAAATGACACATCACTTTAAAACAACTTTAGTGCTACATAATACAGGAAATGTTTGAAATAGTATTCATAGCTTCGTTGTTACAAAATGCTCTCTATTTATCAACATTTAATGCATTTAATGCAATTTGTGATTTTTAACAGTTTTTTATGGATCATGGAAGGCCAAGATATCCCCATAGCCAGGGTTTAGTCGAATGAGCAAAACGGTGACATCAAAGACATTCTGGTGAATGAATGAATGAATGAAAGTCTTTATTTACAGAGGGTAACCCAATTAGTATAAACTAATCTTCCTTGGGGCCCTCTAAAGCAATATTTACATACATACAAATACATAATTATATAGCAATATAACAATCAGCATAACAAATTCAAAGTTAGCATTATTCATAAACATGATCAACATGATAACAATGTTACACAACAACATAATACATACATATGGCGGCAGAGGTTTAACTTACAGACTTACATATGGCCATATTTACAATTTTAGCTTCATGACTGTTGATTCGAATTTATCCACTTAGTATAATTTACTGTGAAACTTTTAATACTTTCGCTCTGTCTTATTTCATTTGGAATGTTATTCCATACTTTTACCCCAGAGTAAGACATACTCCCTTTAAAAAGTTCTATATTTGGTTTGGGTATTAAAAAATCCGATTTATTTGAAGAACGTAAAAGATTTGGACGCCTGACATTGTAATTGAACATATTTTGAATATATGACGGGACTGCATTTTGCGATACCCTGTACATAAATTTGGCTTTATTAAGTGAAACCCTCTGTTCAATATTAAGAGAATTAATTATATTTAAAGCCTCGCTTAAAGTGGTATATTGTTCACCTAGAATGATACGACATGCTCTTCGTTGTAATCGCACTAAAACCTGGATATTTGATTGTTTTGTACTACCCCAAATGATACTACAATAGTCAAGATGTGGTTGGACATAGGCTTTGTAAAACATTATTCTATAATTAACAGGAATAAATACTTTAATTCTTGATAATAGCCACAAATTACTAGATATTTTCTTCCTAAGAAATTTTATATGCGTATCCCATTTAAGGTTTTCATTTATATATATGCCAAGAATTTTATCACCTGTTGTGATTTCCAGATTTAAGTCTTTATATTTCAAATTTAGAGGTTGATTAACTAATCTTGTCCGTTTCTGGGGTGTCGTTATCAATATTACTTTTGTTTTTGAAGCATTTAATACCATACCATTGTTTAGACACCATGTACTGACGTTATTCAAAGCAGCTTGTAAATTCATTTCAACTTCTAATTTAGATTTATTTATGTCATATATTGTAGTATCATCTGCATACATATCAACGTTTGAAACATTATCCTGTACATACATAGGCAAGTCATTTATGAATAAAATAAATAAAAGAGGCCCTAGAATAGACCCTTGCGGGACCCCGCATGTCGTAATTTGCTTATCAGAGAGAACACCGTTTAAGTTCACCGCTTGAGTTCTATTTGTAAGATAAGAGTTGAACCATTTAATAGTATTGTCTCCACATTTGTAAATTTGTAATTTTTTTAATAGTATTTCGTGGGAACATAAATCGAATGCTTTAGAAAAATCTAACATAACAACGCCTACAAATTCTCCATCATTTAAAGCTGTTAACCATTTATCTATCATACATACTAATGCTGTTTCGCAGCTATGTTTTTTTCTAAACCCACTTTGGGATTTACATAATAATTTATAATGATTAAGGTAATTAACAAATGAATCATGCACATGTTTTTCAATCAATTTTGAAAGAGTAGGTAAAATTGATATTGGCCTATAGTTATTTACATCATTTGATGAACCTTTTTTAAATAAAGGATTAACTTTTGCGCATTTCCATTCATCTGGGAAAACACCTTGTTTTATACTACAATTTATAACATACGTAAGACTATTTGATATAACATCGGCTGATAATTTTAAAAGTTTTGGCCCTATTTGGTCAAGTCCTGTAGCTTTGGATACATCTAAATTATTTAACATTTTACGTGTTTGGGATTCCGTAATCAGAGGAATGTGAAAATACATATGATCAGGAACTTTTGTTTTTACAAAATCATTTACTTTATCAAAATTTGAAGTTGGAATAGGTTCTTTTAAGTTAGCGGCTACGTTTACAAAAAAGTTATTAAAAGTATTTGCAATATCTTGGTTATCAGTAATATCTATTCCATCTTTATGAATGCTTTTTATTAAATTACAGTTGTATGTCTTTTTTGTAGACGCACCATGTTCTTTAAATATTTTCCAAACTGTTTTAGGGTCTGATTTTCCTTCCTCAATTTTTCTTTCATAAGATTCTTTTTTAGAATTATCTATCAATGTACAAACTTTATTTCTTGAAGCTCTGTAGTTATCCATATCATTTTTAGCCTTAAATTTATCACGTTCTTTAATTTCATCTAAAATATCAGGTGTAAACCAATCTGGTTGTTTTAAGTGTTTAACTCTGTGAATTCTAATTGGGACGTGATTATCTACAACACTTGAAAAATTAGACACCCAAGTGTGAAGTACTTCATTAGTATCAGTGTTGTTTAGATTACCCCAGGGGATGCTGATAAGATCTGATAAAAATGACTCCTCCGAAAATGACCTAAATGATCTGTATTTTATAAAATTATGTGAATTGATTTTTTCTTTATAATTTAACTTTCTTGTACATAGGATCGGATAATGATCGCTAATTCCTATTTTGGGCACGCTTACATTACATATATTTTGATCACAATTAGTATAAATGTGGTCTATTAAAGTTTTTGAAGTTGAACATTCACGCGTCGGCTGTTTAATTAACTGTTTTAATCCTAGTGATAAAATATAGCTAGACCATTCATCATTTATTTTGGAATTTAATAAATCTCGATTTATATCGCCTAAAATTAATATTTCTTTTTCTTCAAGTTGAACCTTTTCTAAATGAGTGTCAAATATTTCTTTCCATGCAACTTTAGATTCTGGATGCCTGTAAAGTGAACCAATTAAAAAAGATTTACATTTAGTTGGCATAATTTCTAACCAAATTATTTCTATATCATCTCCTTCTAAATCTAATCGTCGTATGCAATTTACGTTTTGTTTTACATATACTGCCAAACCTCCACCGCCATTGAATAAACGGTCGCGACGAAAAGGTACTTGATATCCATCTAAATGAAATGTTTCAGTTTTATGGTTTTCATTGAATTTCGTTTCACTTATACCCATTATGTCTATTTTGTTTTTCTTAGATGTTAGCATTAATTGTAATTCATCAAATTTAGAAGACAGTCCAGCTACGTTTAAATGACCGATGGTTAAACCTTTTTTATTATTTAATCCTAAATTAGTTAAATTTATGTGTTCCGAAATATTTAAGATAGTAGCGTTAGAGTTTTCATAAGCATTTGGAAAATTGTCACAATTACACTCAATTTCTTGGCAAAGTGTGCATATATGATTTAAAACATCATAACTATTTTCATGAACAAATACATTTGGAATATAACGTTTCACAACTACAGGCTAATGGAACACTTTATTTGTGAATGATTCATGCTTATCTTTTAGAGATATGATTGGTGTCTTAGTCGAAAATAAAATATCTTATTTCAAATCAATAAATGTACGATTAATTTTGTCTGATTAACATGAAAGGTGATTATAACCATACTTGACTAAGCTTTTTATACAAGTTGTTTTGTCAGTGTTTTCTGCCTAAGACGCCAGTGAATGAGATACAGGTTGGCATTTCTCTGAACAGTGTAGGTCCAGATCAGCCTTGTACACATATTACTTACAGAACTCCTTTCAGCTCCTTTTCACTAAAGGGTTAGCGTAACAAAAACATTTATATCACAAAGTTCGTGAAGAATTCGCACGTATTCCTCACAACATGTGACAAATACTTTTGTGCTTCTAGCATATGTCAACATGTGAAAATTCTGATCCCTGTGTTGAGCATTGTTCTTCACACAAACGAATTCGTCACATGTTGTGAGGAAAACGTGCGAATTTTTCATACATTGTTCTCCTGTTTCATAGACATCAAACACGCTTTTGATTCCGTTTGGAGACATGGATAATGGTACAAATTAAACAATTTAGAAATTAATGGAAAATATTTTAATGTTATCCGATTTCTTTCAATGTTTTAAAGGTGTTAGACACGGTGAAACCCTATATTTTATGTTTGAATGATCTCGAAGATGATCTATCTTCAATAATTATTAAAGGCGTAAAATTGCAAGAATAAGATGGTAAATTAAGGATATAAATTCTACTATATGCTGACGATACAGTTTTATTCAACGACAATGCAGAAGATTTCCAAAATCGTTTAAATACTTTTCAATCATACTGTGAGCAATGTAAACAAAACAAAAGTTTTAATTTGTTTGTAAATCACGTTTAAAAGAAAACAGAAAATTTGAAAGAAATATTAGAATATACTGATGAATACAAACATTTAGGTATTATATTTACAAAAAAAAGAAGCTTTACTAAAACTTAATATATTCTTACAAAATTGGTATAAGAAAAGGTAAATCATTATGAGATTCTTGTTTTAAACCAGAATGTTCTCAACACGAGTGCATGCATCCATACTCTATCCAAAATTGTAATCGTGGGCTTAACTTCATTCTTTACCAGAAATTATCATATACCAATCGAGTTTGGGAGATGGAATAGTACTCCTGAAAACGACAGAATATGTATGCAATGAAATGGGCGATGAATACCATGCTTTCTTTTTTAGTTTGCCCAGTATTCAAAGATCTTTGAATACAATTTATCCCAGAATATTTTTATAATCGCCCGAATATGTACAAATTAATATCTCTATTTCAGATCAAAGATCTCGAAACGGTTGAGTATATGTATTGTTAAAATACTTAACATCATTAAGTAATTATATTGTAGAAACCTAAGTGAATGCTTTATTTTTCGATTCGATGAAGTATTTTACCAGCGGGTACCTATTAAACTGATCTAACTGACATTTTTATAGTGGTATATTTTTTTCTATTTATGTACACGTATGTTTAAATAAATATGTTTTTAAAAATTAAATATGCATTTAGTAATTGGTACATATATGCATATCTTACTTTAGATATCGCATATCATGTTTAGCCATTGACCTAAATAGTCAGGACATTACCTCTTTATTGATACGTCATCTTCCATTGTAAGGTATTAATCTTATTTTAAATTAATTTCGCCATCAACAATGTATAATTTCTGTTTTTCAATTAAGCGGTATAATTCGAACAATCTTGGTAGGGAGTCTCTCAAGGTACACTATTTTCAAATCAGCCAAGTACTTCCGGACAAGAAGATTTTTAAAGTTCTGGCAATTTCACCCTTTTTAATGCCGCAGCAACCAAAGTTCTACACGTAGTTCAATTCATTGAACACTATTGTAAGAGGACCACCTAAGGAACCTTTTTGTGGACTTATTTTGAACGTGTTTCGTTGGTTTAGAAGGTGAAGTTGTTTGTAGGAAAAATGCTAAGGGACTTACGGACAAACGACGACGATGCCAGACGATGAGTGACCCCAATAGCTCAACCTGCACTTTGCGCTCAGGTGAGCTGGAATACTTGGAGATATTTTCATACGATTTGATCCAAATCGATGCATTAAAACAAGACGGTTGTAATGATTACTTCAGGAATAAGTGTGTAAGCATAAATCTAGTCATTGAAAAAAACTTTCTGACCAATGTCATTTGAGTGGGTTGTAAATGTAACCTTTATGGCATGCATAAGGTTATTTTATTTGTTGATTTAGTGACCTAGTTTTAACCAAAGATAATGCATATTCACCGAAGATTTTATCAAAACATACATTCTGATCAAGTTTCATTAAGTTCCAGCGAATAGTGCAGACTTCATTGCATACACATGTTTTTTCTATGATTTGATCGGGTGACCTAGTTTGTATTACCTCAGATGACCAATATCCAGATTTGACCTAGATTTTATCAAGACCTTTATTGTGATCAGGTGACATGAGGATCTAATGAAAAGGCAAACTTTATTGCATACATACGGTTTTCTGTGTTATTACCTGGTGACAAAATATTTTTAACTCCAGGTGACAAATGTTCGAACTCGACCTTAATTGTATCCAGCAGTCATTCTGATCAAGATGCAGGAAGATCCAGTGAAAAATGCAGCCTCCAATGCATACACAAGGTAAAGGGTGGACAAACGCCGGACACTATGTGATCACAATCGTAAACATTGAGTACTTTGTATGAATAAGGAAAGCTAACAGTTCTCTAAGTACCCGTCCTGACTATGGAACATATAATGTACTAAAGAATGCAAGAATAAACCAAAATCAACAAACAACAAGATCGCCATGATGGTCCTTAATAATCGACCGCCTGAGTAAGGGTATAGTAGCAAATGTATAACTGCTAATATAGGTTAAACTTTGATTACGGATGAAATGAAACTGCAACGAATGGACACTCTGAATAAAATAGCCTACCAGTAAAGGACATTTCTAATAAGACAAATCTTCAAATAATTTGTAAGAGGACCACCAATGGAACATTTCTGTGAAGTTAAATTGATATCGGTCCCGGTCCAGTGGTTTAAGAAATGTCGTTTAAAGATAATAGGTCTTATGTCCCCTGCTGGCTATGCTTTTTAACCAATCGATATGGCTTGAACGTTTAACGATTTATGCAGAGGGTCACCAATGCAACACCTTGAAATCTTACGAAAACTTTAGATAAAAGGAATTATAATGTTTTGCCATCTTGCCTCTTTACTTATTTCCCTTTAAGAAAAATGTCTACCTAATTATCGTGGAAGCCGACAAGCTCATTAAGAGGAGAACACCATTTTCCCTTTTCTGATGCCGCAACAACCTACGCGTCTTTCTCGGCAATGAAGCGTAGTTTGCCCACTCGATATAGGTCACATCATCTGTTTGGCGTGAAAATAATTCCGCTTAGAACTATTTGTTTCGACGGAGATGCCAGTGTTATTAAGAATGTAGTAACTCAAAAAAGTGTAGTTTGTTGACTCTGGAACGGATGTCTGTCGAAAACCGTCCCAAAACTCATCTTACTTTATACTCTTATACAAACCTGAAGAAGAAGAATACTGATGATTTATTGTGATTTCATGTCTCCACATTGCGAAATAATCTAGCACTTAAGTAGATTATGAAGCATAGCATCCAACATAAATATCGCTGCCAGTGACAGTTTACGATGGACGTGATATAATTCCAGACGAGGTTTTCACGGTATATATATATATATATATGATCCAACAATTCACATATAATTGTCTACGACTAGACTCTGTCGGCTTTTGATTTGCATACAAAATCATATCTTTTTATTGAACATTTTTGAAAATTAAGGTTTAACCTTAAGATTTGTGACATCAATTGTAGAGCAAGTGAGTCGTATTTGGTGTGTTAGGTTCTTATGGCATCTCCTCAACGGGATTACAAAAAACGATATGGTAGTAACATAACACACTTTCGACTGACCATAATTCTTTTAGTGTCGGAAGTAACATCTTGATCAACACTACATGTAATCGGTCAGTGATGTTACGTATGCCTCCGGCTCATTTACACATGACCCCCTCGGTGGAGTAGTGGTATAGCTTTAGCTCCACTTTAAGAATGGTAGCAATGGCTTTCCGTCCTCTGCGCTCGGATTTATAGGATTACAATAACGATTAACGCGTAGGTGTCAGGATAAATGGACCAGTAGTACTGGTTACTTGCACAGGAAGCGCCTAATATAACTGGAAATGTGATGGAAGCGCCGCAAAGCACTAAACGCACAAATGAACAAACTCGTTAACATGTAAAGTTAAATAGACCCACTAAGGTTTTTATTAATAAGCTTAATGAAACTTTGCAATGCAACTTTTCTTGATAAAGTTTAAATGAAATCCCTCCAATCAAGTGGCAATGCCGCAACATCATCATGCTTTACGCCGGGGATGGAAAATCACAATGTTCTAGTTATGTGATTGACATAGGAACTATTACTTGTATGCATAATTGTCCAATTCAAAAATACATGTAATACATAAGCCTGATCATGGGGAAGAGTAACAAGGCTGCATTCTAAAAGTTGCAGATCGCCCCGCGTTATTAGAATATTCTTACGAGCTTATATACTATTTATGCATTTTGAATGGTGTATATCTTGATCAGACTGTGTCGATTCACATACTACAATTAAGCTAGACTGTTCAAATAAGCCATCTAATACCTGTTCAATAAAAGAAGCTCAAATATGCTTCCAATATAACATCTGAAATAGTTTAGTTTAAACTTATTTATTTTACATCGATTGCGAAACAAGCCTTTGGCTTAGATTAATCACTCTCGATGTCTGTTTCCTGGAGACTTAACCAATACTCGCGCCGTTTGTGTGGAAAAATCCCAAAGTCAGGACCCGCTCATCACGGGACTCGAACCAGGGACCTTTGATACGAGAGGCCGACGCTCTACCTCTGCACCACTGTCTTCTGAAAATAGTGCTTCCATAATTACTAAACCTTTTAAAATATTTTGACTGATTATGTGATATGTATGTTAATGTTAACTTGCTTTACTGATCCGTTAGATTATTTCGCTCACTGTAATCTGATAGTTTAATATTTTGGAAATTGTGTTATTTTGTAAATACAAAATAAGAACTAGAATGTTCTATACTAACTGTTGAAAAAGTACCATTGACTTGAATTTACAAAATGACATAAACAATGTTTCAAAATGTACTGTGGATACAGTCTAGCCTCTGGAATATATATTTGTATAGTTGTCTAGATTGTAGAGTACAAATCTGCCCTACTCATTCATCCGAATTCGTCGTAAACTGTCAGCAATATCGATATTAATGTTGAAGTTTACCGACACCAACTATTTCGCTATGCGGAGTCACGACAGAACGATATAACATCACTTACAATTCCAAGATTAACAAATACAACAATATTGCATCAGACGGCCATGATAAATGAAAGTATATTCTTGAATAGAGTTAAAAACATAATGGCAAAAAGAGAAATTGCATTTGTTGACGCCTCCGTAGAAAACCACATTTGAAAACAATGTGACAAAAACAGAAATTGCTACAAAAATGCTATTTTTTTTTTGCCATTATGTTTGCAACTCTATTCAATAATTATACTTTCATTTATCATCATTGTCTGATGCAATATTGTTGTATTTGTGTGTGGGAAAGGGATAGTAAAATCTTTAAAAAATAACTTTTTGTTCTGTTCAAGCTTAGGTCTATGTACATACGAATGCCATTTCAAAGGTAACCCTTACCAACAAACAACATGTCTGTAGCTGGCGACTTTTATAAGCACCCGAGAAAAGTATGGTCATTCTCTATCATAAGTGAAAAGAGTTCAAAAAGCGGGCAAAATGAGAACACGATCATTATGATCAATTTCTTGTCACATGATTTCCAAAATTCGTCTGCTGCATATGGGTTTCGAACAAAAGAACGAACATGTGAAGTAGACAATTGAATAAACTACGGTTATTTCCATGAAACAACCTGAATATATCACGACTCCATTGAAGTATTGATCTTGAAGTTGAAGTTACGGCGCTTCCTGGGAAAGTTACCAATACATCTGGTTCATTTATTCTGACACAAGCGAGTCAATCGTTTTAATAACCACGTAATCCGGAGCGCCATAGAAGGAAAGCCATTACTACTAATTTCAAAGTATTTTTTTATAATCGGACCCTCGACCTGCCGCGGGGAAGCTTTACAACTACACTTCATGTGTAAATGAGCCAGAGGCACACGTTACTCCACTGTCCGCTTAAATGGTGTGTCGATCCAGATGTTACTTCCGACACTAACATAATTGTAGTCAGTCCAACGTGTGTTACTACCATACCGCTTAACGTGATCCCATTGAGCAGATGCAATAAGATCCTAAAAGCCTAAACACGACTCACTTGTCTCTACAATTGATGTCACAAATCTTAAGGTTCAATTTTAATTTTCAAAAATTGTTCAATAACCAGTCCATATATATGATTTTGTTTGCAAATCAAATGCGCAAGAACAAAGCCGACACAGTCTATTCGTAGACAACTATTATGTGGATTGTTGGATCATATATAAACTAGAAAAATAAGAAACTTACCCTTGATGAAAACAACTCTTGGGAACCATTGTTATATATATGCGTTGAAAGTGTGTTCCAAAGATTAACAAATACTGGGGTAATTTTGACCAAGTGGGGTAAGGGTTAAAAACTTAAATAACACTTAATAACAGCTATGACCAACTCTTGAGGTGACCACCGAGGTGCATCGCCGGCGCATATAATTGACTGAAGTGTTGATTTCTGCTTGTGGAATATTGTTCCATTCCTGAATGAGCGCTTGACGAAGTTTGGTGACGTTAAAAGGTATATCCCATGGGATGACGTCTCACTCGGCTCTCTCGAATATCCCAGACAAACCCGAGTTGGTTGTTATCAGAAATTCAAGCGGGCCAGTCACTAATGTTATTTGTTGAAAAAGATATCTAGCTGTATGAGATGTGGCATTATCATGTTAAAAGATTGAGATGTTGACGTTGTTATGGAACAGAGGAATGGCGTGACGAGCGACACGTTCAGCATTTAAATAGCCATTTATGACGAGTAGTGGTGAACGATAACCATTGGGCAAGTGCTCCATAAACCATCACAGAACCCACAGAACCGAAAACATTCAAGAATAAAAGTTAGCATAGAGTTCATTTCTCCTACGGTAGACGTGCACCCTGCCATCACCACCATGTAAACAAAATCTGGATTAATCCGAAAATAAGAACGGTTTCCCACCGTTTTCCTGTCCAACGAGTGTGAGCACGAGCCTAATATTATAGGTTATTGCATCTGTATGGAAAAATATTGTGTTGGACGAGTTCCTTCAATGTAGTTGCCAGAGCTTGCGAGGGCAGAACTCTGCCGAAGAAACCAGTCCGAACACAATAGTTTCCCATATTCATGCAATAAGCTTTCTATTGTATACTTTGATATTGGCTATTTAAGATTTGTCGTTGTTTGTGTTTTAATCACTGAACTATTTAAAAAAATAACAATTGTTTTGAATTGTTTTGATAAATAAACATTAACGATCTATCGCGATCTATTGTCCTTTCTAGGTTGCTAGGCTTGTGGAAAATATAAATTGACGAACCGCCATTTTTGTTCCCCATTCGGTTTCGACTCGAAATTAGATCGTCGACAAAATGATGTGTAACGCTTTTCTAACAGTGGATTTCTTAAAAAACTCGTGTATAATCTTATTCTGTTATTTACGCCTGGATATATGTGTTCTTTATTGCGATCAAGATGTACATTTTGACTTCACAGTATGTTCAGTAAAGCGAACAAACGTCTTCTACTTTTGCGTTGAAAAACATCACATCGGAGAATGACAAAAATAATCAGAAAACCTACTTTTAAAACAACTATTCTCCAGCAGATGATTATGAACAGTTTTCCCACTGTTCGGTTATTATGTAGCCCAGATGTGTTAGCAACAGTATCAGTGGCAGTTTGGAATCGATTGCGAAAATGCGTGTTCATGATATAGCGGTTTTGATCAACGCGTTGTAACACGCAGACTTCCACGACATGGCAAGTCGACCTGACCTGCAAGCATGCCAAATGCACGTTCGCGTAAATTATTCGGTATTCACGGCATACTGAAAATACTAAATGTAAAAAATGTTTATTTCTTTACACATTTTGAAGCGGTTTCATTCACTTGACAACAAAGTCAGTGAGACAAGCAAAACACATTGACCGAATACCACCGCGAGGCGTGTTAAACAGTTCATGTAGGTGCAAATTGAGTTTCACGTTGTCGACGATTAACAGTGCAAAAACACAATCGGTCATATTGAAGAAGTCTGATAAAATATATTCTTTATTTCCTCTAATATATACACAACAACTTTGTTTAACACAACACACAATGTGTGTACACATCGGAAGTTTCTTATTACGTTTAGTGTATATGGGTCATTCTCAGAAAATGTAGCAATTACTGTCCAGGGTTTATTTACCTAGTATAATTTCCCTTTTAATTTAAAAAACATAATAATTAATGCAAGGTTATGTAAAATTTACCTTTGCCTACTAATAAATATATTAGTAAATATGTTTATTGAAGTTAAAACATATTTTTACAAGACGCCCCCCCCCCCCCCCCCCCCCCCTGTCTGAAATTTGTCCATGATGTTACCATTTATTTTTACAGAAAACATGTTAGATTTTAAAACAACATTTGTCTATTCCTAAAATTAACAGACTGTATAAAATACCATGTAATATTTAGGCTGAAGGAAGAGCCCATTTCTACACAAAACCCAAAAGTGTTTGCAATCATCCCTGCTGTTGCCGTCCATGCTGTAACCTTAAACAAAAGTAACATGAGGGACATAAACAAGTTACAGCATGGACATTTAAGCCAATTGACTGTTTGTATCTAGATAATGGTATATGCCATCTGATTTATATAATGAACAGGGTACTAGTATTATGTAATACTGACATGGAAAGGGAATACATTGATTTTTTTTATATAAGGTTTATTTAAATGTTAAGATTCATACATCCTAGTAACACAAGGGACAATGAACAGTAACAGCAGGGATATATCAGCACCCTAAATGTTTGTAATGATATAGTGGTGTAAGTCATCAAGATTTACATGTTAAATCATTATTACTCTGATGTATTCAATGTAACACTTACACTCTAAAGGATAATTTAAAATTTATATAAGATTTACCTACACTTTGTTTTATTGTGGTAACACCATGGACATTAACTATTTACAGTATAGACAATCAACCTAAATGCGCGTATTGAGTAAAAGTGTTTTCTGTCATTTTGTTTATATAATAACCGAGTAATTAGTTTTCCCATAATGCTTGTAAAAACACAAAATGTGATTAATTGTTTTATACTATATTAATAATCTTAGAATGTTATTTTTTATGGTAACACTATGGGCAACGCATAGTAATATCATACTAATAGAGGTAACTTATAGTTGTACTATAATTCAATTTCCATATTATTAAGACCGCCTTGGTGGTGTAGTAAAGGTCATACAAATGACTTGAAATAATGATAATAATGGCTGCCCTACTTGACGCTCAGGGTTATGATGTTAGCATTACAACTGACTGGCTGGTGTCAAGATAAATCGACCAATAGTACTGGTTACTAACTCAGGAAATACTGTGAGTGTGATACAACTGATAATTTGTTGAAAGTGATGTAAAACACAACTCAACTTAGAAAAGCAAAAGCAGAAGTTTGTGAACATAAGGAAACAGGCAAAAGAAAGCATATAGGCTGCCAGAGAACATAGTGCAGAAAGTATTGGAAGGACATCAAACTTTGTTTGTTTTATTGCCTATTTAAGATGTATTAATTGTCTTTAACTTACAAAACCAGTAAGGATCACAATATCTTTTTTGGTTCATTAATAAGTCGTATATGCATCAATTTATTATATAAAGCTAAGATTCAAGGACGATGTCCTTGCTGTTACTCTACCGTCCATGATGTTACCAATCTCCATTACTTTGTATTAAATTAATTTTAGAAAGGATGCAAATAAAACTTGCCTTATCTATTAAGCATAACAAAATATAGCAGCTGGATGATTCTAATTGTAGAAATGCAGAAAAAAACAAATAAAGCTGCCTTTGTCTCAAGTTGTTAATGGTAACACCATGGACTGGTGACTTTGACCTCGTTATCATTTATCCCTACAACATCAAACTTAGATGGAGTTTAACCTTTATTTTGTCTTTTCTAGTTTAATGAGTTGGATAAAAAAAAAATCATAAAATACCATATATTAATTTTGTCTTTTTATTTTTGCAAATTGCTACATATTTTGAGAATGACCCATATACCGTGAAAACCTAGACTGGAAATATATCACGTTCATGGTAAACTACTGGCAGCGATATTAGTCTCGCGTATTAACCTTTCAAATACGTATTGGTTTTTTATTATTCACTTATTAATGAGAGGCGCATACCTTTTCCTAAGCTTTATCCATAGGCAATACACACGAACAGTGCTATTTGCAAATAAATCAAATGATATTAGCGACATAAGTAAATACATTAATGTAACCGATCCGAATGTACGTCTATGTTGCCAAAAGAAGCATCTTCGAAATGTATTCGATTCATTTACAAACGTGTTAGATACGATCCGATAGCGCAGACATTGTGTTATACCTTGTATTTCTTCTCCCCTGCAATCACGGGATACCTAGAAGTTGTAGAGATACTTTTAACCTCTAATGAATTGACCACATGTTAGACTGATATTAGCTTAGTTCAATTAAATTCAATTCAATCTTCTTTATTCAAGTATTTAGGCCTCTGGCGCATATACATTAATATTTACAAATAATACAATACGAAAGACACAATTGGAATGAGTTAAATTATAGAAACAATTTCGTTGAGATATATTCTTAAATATTGAAATAGTTATATGATTATAAAACTTGCATGTTAGCTATACGTACAGTGTTTGAAGATATCATTCAGACAAAATGTTGGTTTTTTAGATGTTCGATACCCTCAGACCAAATTATTTTGATTTTATCCATTCAAACCATTCATTACGGAAGTCTACCGTATCTGTTTTACAACATTATTAAGCTCTCTTTAAATGTGTAAAGGGAGCAATAATTATGTTGCAGAATCTCCATCATCAAACATTTGTATTATTGCTTAAGATGATCACATTGCCTTACCAAAACGATATATAAGGCAAATGCAGTCATTTTTAAAGAGATGTACATGTGGATAAGAACTTTACAAACAGTTATTGAACAGTTATTCAATTTACAAAAGCATGTATGATAGTTATGACTTTTCTGCCCTTTAGACACAAGATGCGATGCACCTTCGTTCCGACGCACCGGGGCCCGGTAGCTCAGTCAGTAGCGCCGCGGGCAGTCAATCCGGGGTTGTGAGTTCGAATCTCGGCTCGGCCAACTTTCTTTCCGAGGATTGACAAAAGTCAATGCAACATGCGTCATTCGGCTTTCACTAATGGGCTAAGTCTATGCGGCAAAGCAGCCAGTTGCGTGGAAAGATTGTTGTGTGGAGTACTGGTGTGAGAAAACCAGGAAATGCATGAGTAGGTGAACTGGCCGCCGTGATATAACTGAGAAATTATTAAAGATGGCGTTAAACCCCAATCAATCAATCAATCGTTCCGACGCTTATCACTATGAATTCAACAGATTCTACTTGTGTTATCTACTTGTAAACATTTTTTTTATTCAAAGAAAGGAGGCAAATGAACGGTTGTTACAACCATTTTGCACATGGTCAACGATATATTGGGATTCGCTTGCTAAATATCCCTTATTGTCAGGCTTTTCCGGCTGTCTGTTGGGATTCGCTAGTTATCCCTTACTGTCTGTCTGTTCCACAGCCCAAACCGACTTGCCGATTCCGATGCAACTTGGTGAGCAGGTGCCTTAAGGTTTCAAAATGGGCGCGTTTGAGTTTCGTTGCTAAGGGCCCACCCGTTGCTATGCAGCTAGCGTTTTAAGAACCTAAATCATTTTGATATCTTCCCCTCAAGTTTTGAATGTTGAGGGCTGAAACTTTGGTTACAGAAACTTCGAGATATTTAGAAAAAATCTATTCGTAACGAGTTTTGATTTAGGCCTTCGTTTTTAAATAGTAGCCTTTCAAAGATAGTGTATATTTTTACAATCGTTTTTACTTCAATCGCCTCTAGCGCTGCAGTGGTAGTATTCGATAGCGATTTTATTGCACCAACTGATAGAGCTATTCAATAGCTACAAGTTTGCAAAAATACAACATATGAAAAGGCGATAATAACCAATGCGAATCCCACGTCGCCTACCGGCTTGTTGGGATTCGCTAGCTATCACTTATTGTCAGGCTTTTCCGGCTGTCTGTCTGTCTGTCTGTGTGTGTGTGTGTGTGTGTGTGTGTGTGTGTGTGTGTGTGTGTGTGTGTGTGTGTGTGTGTGTGTGTGTGTGTGTGTTGTGTGTGTGTGTGTGTGTGTGTGTGTGTGTGTGTGCGTTGGTATACCCTACTCACCGAGGTAGGTCATATAAGTACACAACCACTGACAGAGGTACCTAAAACTACCGAGGTATTTTTTCCATTACCTCGGTGTGTTTACCTCTAAAGTAACGCAGAATGCTCGTCTATGTTTATATCTTAAAAAATGTACGATACCTCGGTGTGTCGATTTTGGGCGAGTAAGGGTGCTGTGTGTGACCCCACACACCTCGTCCCGATTGTTTACTTAAACTGAGGCGTGCGCATGCGCAGTATATCAGAAAATGCAGACAGCAAGTGGCAGGGTCCCCACTTCATGAGGTACGTACTTTTATTGTGATTTTGATCATGGAAACGCATGGATGTTGTAGCAATTGTTGATGTAAAATATGTTAATGAGTTTGAACAGCTTCGCTTCTTTGCATACACGAATGAAATACAATTATTGCCAAAGGTATAAAGCTATGGTTTGAGGACGTTTCGAATGAGCTACTTGAATGTATATAAATAAAGATGTCAATCGCTTTCCACAGTTGTAAATGCTATTGCCACCTATAACCATTAACGACCTGCTTAACACTTGTAACAAATCCCAATATAATGTTTATGTGATACGAACTATTTCAATTTTAACCGAGTTGCTTTTTACATTATAAAGTGAAATTTTACCAGACTCGAAATATTCTTGAACTGTCTCTGTGAGTGAGTAACCACAACATAGGACTCAGTTGTGATATTGAAGGATAATGACAAGTTTACTCCTCGTTTCTAGAGCTCTGGGCAACAAACGGGTTAAGTAATTTATCTAGAAAACTTATTAAACACATGAGATACACAAAGCTGATGTCTTTGTCTCCTATTAAATTCCTCCGTTTGTCAACAATGTGTTTACTGTGTGTCCCATACCGATATTGCTGTGTGTCCCATACCGATGTTGCTGTGCGTCCACCGATGTTGCTGTGTGTCCCATACCAATGTTGCTGTGTGTCCCATACCGATGTTGCTGTGTGTCCCATACCGATGTTGCTGTGTGTCCCATACCGAGGTTGAGGGTGTCCCCATACTGAGGTTGTTACATCGGTGAGTGTACCTTGTACTGGTTTTGCAATGGATCCAAATAATTTGAACAAGGAACAGTTGTGCCAAACTATTTTCAAATCAGGCTAGTACTTTTAGTTGCTTTCCTCGCATAATATCTTCACTGCCAGGTACCTATCGTCCAACATTAAAATGACAAATTGTTTACCCGTATTTTATTTAAGTTAGAAAACTGTGAAACCTGTTTTTACCATGAATCTGTGCCTTAAAATGTACCTTCTTGTCTGACACTGTTTCTGGCATTTGCTGAGTACAGAGATCAAACTGATTCCTCGAATACTTAGAATCCCCGAATTCACAACAAGTTTGTACCTCATGATTGAGAATAAAGCTTTTTTCCAGGGTCACCTCTCCTACTTTCATTCATAGGGATAGGGACAGCAGCATTACATCCTGTCTCACCTTACTTAACGTTAACATGAATCGCTTTACCATACTTTCTGCGTGCGAACACTGCGACTTTCATGCTCTTTTAGGCTGAATGGAGATGGCTTGAATACCTGGAGGGAAGACACCTGTTAAATTGTGCTTGGCTGGTACTAGCTGTTTGTTAATGATTAATAGATGCGCAATTTCTGCTTTTTCCATATCTAGAAAGTGGTCATTGCATATCATCGTCGTAACACTTCCGTGCTCAGATGAGATGCACGCCGACCATGCTTTTATCCTCAGTGCGCCATTAATTTTCAAAAAGAACGGACGAGGTTCGTTCTATTTCAGGCCTATTATTCTCAGGTGCGGTCCATGTTGTGGACCCTTTCAATATCAAGTCTTACAGCACGTTGTGTGCTTTATCTTATCGATACATGCTTTAAACAATATAATATTTGGAGGTACCGTCTATTGTTGTCTGGCGTTTTGAAAAGTATACAGCAGTAGGCTCCCATATTTCAAACATATATACAAATTAAATAAGGGAACCAGATACAAAAGTGTCTGCACCTAACATCCCCCATACAAAAAGTACCAAACATCCGAGTCAAGATATCTGAATGTTGAAGAATAACATTGACAATGACAGCGTTAGTGATTTATGAGTGGTGAAAATAAAATATCATGAGTACTTATACACTGATTCCATCTAGCTCAGTATATACAGTCGTTTACATAAAACACATATTAAACTATTCCGCCCTAGATGCAAGTCCTGTATGTAAACATACTCTTAATCTTTCAGATGTATTCTATTAATAGATTATACAGAATTACTAACTTGCCGCAACTGTTGAATAACAGAACAGAACAGAACAAAACACATCTTTTATTTGGACTTAAACAAGTTGTTTCTCGTCCATACATGATTACCAGTTATTTTCAGGTCATAATAATAAAAACATCTATATTACATTAAATTATACACAAATATATAAATATATAAACATCTACATACATACATTTGTGTGTCCTTTCTTGAGATCATCTAGTAAGCACTGGTACACTGATGTAATAATACAATTGTCTGTTCGATTTACTTTAAACCAATATTTTAAAATTCTTATTTGTCTAGCAATACTAAGAGGAAAACGCCCTAATTCTCCGTAAACACCAACATTACTAGTGGATCATTTTACACCTAATAACCTTTTACAAAACTTCATATGGAGCCGCGCTCAATGTCTTTCAGTGAGTAAAAGCCGCTTACTTCTGTCCCATAATTCAAAATTGAAGATACAAAACAATTGACACATAATTTTGGGACTAAAGCTGAATTCACGAGTATTAGCGAATAGTGTAGACATGGCTTTAAGTGCTTTTCCTCAAATCAACTGTTGATGACGATTAAACGAGCCATTATAATTCAATAATACTCCAAGGTAATTAAAGTCGTCAACTATTTCTACAATTTTCCCATCATATGTCCACTGGTCCTCAGGCTTTTTACGACCCCTTTTGCGGAAGACTATTCTTTTAGTCTTATCTGAGTTTACCTCCAGACCCCAACAGTCACAGTAAGTCTTTAAAAGATTTAGATATTCTTTGTAGATCAGAAATTGATTCACTCATTATCACCATATCATCTGCATATGAATATAAAATAAGAGTTTGAGCTACTGCAATGTCTAATTATACAGCAAACCCATTCGTACATGGCGCGTAAAGCGCATAGTACATGTAGTTCACCCTTAATTCCTAATATAAACAGTTTGTACCACAGTGCATTCCGATTCACACCATCAAAGCATTTCTTCATATCGGTAAATGCACAATAAAGTTTGTTACCATTATTTATAATATGCTCTACCAGACAATGAAGACTAAAAATAGCATCAGTTGTAGAATAGCCCTTTTTAAAACCAAACTGTGCGTCTGAGATGATATCATTCTTTTCACTCCAGTCACTGAGACGTTTATTTAGAACACATGTATACAATTTAGAGATACAGCTTTCTAACGTGATGCCGCGGTAATTGTTAACTTCGTGTATATCTCCCCTTGTATGCAAAGGAATCACTGAGAATCACTGACGGAAAAATCCAGCTTGACGGAAAAATCCCAGAATGGAAAACAATGTTGAAAAGGTCAGCCAAATGAGCTGTTATTATATCACCATTAGAAATGAAATATTCGTTTATTATTTCATCTAACGAATATGCTTTTCTCTTTTTTAAACAAGATATAGCCGCGTGTACCTCTTTTAAACTTATTGGTTCGTCCAATTCACTAAACTGCGGTTTATCATGTGACATATCACGTGCACAGAAATCGTCTGCATTTTGATTTTGCACGCAATTTATGCAGTCTGCTATATTTTTAAAATAGTTGTAAAACTGTTCGGTACTAATGTTACTATTATTATTCTTTCGCTTAGAAAAATATTTCCAAAAGTCTCGTGGGCTTTTATTTCTCAAACTTTCAATCTCTTTACTTTTTACTGTTTTGTATATCTTCTTCTTTCTCTGAAGTAGGCGTTTGTATTCGCGCTTCACATTAAACAGACTTACACGTGAATCTTTGCTTTTATTTAAATTGAAACATTTTCAAAGAATCTAAATACTCTCTTTTTTTACAATGACACTCTTCATCAAACCAGTCTGACTTCCTGAATGCCGTCCACTTTTCCCACACTTTACATCTTTTTTGAATAGCGGGTGTGCTGCTTCATTTATGAGGCACACGAAACCATTTACTAATGTATCTATGCCATTTCTATCTAATTGCTCACTATTTTGGAAAAGTGCATTGAACTGCGGTAACTTCGATATAATTCTCTCTCTCTCTCTCTCTCTCTCTCTCTCTCTCTCTCTCTCTCTCTCTCTCTCTCTCTCTCTCTCTCTCTCTCTCTCTCTCTCTCTCTCTCTCTCTCTCTCTCTCTCTCTCTCTCTCTCTCTCTCTCTCTCTCTCTCTCTCTCTCTCTCTCTCTCTCTCTCTCTCTCTCTCTAATATCTCTTCTGAAAATCTCACTTTTCTCATCATCCCATATAATTCGACTCTCTTTTAACTTTTCATGAGAATGCTCACAAAACACCTTATTTGTTTGTAAACTAAAATGTAACAATGCATGGAAGAGAAATGATTAAATTCACTGATGTGAAACGCCGTTATTTTGTCGAATTTCGAGTCTGCACAAGTAAATAGTCTATAACTGTACTTCCCCCATGACCATAGTAAGTGTAGCCGTGGTCACATCTTACGTAGTTGACCGAAGTGGGGAATGACCGTAGTTGGTCGTAGTTGAACGTATTAAACGTAGTTGAACGTAGTTACACGTAGATAACCGCAGTTGAACGTAGTTACACGTAGATAACCGTAGTTCAACGTAGTAATGAACGTAGTTTTAACTTATGATTTGCCCGTAATACGCACATAATTGTTCAACATGTTCAAAAATTGGTTACGGTTATTAAGTACGATGTTGTGACCCTACTGGGACCGTAGTTTGAACGTAGTTGACCTTAGTTAACCGTAATTGACCCTACTTAACCGTAGTGTGTACCGTAGTTGACCGTAGTACCTGCCAAAACACATCAACACTACGGTTAACACTAAGGTCAACTAGGGATCTACTGGGGTTGAACTACGTTTGAAGTATGTTCATAGTACGGATAACTAGGGTCAACTAATAACCTAGGCGGCATGGCAGAATAAGCGATCAGCAATGTTGGCTCGTCAACTTCCAAAAGCACGATAACTGTAGCTTAGTAAGTGTAGCCGTGGTCACATCTTACGTAGTTGACCGTAGTGGGGAATGACACTGAATTCATTACTACACTGTTTATCACTGCTTAAACCATTACAATTCCAAACTGCAACACTGACTATACCCTCAACACCTTCCTAAACTTTACCATAGGGACCATCTGTGTATAAATTTCCACCAACGAAGAGCTTGTTGTACTTTATGTATGCATCCTGTTTGTCATTTTTTGCCTTCTTCAAAATTGGAAGAAGATTCTTCCGTTGTTCAACTATTTCTGGTGGGTATTGATCATGGATATAATATTGAGTTTCTTTAATGTTTGCTCTGAATGACTTCACATACTCTTTATCTTTCTTATATTTGAATACTGCCACCGTATTTCTGTGTTGTGTGTCACGTTTAGCCCCCATGCGAAGCACCCTTTCAAACTTAATGCCATTTACCTTATCCTCTGGCATTTTTATGTTCTTGTTAAGGAAATTTCTAACAATATCCTCAAGCTGAGGCCCTATCTCTGTTTGTGATTCTTCTAACCGACCAACTATCAAATTATTAATCATGGACTTGGATTGAATATCTTGAACAGACTCCCCTAGTTTTGCGTTTTCTTTACTCAACTGCTGAACCTCCTCCCGGGCCTTATCAATTTTCAAATATTTGTCATCAACTTTTTTCGTTATGGAGGAAATGGATTCTGTGTTCTTCGCAACTCTTTTGTCCATATCAGTCCGTAAATAACGATTCGTCGTATTTTCTAACTATTCGCCATAGTCTTTTTTAAGGGTTATGATGATAAGAATAATAATTAATTTTAAATATGATTGATTTCTTTTATGTTTATATATGTTTTATTATTTTCATTTTTAATAAATGTGACATAGAACACATTTTAAAAATGCGTTAAAATTTACGGGTTTTGCGGCATTTTGATTCATTCACACACATATCTTCAAGATGTCAGTTCCTCCGTGTATCTTACGTGGCGAGTCCATATTGTGGCGAATAGCTATATTACCATTGTAAACCTAGCTTTTTGGACAAACATAATTTTCAAAGACACTATTTAGACACATTATGCGACATGACATATGGTCAAGACTCCAAAACAAATCACAACATTTTACACTATAAGACACTCAAACATAAGCCTTTGGGTGCACCTACCGAAGTAAAATTCATTTTTATATGAATCCAGAAAGTATTTGGTTTTGAGGTGTTTAATTAATTAATTTAAAAGTGCAAAGAATAAACGATCTGTAAATGAATGTTCATTATCACTCGGGATTTGCACTGAGCACTTTGCTGTTTGCACTTTCAGTGCTTTTGAAAATTACATAAATGTTCCATGTTAAATACTGTACGGCATATTGCTAAATACTTCTACAGACTTAATGATAGGTATATGTCCTGTATCTTCAAATAGTTTTATCACATAATTTTGCTTATATAAATCATGTCTACCATTCGTGAGTTACATAGACGATCTCTTGAAAATACGTTAAAGATGCGTTTGGACTGTATGCATTTCTTCCTTCACGTAAACATAATTTGCAAATATGAAACTGTGTTGTTACTGCCGTAAAAGTGCAACAGATGGCCAGCTTTTCCTCACCCATACCAATGGTACCGTCCAACAGCATTTTCAGTGCTTTGATTAATTGTATTGACATCCTATCGAGTGCATAGATATAAGTCTATTTTTAGACTCCGGTATCGTTAGGTTATGTTCGAAATTTCAACAATTTCAATGAAAATTAACTGTTTAGATGATATGGTATTTCAAGGGTGGTCTACTTTGTAAACATATTGGGTTACAATTTAACATCGGTACAATTATGATTTCAGCGATATACCCATTTTCTCATGTTTTAAAAGTAGATTGATGCAAATGTGTCCAATGTTGCAATTAACGGGGAAAAGTTAAAATACTTTTTCTTGAATGTAAATCCCAAATTGACTGTTCTATGGTTTTATTGATAAAAACCTCCAATATTCTGACAAAACAAATTTGAAAAATGTGAAATTTCACAAATCCTGGAATTAGTCGTTAAAGAAAGCACTATACCTGTGTGTATATATTAAGACTAATGATAAGCAAGATGATTCAATTTCATTAATGTTTATGATCAATAACAGATGAACAGTTGATATTATGAGTGGTCAACCTAATTGGAGATTGGTCATAAACAAGTAATTGCTTAAATTCTATTTCAATGAAAGACATTTACTTCCTTGAAAAAAGAAATGCAATTTATGAGAAATTGTTACTTGTCCTCACCCTGATGTTCCAAAATGCCTCGCTGTTGTTTACTGTTTCTTCAACTACAATAATGTAAGTGCTATGCATTATTGCAGTATGAATTTCCGGTGACATGGATGCCTTGCATAAACTTTCTCGTGTTGTGATATTTTTTCTTTATTTTCTTTTATTTTGATATCCGAAAACTTAACATACATTGTTAAACAATAGGAAATAGAGACAGCAAACAAAGGAAACATTTATACTCACACTGGGCCATGAAAAATGAGGTTTAAATTTCCTTGCGGTTGGAAAACTGTATCTCCCCCATTGTTTTCACTTGGAATTCGTTCTCATCAAGACGCTTGCATTTTACCGGTGTGTGTTGAGGAACATATCCTTTACGAAATGTATTTCGTTACTTGTTTTGGTTTAAACAATATTTTATTCATATACAGTTACAAAATAAACATTTTGGTACATTACATAGGAGGAACATATCCTTTACGAAATGTATTTCGTTACTTGTTTTAGTGTAATGCATATTGACAGTTACTTCTCATGAAAACAATATCAGCACGTTGTTAAACGTTGTGTGTTTGTTTATTCGTTCGTTACAAGATGAAAACGCATAAGAATTTATGCGAAAATACAAATGCCGTTACATGACTACGATACGCTAACTTGAATGTAATGAAATGTGTATCTTAACGCAATGATATGTTTAACATGTAGACATCCTTAAATCTCTTACTCAACAAATTAACATCTATAAGTTAATATTATGTAATCATTTTCCTTTTTTAAACGATTTCCGACTCCATTGCAAAACAAAACTGTTCAATGTAATGAGAAAAACTAACAAATGCTCCTTATATATATGAAGGTTTCGCTGATACAATTGAAGATGAAGTTCCCTTCAAATTTCCAAATTAATATTATTTTATTCAGATGCTTATGAAGATGCTTTTTATAACTATCGAATCAGCTAAACGATATAATAAATGTAAATGCTGAGCTTAGATTTTGTTGGAGGACATCGCTGTCCTTAGACTGTGTAGGGGGACACTTTGTGGGAGGACAATTCTGTTATAAGACTGTGTTGTAGGAAATTTGTTCAGATCGCATTCACATCGGAAGAGTTTGTTTATCCCGTGTGTTATGCAAGATTAAAACATTCTAAATATAAATCAAAGTAATGAAACATAAACCACATTCTCCAAATAAAATGGTATGTGTCAACAGAGAAAAGTGCCGTTGTGTTTCGAGTGTTAGTTATTGTGATATAGCAACACAGTCTGCTTCAGTACTTTGTCCAATTCGAGTCTTAAATAAACGGAAACTGATACATTGGCATCTTTTAAATGCTGATAATTCATCTCGGTAACTGATTAATGGTACACACATTATGATAATGAAACACTTTAAACAACCCTAATATTGGTTCATCAACGTTGTTTCTGTCTAAATTATATTGTTTTTGTTGTCAAGGAAAAGTAATCTTATACATGTAGCGCATGTGGCTTGATAGTATCGCATTGTTATACTCTGTGCGAAGATATACTTTTAGATTTCGCTAGCGTCTATCTTGGTCAAACACATTAGTCTGGGCGAAACAGTACTAGTGTGTTGAAGAAACTAAAGAAGTCACAAAAGATACATGTGCTAGACATATATCATCCATTTTGACAGTCTCGACTAAATCATATCCGGTATAATCTAGAATCGTAAACCAATACCACAACTTGTAATTCCATATCATAAGACAGGTTCATAAATAACACTAGTTTAAATGAAATCCACAGGGAAATGAGAAATGAAATTAATCTGTTGACTTGTTATTGACTACGGCGGAGAATTGTTCCCCATCATGGGATGTTATACTCTATGAGATTGTGAGTGGAAAGTTTGATATATTCCGAATCTTATTTGTACCAGAATTTCTTTCTTATAAGTTTTAATGTATGGCAATTAAGCGACTTTTTGGTTCCATTTTACATCATTTTCCCATTCCCTTTGTTCGTGGTCCGTTTTGGCGAAATCTCGTCCTAAATTTCTGGTCTAATTCCAAAGTTATTTTACTCAAATGTATTTTTAATGGATAATAACGAAATTTGACCTTTAAATAATCTACCCAAATTGCTCAAACATTATTTTTTGTGCTATTTATTAAAACTATTAATTTTCAATATTAGACTAATTCACACAATATCTGATATGTTCTTATAAACGATTTAAACTACCGTTCCGATCCGATGTCAAATTTATATCATACACTTTGTTCGCACACAAATTGCTCTAACCGCTGATGGCGTCTAGATATAAAATATGTTTTCGCAAATGACGGAGATGGTATCAAATCATTTGGACTGGATATACTTGAATATATTTACATATTTACAAAACTATTAAAACATATTCTTACACACCCCTTATACAAGAATAGTTAAAGCGAAGGATGGAAAGGTTTATTTATAGTATTGTAGTAGTATACGTATACATAAAATAAAATAATAAATAGTTATGAAATTACACTAGCGTAAAAGCATGTCATATCAATTTCATGTCTAATAAATGAGATGACATTGCACCCAGTCATTAAAGATTACTTGATCCATGCATAAGTAATGTAATATGACTTTGACATCGTCATCATTCGATACATATGACCCATGCTGTTCTTTTGTCAAATACGTGAATTAAATGTTAATACAAAGACTATAACAAAGTATGTCCCATTTGTAGCCACGTACGTTTCTTTAACAGATAAACACACCTTTACTCCTGCTGGTTTTGGAGCCAATTTAGGTATTTCAAATAGTCCGCTCTTTTCACCTGGACTTAAAACATACTGTTGACTATGTAATACCAAGACCAACCTTCGAGACTACAGTTTGGACAAGTAACCTATTTATTTAGCCGGCATATTCAAATTTGATCCAGGTATAAGCAAGACCAACAGTGTGAGGTGAAAACTGCGAGTAACAACGGACGACTGTAACCAGATACAAAGTATCACAAAAACTCACATTTACCACTTCGTAAGCTAAAAATCAAACAAATATAACCTTTTGTTGGTGAACACTCAGACACATTCTTATCTGAAATAAATACACAAACTGCAAAGAACTCGGTATATATACTGCTTATCCGCTACGCCACCAATCGGATTCTCGAGTATTTCCGATCTTTCACTAACTTTAACAAAGATACCCATAATCAACGTTTGTATATATATACCGCCAATTAAAGTTTGTCACATTATTATATATTTCCCTTGTTTTCTATTGTGATATTAATAAACAATATATAAATCAAGTAAACACTTAAGCTGTTTACAACTACCACGAGGTTGCCTACCCTTTGCAAACATATGAAAAACGACTAATGTTCTGAACAGACAGACAGACAGACAGTTGGGTAATTGTCTACAATCTTTTCTTATCTTTTCATTCTAGTTTGTTAATCATTTCATAATTGCAATTGACTTGTTTATTCAAATATCCATGATATTGGGGGAAACAAAGAGAATAAATAAATGAACAGAGAAAACAAGTTATTTTTATTGAAGACCAAAGCACAGCTCACGTTCAATAACAAAAATCTTAAATTTCTTGGATTTACATGCGTTATTTTAATGAACATTTTCCGTTCAACTAGAAATGTATATTTATGCCAGAATAACATGACAATGATTAAGGTTCGTCAAAAATATACAGGATGAAAATAGCATTTTGTGAGCTCTAAAAAATAGAATTTGAAAAGCGCTTTTCAATACAAGGAAAAAGGTTATATCAACGGGAAATCACTGAAATTATTCTCATATACAGTCAACTCTGTGCTAAAATCAGGCTTTGTTTAGCAATACACGGTCTATAGCAACCATTTTTTTTATTGCCCAATTACTCATTGTTTGCACAAATGAGCCTGTAATTAACCCTTTCCCACATACAGATGCTTTATGACGCCTCAGCATATGTGTTGTATGTGGGAAGGGTTACAGACAATCTGATTGTTCTTTCCCATGGATGGTCTTTAAAAACAGGTTTGCTCAAGTTAGAAAGGAACATGTTAAGTGTAACTTCTCATTCTTAAACCTTCCCCACATACAGACGCTAGACGGTTTATTACTTTTGTTAGAAGGCTTAAATGTATGAGAAACCCGGCACAAGCAGATGATGCCTGCTTCTTCTTCTCAAATGTATGGGCATGACCTATTGTCATGATCTTACAAAAAGCAAAACCAAGTGAAAAATTGCTTCTTATTGTCACGTAGTATTACTCTGCTTGCTTTATGACGTTGTTCACCCTCGCGCTCGGCATTAATGCCATTTAGCGAGCAAAGTAATAATCGCAGTTATTTTCAATTATATAAACTATTTTAAGAAAACATCTCAGCAACCCTATATTACTAAAAAACTAAAATATTTTCGATTAATCTCCAACTCGGTTACAAAATATAAATTAATAGTAAGCTTTTACTTCGAAAAGTGTTAAATAAATGTATTTGTACTATATTCAACATAGAATCTAAGAATAATGTAATGATTTTGAATTACCTCCCTTTATATCAAAATTTCATTCACGCCCTATTGACAATGGAGATTGTTTTGCCAACCAAACGTCGGTTGACCTAACGGGCACAGGTCTGCTTACTACGTCACTCCTGAAAGGGCGGTATGTATCGCGCAATAATATTCTCTGTCTCCGGACACGAAGAAGGCTAATGCTTACATTGTCTAACTCAATAACATGTTAGTTCGATAGTTCTAAAATCCTAGAATCAATTTTGTACCAAAATAGCACTGACATTATTATTGTTAACCATGTCTCTGCAGAAATGATGGATCTATTTGGCGGTAAACGTTTTCAATTAAGCATTTCTGACGTATTGCCGAAATTTATATCAAAAAGTTCGCCGTTATAGTACCAACTGTAATTTATTGGCAATATGTTTTTAGACGGTCCAAAGAATGTTGAAAAACTTAATAGAACCATATCGTCAGCGAAAAGCAGCAGTATTAAGGTAATATCGTCTAGCATGAGTCCGCAATCATTTCTGTCTTGCAAAAATAGTTCCAAATCTTCTAATTGAAGACGTAAGCTCGCCTTGTTTGATATCAAAATCGTCAGTCTGCCATCCTTTGCGAACATTTTCATACATTGAGCGATCGAATAACCCTTAATATTTTACCCTTATTCCAATTGTGTACAAGACGAATTTTGATGCAGAGCATCAAAGGACGCCGCGCATGATTTTGAAGCATGACTTAAAGGAAGCAGATGTAGTTCAGTACATTTGAATAACGTGTGAAAACAGACAGGATGTAAATATTTCGAACAAGAAGGCCAAATGTCCCTTTATCATAACCAAAAAGGCCAAGATGTGCCTATATTGCTCACCTGGCTACCATAGCCTATAATAAAAGGTTACCATACAACATGAAGTTTCTTAATTTTTTACCAATGCACGGTTTCAAATCGATATCTCGAAATGTTCGAGTAAAAAAAAAAAAAAAAAGCAAATTTCTGAGATAACGAGAAAAAAAAAAATATAAAAAAATAATCGAGAAATCGAAATGTTCGAACATATTGATATCTTTTTTTTTTTTTTTCGATATCTCGAACTTTCCGATATCTCGAACTTTTCGAAAAAGATAATTATATTTTTTTTCGATATCTCGAACTTTCCGATATCTCGAACTTACCAATTTTTTTTCATATTTTTTTCGATATCTCGAACTTTCCGATATCTCGAAATTTTCGGTATCTCGAACTTGTCGATAGCTCGTACTTGTCGATATCTCGAACTTTCCGATAAAGTTCGAGATATCGAGATTTATTTTTTTTAAAGATATCGAAAAGTTATTGGAAAGTTCGAGATATCGAGAAAAAAAAAAAAAAAAAAAAAAAAAAAAAAAAAAAAAAAAAAAAAAAAAAAAAAAAAAAATCAATTTTTTTTTTCGAGATATCGGAAAGTTCGAGATATCGAAAGTTCGAGATATTGGAAAGTTCGAGATATCGATATGTTCGATTTGTCAATAAATGTTCAAGTTAAAAACATTCGTTTTATCAATGTATTCGAGATATCGATGTGTTCGAGTCATCGGTATGTTCGAGATATCGATATGTTCGAGTTATCAATATGTTCAAGTTATTTGACCAATAAGACATTCGTTTTTTGCGTGTACAATGACCTCAGACAAATTTCGTACCTAAACCTCTTAATTTGCGAATGTCTAATCGAATGTCTAATGTCTAATTGACCAATTAGACATTCGTTTTTTTAATGTACATTGATCTCTGATTAATTTGGTACCTAAATCCCTTAATTTGCGAATGTCTAATCGAATGTCTAATGTCTAACTGACCAATTAGACATTCGTTTTTTTAATGTGCAATGACCTCCGACGAATTTGGGTTATAGATCTTGTAATTTGCGAATGTCTAATCGAATGTCTAATGTCTAACTGACCAATTAGACATTCGTTTTTTTAATGTACATTGATCTCTGACGAATTTGGTACCTAAATCTCTTAATTTGCGAATGTCTAATCGAATGTCTAATGTCTAACTGACCAATTAGACATTCGTTTTTTTAATGTGCAATGACCTCCGACGAATTTGGGTTATATATCTTGTAATTTGCGAATGTCTAATCGAATGTCTAATGTCTAATTGACCAATTAGACATTCGTTGTTTTAATGTACATTGATCTCTGACGAATTTGGTACCTAAATCTCTTAATTTGCGAATGTCTAATCGAATGTCTAATGTCTAACTGACCAATTAGACATTCGTTTTTTGCATGTATAATGACCTCCGACGAATTTGGTACCTAAATCCCTTAATTTGCGAATGTCTAATCGAATGTCTAATGTCTAACTGACCAATTAGACATTCGTTTTTTTAATGTGCAATGACCTCAGACGAATTTGGGTTATATATCTTGTAATTTGCGAATGTCTAATCGAATGTCTAATGTCTAATTGACCAATTAGACATTCGTTTTATTAATGTACATTGATCTCTGACGAATTTGGTACCTAAATCTCTTAATTTGCGAATGTCTAATCGAATGTCTAATGTCTAATTGACCAACTAGACATTCGTTTTTTTAATGTACAATGACCTCCGACGAATTTGGGTTATAGATCTTGTAATTTGCGAATGTCTAATGTCGAATTAGACATTCGATATTTAACATTTGCAATTTTTCTGAATGTCTAATTGAATGTCTAATGTCTAATTAGACATTCGATAATCAAAATTAGCGAATGTCTAATCGAATGTCTAACGTCTAATTAGACATTCGAATATTTTTTTTGAATGTCTAATGTCTAACGTCTAATGCTCTGCCAACTTCACACACTTTTATAAATAGGCAAAAACATCCGGCGAATTTTGGGCCCGTAAACTAAACAATTAAAAACGCGTAGCCTAGAAAGTTTGGGAAAAGTGAACTTTTTCTCTGAGCTTTGATGAATTGGGTCAGGGCCGTAAACCAAACAATCAAAAACAGCGTAGCCTAGACAGTTGGGGAAAAGTTATTAAATACAAATTAAATGTGTATAAAGTTTTGTAATAACGGTAGAAGACAAACGTATTTTGTATCTTGTTGTTTATTAAATCAGTTAATACAATTTATTGATTCATGAAGGTTGTTTTTTTCAATCAAACAACAGAGGTTTTTTTAACAATAATAACATTGGTTTCTCCCTTTTCGATTACGTCACCCCATGGTACAAAATTAAAACCTATCCCATACTGACGCCGCGCTCCCACGCGGCGTCAATAATTTAGACAAAAGAGCATTTCGATAAACTGAATCGAAGGCACTTTTTAAGTCTATAAATACACAATACAGTTTTTGTTTATTTGTCTAAAATTCTATCAATAATATATTTTAAGATGAAAACCGCATTGGTTGTGGATTTGCCTTTTCTGAAACCGAACTGCGCATCTGATAATACGTTGTGTGATTCCCACCATTCTAAAATACGTGTAGATACTGGTGAATAGTTTGGCTCATACAGCTTGTCAAAGTAATGCACCGGTAATTGTCTACGGAATATACATTTCCCTGTTTATAAAGAAGAACGTTCAAACCCTTCGACCAGATTTTTGGGAAAATACCAGTGTCTAAAATAGTATTGAAAATATCTTTTAAATGTGATGATAGAATATCGGCACTGGCAATGAAGTACTCGTTAATAAGGTTAGCATAAGATGCAGTTGTATTCGTATTGCTTTCTCAACTTCTTGTATAAAGATCAAATTATCCAAATTTGTGAAATCCGCGTCAGCATTGCTGAACTCGTGACAGTCATTAAATGATTCGACGTCGTCTCAAGGTTTGCATTCTATATTAGACAATAAATCTGAAAAATATGAATTAAAATCATCGGGTGAAATACTCGTTTCTGTGTTACGGTTCGGTTTAAAAGGATGCCAGAACGCCCTTCGATAAGATATGCGCACATTTACTAGCTTTTTGGTTTCTTCATATTTATGTTTTCATTTTTTCATATATATTTTTTTTTATACGCCAGAGTTTTCCTGTTTTCGTACGTTTTTGATAGGCTGTATAGTCGTAGGGCATTTTTATAAATCTCTTTTATATTTTAGCATTCCAGATCAAACCATTTATTCATTTTTAGCTCGACTATTCGAAGATTATGAGAGCTATGCTACTCACCCTGGCGTCGGCGTCGGCATCCACGCCACACCTTGGTTAAGGTTTTGCATGCAAGTACTTAAATACTACATGTATTGCATTAAAACTTTATACAACCCTACCAAACTATCACACCTATGTAGATTATCAAGTTAGATAACTCTATTCTGCATTTTATGCAAGTTATGGCCCTTTTTTTACTTAGAAATTCTGGTTAAAGTTTTGCATGCAACTTCATTAAGAGTCGATATCCTAGTATTTACTTAATGCATTGCTTTGAAACTTTATACAATCCTTTCCAACTATCATACCTATGTTGATGTTTAAGTTAAATAAGTTTATCCTGTATTTTATGCAAGTTATGGCCCATTTTGGACTTGATGCATTGCGTTGAAACTGTATACAGCCCTTTCCAACCATCACACCTATATCAACAATTAAGTACGATTACTCTATCTAGCATTTTATGCAAATTATGGCCCTTTTTGAACTTAGAAATTCTGGTTAAAGTTTTGCAACTACATTTAGATTGTAATCTCAGTAACAACTTGAAGCATTGTATACAGCTTTCCCAATTTCTCAACTATAAACACAACCAATTATAAGATAAACTATCCTGCATATGGTGCAAATTGTTGCCCTTTTTTTACTTAGAAATTATGGTTAAAGGTTTGCGTGCAACTACATTAAGAATCCATATCTTAGTAACTACTTGATGCATTCCATTGATACATTATACAACCCTTCCTAACCATCACACCTATGAAAATAATCAAGTTAAATAAGACTATCCTGCATATAATGCAAATTATCACCCTATAAGAAATCGTGGTTAATGTTTTGCATGTAACTACATTAGAGTCGAGCGCGCTGTCCTCCGACAGCTCTTGTTATCATGACGCGACTCGTTTATCAAGAGTTCTTTCTTAAATAATGGATCTGCAGTTTTACGCATTGTATCGGTAAATCCTGAGATCAGTTTTTCCGTACAATTAGGATTGCTGCGATCTATTTGAGTAATTAATGTATTGAACAGTGGCAAATCGGAGATTATAACCCTTCTAAAAATATCTGATTGTCGTGCGTTTCACTTAATAAACTCGTGCTGGTATAAGTACTGATCACTTAATGCAGAACTATTTTTAGAAATGTTAGTGAACGTTAAAGGGGCATGGTCGCTGAAAATGTTAGACCTGTGTTTACAAAAATCGCTCATACAGCCAAAATCGTTCTCTCTCAACAATAAATAATCAATACCACTGCTTCCTTTACCACTAGCGTATGTCTCTGCACCTATAGCATGGTCAGATCATAATCTGCCATTGGCTATCCTAAGAGAAGCACACTTGCATAAGTCTAAAAGCTTTAAACCTTGACAATATAATATATTATCTTGCGTTATTCTAGGCAATGAATTGTCTGGTACATAATCAACATCAATGCTGTGTATAACTCTATCACACATAACGTAGTCACTCTTTATCGAAACTCTTTTTTTCCCTTGTGACTCGTAATGGAAAACATCATTTTGTAGAATTTCAAATAAATCTGCATCAATAATGTTACAATCTGGCGACTCATCTGACCATAAATACACACCTGAAATAAACGTATCTTCTTCATTATTAAAAAAGTGTTTATCTAGTTTTAGCCATATTATAGTGTCATAATGGTTTCTAACAATCGTTACACCACCTTTAATACTGTCTTTGACATAAACATATATATATACCACCGCTGTTGCACCTTGCTCGCTTATGCCTAAAATTTTCTATAGAAGTTAAATTTGGTATAGCCAGGAAGGGGGCAATTGCTAGTGTTGTCGGTCCATGATTCTGTTAGGAAGATTATGTCATTTATTGTTAGAATGTTGCGAAAGTCCGCATCTTCGTATTTGGTTGGGGATAGTCCATTACAGTCCCACGCGATTACCTTAACACCACCCGTAGACCTGTCCTACTCTGCTTTCACATGTTTTCCGTCGATATAAAGAAAAGCATAGCTGACCCAAGCCTTGCGGTTTTCTTGTTTGGCTTTCTTTAACTGTGGAATGATACTTTTTGTTTAAGCTACTACTTCAGGCGGGAATTGCTCATTCACGTAGAAATCAGTGTTGCTCAATTTTACCCTTTGCTTTTGAACGTTTTCCCTGTCGGTAAACACATTCAATATAACAACAATGATCCCAAGTTTTCTTCCGTTTCGTTGATTCGTTCGTCGGTAATTTCATGTATGTTTCAGAAAATAAGGTTATTTCTCATACTTTGAGATTGGAGTTTTTTAGTCTGTTGTTCTCAGCATCTAAGATAGATATATTATCACGGGCTACGCCAAAAGTAAATTCTACACTATTTACAGGTTCATCTGTATTAATGATTCTTATGCATGTCCTCTAAAAGTACCCACATCTGTTTTACATCTTTTTCAAGACTGCACACTTTTTTCTCGGCTATGTCGAGTTTCGACAGTTTCTTTTCAATCCCCGTTAATTTAGACTCGATGCGACATAAACAGCTCATGACATCTTGATCGGTAAATAGTTTCAAAGATTGGGCCTGGTCAAGGGACGCAACCGTTGATTTGGGCGAGTCCATTGTTGCAATATCTGGATAAGTTGATGTTTTGGGTGAAGCGAAAACTGTTTAATTAAAGTTGATGTTGATATCAGATGAATATTTGTTATATAATACAATGTTTTTTTTATTCAAAGCTTCACTTACAGTTTGGCAACAGTCGATATCTTCTCCATGCGATATGGGCGCTCCGATATTTGCTTTCTTTGTCCGAGTCGGTTTCACTGCTTTTTCCCCGTTTATTGCTCCCTTTCTTGCTTTTGGCTTCAATTTAAGCACAGAGGTATAAACTATACTTTTAGATAGTATCCATACAGTATCCCAACAGTTTGCAAGAAGTAAAAAGTCACTTGGTATACGTCTAAGTTTAACTGGCCTTGATATGATTCAAATGCTGTTGATAGCAATTAAACCAGTACGAATTAAAGTTAACTTCAGTGTTAATCGGTATGCTTTTGATATAGTATTATGATAGTACTCGTATAATGAGGTATAAGGAAATAATATCAGGATCACATTTCCACCTGCTACAATTCATCGGTGATGGTGTTAAGATGCAGAAACGTATATCAGGACGATCAATCAAGTAACACGAATATAATGGCAGTTACACAATTACTGTTACCAATATTCATTTTACAGGAAACTTACAGATATTAACATATTAAATACACCAGTAAAGTTACTGTACATGTTTGAACTCAAATGTTTAATTTTCCATGCGGGTCTGATTTCACTGATCTTCTTTCGATACGTTTCGGCCGTTGTGTTTATTCTTTTGTCTGGTAGGTAAATTGTATCTAGTTTTTTAGCGTTGGCTTATTCGACTTTGCGTTGTCGTCTTACGCTTCTTACATTCATAAACCTGGGATGTATACACTTTCAATTTTTGATTTGCATGACGTAGGTAAATTAAAAGATAAAGTATCAGAGCTAGTAAATATAAACAAAAAGAAAACGTCGATTTATCTCTTTTAAGACACTGCTTTTTTTCGTTTACAGATATCTACTTGTACTTGTATTGGGATAAGGGCTAATATCTCTTGTTCATGCCATGCCAGTAATGATGTTGCGGTACCAATTCAAAGTGTCAGAACACGTATTATATAACACAAGCGGCTTTGTGTAGAGCTGTTGTGGGAAATCCAATACAAGTTTCAATCCAAAAAAAGTAAAGATAACTAAATAATCGTAATGACTGCCGGCAATTTGGAGACGTTTTATGTGCGAATTTATTGCCTTTGTCTTTTTTCGGGTCAACTCAATAGTAACAGTCGTGACAAAGTCAACAGATAATGCTGCTTTTCGGAATAGCATGGGACAAAAACAGTTAATCATATTTACGTGTTATCACCACATGATTGTACTGGAAGGAATATGAACACAACTAAGCCACAAATCAAATCGTTCTTCAGTGGTTTTTATCAATGTCTGATTACCATTTGCATTTATGAAGATAATTGCAATTCCCATGAAGCACACTTACTCGATCATTGAAACATTGAGGATAAGGGACAAAACTGTTCTCATCTTGGTTTTTGCATATCTATATAGAATAATTCATTTTATACAAATGTCTAATACCACCATTACACCGTTGTCGCTACTTCGAGACGGACGTAATCTTGTTTTAACTTTTGTCTCGGCATATTTGCTTTGGTTTATTTTCTCACAGTTAGTCATTATCGGTATCGTAATTCCGTAAATTGTTCCTAGTGACAAAACAATATAATCTTTAATTAAGTTATTAGTTCCGGAGTCGAAAGTAATGTAAGGTTAATTGCTGTACGAAACAAATCAACCAATATAGATGTGACAAGATAATTTGTTTTACACAACTTTACAAGTCGAGTATATTCCAATAGTGTTTCTAGGAAATTTACTTTCTACTGATTTCAAAATATGTTTAGTATATTTGATTACGTTTGTAATAGTAACTAGCCAGACCATATATCGTACGACACCAATGGTCTTTCTGTGGTGTTTTAAGCTGCTTTCAACAATGTTTCAGTTATATCACGGCGTTTCCTGGGTAAGTTACAAGAACTACTTGTCCATTTATCCTGACACTAGCGAGTTTGTCGTAATGCAACTCCGAACATAAAGAAGGGAATGCCATAACTTCCATATTTAAAGTATTTGTATAACCCGGGCGGGGACCCAATCCGCAACCTCCATAACCAGATTCGAACGCTCTACCAGTACACCATTACACCATTACAACACCGACGTGGTGTTATATCTGCAACAAAACATACATTAAACAAACTAATGAAAATGAATCCACCAGCTGCAATATTAAATATATATTATACCTTTGTTTATAATTTGGCCGAGCCCCGGTAGCTCAGTTGGTAGCGACACGGGTTTTCAATTCAGGGGTTGTGAGTTCGAATCCCAGTAATGTTGTGAGAAAACCAGAAAACATATGAGTAGGTGAACTGGCCGCCGTGATATGACTGAAAAATTGTTGAAAACGGCGTTAAACCCAAATTATCAATTGTTTATAATTTGCAGTCAATACCCTCGGCTTCCGCAGTCATTCATTGTGCATAATGGCGACGTCATATCAAATTGTCAAGCAAAGGGTGTGTTACCATTCTGAAGCACCTCAAAGATCATGGCAATGGTAAAGAGCATCATATACGGCACAGGTTATTGTAAATGCAGTAGAGTGGGAAAAAAAGATAATATCCATGCAAATTATGTGATTTTAAATCATAATTATAACATCAAAGCAAGAAGTCAGGGAAATATTTCATGCATACAAGCGACATATAAAGAGTTACTATTGTCAGTTTTAAGACACCATTACACGTTCATAATACGTAAACAACCTTAACATACAAAACAAAAATGAATCAATGCACTCAAAGTGCTGCCAGCAAGGGGCTAGCTGCATATCACGGAATACATTAGGACAAGGATTTACCGATCTTTTTTTTATCACATACATTTCACATGAAGACCTTGTTATGTCCGTTAATTGAATACTATTTGAGTTGAATGAACAGAATGGGGGTCTATAGCAAAATCTTTTATTTGACTGGCGGTATTTAACAGAGGGTGTTGCATAGTTTACACATGCATTGATGCATTCATCACAATGCATGCATTATCAAAATAAAAAGAACGCTGCATAACAATGAAAACTGTATTGAAATTCCAATTAAAAATATCAAAGCAAAAAGTAAACAATCTGTAATTACATTTTATGGTTACTAAAAACAAAAAAATGATGGCATATTTTCTTTACCTTGTTTGAAATAATTTATATAATACTTTTAAAATTAACATGATTCATTTTATAAATAAAATAATATTTACACTGTGCTATAAAAGAACAATAATATTAATACAAACTAATCTAAATTTTAGGGTCAGTCTTTCATTGCTTTATACAGTCACAGCTGCCTCAAAGCAGCTGAACATGTTATTTTTCCATAACTTTGGTGAACAAATACATGCCGTGCTTCTTATTCTTTTTACTCTGTAGTGTTTTTCACGATACACCATTTCTATCGATATTTATACGGTCCTAGCGATTTTGCAACATGATGCGAATGAGTTTTGAAATAATAAACATAAGGGCCGTATTGTGTATGTGTACAACATTAAATGAAGGAACAACTGTATAGCTTAGTAGAATATTTAATACTATAAAGATTAATATGAAATGCATGGGTTATATAGAAATATGTTACACTTAGAGGCGTGGCTTTGAGTGGATACACTTTCCTTCATCATTTCGTTTGTTAAAACAATATACACAAACCTCTCCCCTTCAAATTTTAAGTCATCAGTTCAAATTCATTTTTGAAATTGCAATCATAATACACCTGATGAAAGTTTGCACATACTCCTTTAATTTGTTCCGATTGTGAATACATTAGTCATTAAGTTCCAATGTCCACGACGACCTCAATTAATCATTATCATTTATAGCGGTACAAAATCCCACCCTCGTCGCCAATTTGTTGTGTATGTGTACAACATTAAATGAAGGAACAACCATATATAGCTTAGCAGGACTATTTAATACTACATGTAAAATGATTAACATGAAATACATTGGTTATATTGATATATGATACATTAGCTAAGAGCCGTGGCTTTGAGTGGATACACTTTCATTCATGAGTTAATTAGTTAAGACAATATACACAGCACTCTCTTAAGTCATCAATTCAAATTCAATTTTGAAATCGCGTTCATAATTACATCTGCAGAAAGTATGCACATACTTCTTTGTCAGTTTGTGAATGGAGAAAGTTTGCATATACTGCTTTAATTTGTCCATGCATGACAGCGTAGAAATACATTTTGTTTTTTAATTTGTTTCTTTTGGGTAAGTGATGTCTAATCATTTTCCGGCTGATATAAAACAAGTTACCGCATTTTTATTTTTAGACAAGAACTATTTGGCGGTTTGAAAGGTACAACATGGGTATAAGCTGGCAACAGTCCATTCATTATTAAAAAATATTCCACAGATCATCCACTTTCATTGACATTATATACGATCTGCAATTCGTAGTTCCGGAGTCGAAAGTAATGTAAGGTTAACCAAGACATCTCTCTGAATCAGAAACGGAGAGCTGATGTAGACAGACAGATGTGAAGTAATTCATTGCCGATATAGTAACAACACTAGTCTAAATTCTAGTCTCAAAACGTTGAGTGTCTTCGGATTTCGCCTACTGTAGCAATTGGCTCTAACGAGCCCCTTGCTAAAAACCAGGGAAAGGGGAGCACGCCCCCTGTTTCCCGCCTGTAATTTTGTTAATATTTGCTCTCCTGATACTAGTACGTATATATATAGTTATGTTTGTTTGGTGGTGAACGCCGTTTGCAACCATTTTTCAGTCATATTACGGCGGCCTGTTCACCAACTCATGTGTTTCCCGACTTTCTCAAACCAGTAATCCATACAACAAACTCTCTAAGCAACTGGCTGCTTTTCCACATACACTGTTAGCCAATTGCTGGCAGAAGAATGACGCTTGTCACAATTGACTTACTCGTAGTTATGACAGCAGTAATGTTTGTTATATATTAAAGTAGGAGGAAGAAAATTACTAACCGTGTTGTGTTTTTAATGGTGAGTTTAGATTAATTTCGATAATAGTATTTTCCTAACTATAACCTCATGAACTTAATGGTGAAATGAATTTTGTTTACGAATGTGTTTGATAACAAGCGTATGGCGTATGTGGCCGTTTCTTAAAATCGATTGGCGCCTAGAGGATAGACGCTGACCATGATATATGTCAGTTTCAGACACATGTTCTGGTAGGAGTTTCCTACGATAAAGTACTGGTCTAATTAAGCAATAACAAGTTAATTTCTGAAGTATTTTACTTTTGGTAAATATCATCATTCGTCGGAAATATAGAAGATTGTAAGAATATTTTATTTTACAAAGTCAACAGATAATGCTGGTTTTCGTTATAGCATAAGACCCCCGTCAGGCAAAAACCGTATAATATGTTTTCGTTATAGCATAAGACCCCCGTCAGGCAAAAACCGTATAATATGTTTACGTTGTCCTGGAAGAAATTTGAACACACAACTAAGCCACAAATTGAATCGATATTCAGTGGTTTTACATGAAAATATCAATTTCTGTTTTCCATTCACACTTATGAAGATAATTGCAAAGCCTATGAATCACACTTATTCGATCATTGAAACATTGATGATAAGGGACAAGCTAAATTCGTCGGACTGTTCTCTTGTTGGTTTCTACAGTAATACATTACACCATGTTTACTACTTCGAGACGGACGTAGTCTTGTTTAAGATTTTGTCTGAACATATTTGCTTCGCTTTATGTTCTCACAGTTAGTCATTATCGGTATCGTAATTCCGTAAATTGTTCCTAGTGACAAAACAATATAATCTTTGATTAAGTTATTAGTTCCGGAGTCGAAAGTAATGTAAGGTTAATTGCTGTACGAAACAAATCAACCGATATAAACGTGACAAAATGATTTGTTTTACACCACTGTACAAGTCGAGTAAATTACTTTTCTACCGAAATAAAAAAAATAAAAAATGTTTAGTTTATTTGATTACGTTTGTAATATTAACTATCTAGATCATATTAAGTACGAAGGCATTGGTCTTTATGTGGTGTTTTAAGCCGCTTTCAATACTATTTTAGTAATATCACGGCGTAAGTTACAAGTACTACTCCTTTTATCCTGACATTAGCGAGTATGTCGCAATGCTAATCCCACAGCTCCGAGCATAAAGAAAGAAATGACATAACTTTCATTGTTAAAGTAGTTGTATGACCCGGGTTGGGATTGAACCCGCAACCTCCATAAGTCGAACGTTCTTGCACCACACCACTGAGGTGGCGTTATACTCTAATAACTGCAACAAAACATACATTTAACAAACTAATGAAAATAAATCCACCAGTTGAAATATTAAATATATATATAATAAGTTTATCATTTGCAACCAATACCGTCGGCTTCCGCGGTCATTCATTGTGCAATAATGGCGACGTCATATCAAATTGTCAAGCGAAGTCAAAGATGTGTTACCATTTTGAAGCACCTCAAAGATCATGGCAATGGTCAAAACAGAGCATCATATACAGCACAGGTTATTGTAAATGCAGTAAAGTAAATACAAAAAGATAATATCCATGTAGAATATGTAATAAAGTAATTTGAAATCATAATTACAGCATTAAAGGTATGGTAAAGCGACAGGGAACTATATAATGCGTACAGGCGATATATAATTAGTTGCAGTTTTCAAATGTCAGTTTTAAGATACCATTAACGGTTCATGTTCATAATACGTTAACAACTTTATTCCATAAATACAAAAAGAAATCAAAACAAAATAAAAGCGTTTGAGGACATACTGTAGATTAACCCGGATCGCCTGTAAATATGAGTGCCTCCATTACTCATGTTGGTTTATAAAATATGAGTGCCTCCATTACTCATGTTGGTTTATAAAATATGAGTGCCTCCATTAATCATGTTGGTTTATAAAATATGAGTGCCTCCATTACTCATGTTGGTTTATAAAATATGAGTGCCTCCATTACTCACGTTGGTTTATAAAATATGAGTGCCTCCATTACTCATGTTGGTTTATAAAAGTAACAGTACAAATATGAGTGCCTCCATTACTCATGTTGGTTTATAAAAGTAACAGTACAAATATGAGTGCCTCCATTACTCATGTTGGTTTATAAAAGTAACAGTACAAATATGAGTGCCTCCATTAATCATGTTGGTTTATAAAATATGAGTGCCTCCATTACTCATGTTGGTTTATAAAAGTAACAGTACAAATATAACCAATTCAAATATGAAGAAAATACATGACATATCTGGTCGACAATCAACGGTGCCGCATACAGTAGCTGTGGTCATGTATCAAAACACTAACCAGTGAACATTGTTAGCAATGGTAAAGAAAAAGGCAAATTTGAATGGTAGTAAAATGTGGACTTGTAGTAACAGGGTACTGTCATAAAACACAATTCTTTAACTTTACCCTGTACATAACAGAAGAGAAATAGGTCAAGTATAAACATGAATGAAATAAGTAAAATACAATTTAAATGGAAACAAATACAAAATGTACGTACAATCAATGGCAGGAAGTCCGCGGTTTAACTTAGAAAAACAAAACGTGCTTCATTGTCAAACGTAAATAATAAAGACGGCGACTGATGCACGAGACTGCCATGCACTGATCTGATTCGTTAACATTTCAATAAAGATGTAAATAGACAAACGTGTATAGTGCGGGTTCAAGTGGTGCATAGATAATACGCTAACCATTTATAAAACAGTTATATGTTGTCCAGAGAAGATGAGTAATTAATTGTATAGAACATCAAGGAACACAAGAATAAGTATTTAGACCAAGTGAAATAGGACTAAAGATTTTATACATGACATATTCATTGTTAAGAGCTACCTAAGGATGAGGTCAGCTATGTATGGTAGATAAATTACCTTGGGAGTAACCCCTTTTTACCCCGGTCAATTGGCTACCTTGAGGCATTAGGGAAGATCGTGTTAAAATAGACATTGCATATTGAGTGCGATGTCTCATTGCACACACTTTTACCAAATTATTGTATATTTGTAAAAAAAAATCATTTCATGTGACTTTATAAGTTATTATTATATATATTTTATGGTGACTTATAGGCCCAATGGGCCGGGTGTGGCAACATTTGTATAACATGTGTTATGTAAATTCACACAGGTTACGTTAGTAAACAATTTTCTTACCTCATCTTATTTGGGCGACTGAATTGAATCTGATTGATGTGCATGTGTTACAATTAGTTTAAGCTGATTGTCTGCGTGTCATACGACATACTATGTCTCACTAATATGGATTTGATAACGAGTACAGGACCGAAAATACTTCTAGTTAAGGATGTGTATTGGAATATAGACTCTTGAGACATTAATAAGTATTCAATCAGAGTCTAGTCAGCGGTTGCTGGAGCATGCTTCATCAACCGACGTATATTTTGATATCAGGTTGACCAGGGGGTTGAACATTTAATCTAATATAAAAATGGGAAATGTCACCCGAAAACATTCCTTTCTGTTTCTGGACTAACATATTATCACGTGTCTTCGCAGTCTTGATCGTGATCATGTCTATTCAGCAAAGAAACCGTTCTTTAAATTGTATTACTCTAAACCAAGTTATTTCAAAATCTTCAAACCTTGTTAATGCTTGGGACTCCTCATTATATTACAAACAAAGACGTAGCAGTATATTTGGAGTAGTTAGGAGCTATCTTACGTTGTAAAAATGAAAGGCAATATAACACGTCTTTAAAACTAATATTCTTTATATTGATATATAATCTTCACAAGAACAAAAGCTTTTAATATGAAAGTATTAATTTACTTAATTCTTTGTTATAAAGAACAAGTTTTCAACAATGTATCGTCCATAGATAAGGAAGTAATTTATGATTTTGGAAATTTCCCTTATATCAAAACACGTGTTATGGAACGTTGTGGAATTGAGTGTGTACATTCACATCACCAACTTTGGAGTACACATGACCGTGTTTGATAACAACGCCAGACACTAGTAAACAAATAAACAGCAAAATACTTGCAAGAGGAAGCTTTAATTATATAATTTTTTCCTCCGATGTACACAATTTATTGACCACTTCAAACAAGTACACATTTCTGTACTAAATCAGATCAGCATAATGTATTTAAGTGATTATTAAGGTATTACATCGTGTTTAATGCTTACCGCGTAGCCTCGATAGCGGGTCATACTTAAAACTTGGTAGTAGTGACTTCCCTCCTTGGCGCTAAGAGTAGCGGGGATAACACTACCAGAGATGTGCTTGTATCAGGATATGTTTACCAGAAGTACTGTTTATTTACCAATGGAACGTCGTGATATGACTGAAATACTGTCGGAAGCGGCGGCGAACACTATACCAACAATGTACTGCTTACTTTCCGATACATATGAATATAATTCAGAATGAAGGTAAAGTACTACTCGAGATATTCTACAAACTATTAGCTGACATTTGGAATAATAATATATTGCATAAAATAAGCATTATAATTTAAAATGTTTTAAGTGTACTTTTCTTTTAGCAATAACGAATGTCAGTTTGATCGTGTGCCCTTTTGTCGGACCAAGATGTTTTATGTTTTAGATGATTCATAACAGGAACAACTTCTTAAAACGGTAATTTACCGACCCTGGCATGCCAAATTTACGCAATATGACATTGACCTTTTACATGAAAGTGCTCTCCACTAAACTGATACACACAGAATACAAACATTTAGAAATATACTTATTCAGAGTCCAAATCGAATCGTATATAATGCTACTTTACGAAATTGATTAGTTCCGCATATTCGTATCGGTTACAGTCATAATTTCTATTGTTCGGATAGGTATATTTCGATTGATAAGTTTGTATATATGGTGTAAAGGCGTTTCCTGGCTAAGTTACCAGTACCTCAGGTGCCAGTCTCGTTTAAAATCTAAAAATAGCATTTGACTATATATATATATCAAATGCTATATTTAGATTTTAAACGAGACTGGCACCTGTGACCAGTACTACTGATTCACACAGCGAGTCGTTAGGCTTAACCGCAAAATCCTGAGTGTCAAGGAGGGAACGCATTTACTACCAATTTTAAAGTCTTTTTCCGAGTTTCGATCCCGTGACCTCCCGCACCAATGGCAGACGGTCTACCATTAGACCACCGAGGCGGGTTTTGAAATATAAGACATTCACTGTTATGATTGGTGTTTTAAATGTTATGAGGTGTCATCGTTTAATAAATCAATGATGGGTTACTTGAGCATTATTGACTCATAACATACGGATAACGTTAGTTACAGCTGGGTTTCTTCCGATCATTGAATTTTTGAAACGCATGCTAAGAATGGGATAGGGGCTAAAACATGATGTTACTTCCGTAGCATTCACGTTAAAACGGTACAAAGAAAACGATACCTCTCTTAAATATAAACATCCCAAGCTGAAGAAAGAAATGAGTGTGTCAAGTTACTATTATCTGAAACTTTAAATTTAGAAACTTGTTATATGAAAATAATAAGGGAAGACTGCTTCAACTTCAATGCGATTTACAAGAATTAAGACAACAAACGCTTATGGGGTACTTTGTACGGTCACGGTCAAAATGGATTGATGATGGCGAAAAAGTAACGAAAACTATTTTTGTAATCTTGAAAAACAACACAATTCATCAAAATCCCTAAAATTTATATAGAACAACAATACGGAACAAAAATCTTTAGTCAAGATTAAATACTGCATGAAATAAAAAAAAAATATGGAAACTTATATATAGTAAACAAGATACCTCAAAATAGTTCAATTTGGAAGAGCTTTGAAAAATTCAAGTGTAAAGAAGTTAAACGATACCAAAGCAAAACAATTGGAGGGTCTTTTAAATTACCAAGAAGTAACTTATACTTTCAAATATATATATAATGACAAAAGTCCCGAATTTGATGGATTTACGGCAAATTTTTATAAAGTATTCTGGTCTAAAACATTTCATTTTGTTGTAAGATGTCTAAACTATGCCTATATTAACGACTCATTTTCAAGTAATATCAAATCCGGAATAATAACATGTATCCCTAAAGATAATAAACCTAAACAGTTCTTAAAAAAATTGAAACCTATAACCCTATTAAATGTATTGTACAAACTAACTTTGGGAACAAAAGCAAACAGACTTAAAACAGTACTGGATGATTTAATCTCAAATGACAAAACTGGTATTTGGACTGGAGCTTTATCCCCTGGTCATAGTAGTAATACCATTGTTTAGAGGTTGGCAGCCTGCCAATTGCTGTTAGCACCCAACAAAGCAGTTTAGGTCGAGACTGCGCGAGAAACAAAGTTCATCATGGATTCAACAAAACTGCATTTAAAAGGTTAAGATCTCCCAAAAATGATCATCATAATGGTGTTGGAACATCAGTGGAAAACTTAAGGCGTAAGAACTACAATAAAAGTGTTACTTGTGACAAATGCTTTATAAACTAAGCGCCGAGAGGTCAACTATCGAAGCTTATTAACATTCGCGAAGTGGAACGGAAAAGTACGACTATGCTCGAGTATTTACGGAGATTGTACAATTCAGTTTAATAAGAGTAATTTGCCACTGTGAAACAAATCTATTTGCCTCATTATGGTTTAGCATTTTACTGTTTTTTCATATTCTGCATTTACATATTCTATAATATATTTACAAACAAAAAAATAAGTTTATTCCCGGATAATTGCGACGAAAAATAAATGGTAAACAAAGAAGTCGCGTGACAAAGGCAGTGACGGATTTACCGGGGGCCCGTAGGTCCCTAGTCTGGTTCCCTGCGTACTATATTACAAATATTACGCCGTAACATAGTGGTAGGGAAAGCCTTCGATTCTGAATCCTTTGATTTTATCTTTAAAGCTCTTCATTACTTAAAAGTTAGTCATATGTTAAAACATTTAATACAATCATGTTTATACAATACGCAAGTAAGCGTTCAGTTAAATGGCTTCCTGTCGGAATTATTTACGGTTAAAAAGGGCTGTCGTCAAGTGGATCCCGTTTCGTCACATATTTTCATCCTGTGTTCGGTTATTTTAAGTATTAAAATAAAACAATGCAAAGACATTATAGGTATACATATAAAGGATACGGAATATCTCATTAGACAATGTGTTGATGACACTAATTTGCTCTTAGA
>JASEVX010000004.1:32794760-32847263 GCA_031761405.1 Serripes groenlandicus
CAAACACGTCGGTCAATTTTGTCTTGATCGGTCATTGCCAACTTTCGGGAAATACGGTGTGAGGAAATCTCCTCAAGAGTTATATAGGAAAAAAAGAGTTAAATTGCTCCTGCCGAATTAGTCAATGAATGATCATTTCATTTCAAACGAATATATATTGCTCTTTAATGATTTCTTTTAATATGATTCTAATGATTTTTACATTTAAGTCCTTTTATAGGTTTGTGTTGGTCACCCAAAGTTAAATTGAAATACGAAGGGGCTAAATATTAGTCTGCATTGTCAAGGTATTTAAAAAACACCCGATCGCTTCATTTCAAACGGTTCAAGATGCAGAATTCGTTTCTTTTTCATTTGTACTAATTCCAAAATAATTATTTTTAAAATACATTGTTGTCATTTTTGAATATCTATGTAATCTCTGATGCCTCAGAAAGATGAAATGCCTGTGTATTGGTGGGTGCACTATTGAATCATCTCAGTGGGGTATCAATCAGCTATATCCCACCGTTTTTGACCTGATAACGGAAGTTGGCTGACCATATTGACTTTTGTACAATTTAGAGATTTAATGAATTACAGTACTTGATTGTTTACAGGCGAACTTGATAGCAAAGACAAATACATGTATTTAAACATTTAGAGAGAATAAAACAATATACAATTTATGGACTTTTCAGCTGTTATACATGATGTGATATGCACCAAAAAAATCATTATTGACCGAGGCGATAGCCGAGGTCAATAATGATTTTGTTGGTGCATATCAACATAATGTATAACAGCTGAAAGGCCCATAACTGTTTTATTATATAACCCTCAATTTTATCTTATTATACCTCACGTGACTTTGTAATGTAAATTCTCATATACTCTTCATGGGCAATTTCTTACGGTTGCTCCTAGCTAAATGTATGTGTTGTGATCTGATTTGATGTTAACACTATACTGTTACATGGCACGCGCGTTAAATGTTGGTTATGCACGTGCATGACGTCATTCAAACAATAACGTCACTTTTTAGACGCGCGTGCCATGTAACAGTATACTGTTAACCGGTATATTCATATGTGTGTGTTACATGATAGTAGATCTACCCACGTTCACCTCCCCTACAAAGGTACAGAATAAATTGAATAAACGTGTAATTTTGTTCGGTATATAAAATAAATATTGCATGGCTTCCAGTGTGACAGTAATATTGTCAACATTCGGATAATACTGCTAACCTCGGCTTCGCCTCGGCTAACAGTATATAACTAACACATTGCTTTGAATTGGACAGTACTATTGTCAGCCTGAGGAGAATACTGTCACCCGAGCCGCAGGCGAGGGTGACAGTATTTCTCCGAAGGATGACAATATTACTGTCCAATTCAAAGCAATGTGTTATTTATTTTATTATACCGAAAAATAATACAATAAAAAAATATAAATAATAAAATTATAAATAATAAATAAATAATATTAAAAAGTAAAAAAATAAAAAATAAAATATTTGCATATTATTTATATATTTTATGAAAATATTTATTATTATTATTATTAGCATCATGATCTGTAAAATGTTTTATAGCCCAAAAGTACAACATAGAAGCGCTCTACATGTCTAGTTTTAATGGTTTCATTAAAGGACAACGCTCGGGAACACGGCTGAAAACAACCCGCTTTGATATGAAAGATATCGATCTCAACTAAATTTATTTTAGATGCATTTCATTAACAAACACCTTATAATCAAGAAATTGCAATTTTAACACGACTAAAAGTGCTTTTCGGTTCCGGTAATGGGCGCGGCCATTGTTTGCTTATCAGTCGATCGCGAGACATTCTGATAAGAATCGTGACGTCATAACCCCTCATCGGTTCATTTATCACACAGTAAAAAGAATTTACAATAGTTTGTGAAATACTTTAACGTAAAATTACTTGCTCAAATAAGAGTTCTTGGTGCATATATTTGTTTCTGTAGTGTACTAAATCGACTAAATCATGACCCCTTCGTGAAGGATATTGTGGGTGGGGTAGTGTTACGAAAACCATACAGTTTTGTTACTGGAATTTGTACAAGCGAATGAACAATGCCTCAGTGCCAGGCAGGTAATAGCTAGGAGCGCCAATGATATATGTAGATTATTGATGGATGCCTAGAAGCTCGAATTATGAGGCAGAATTACTAAGCAGATATCACGATAGTGATGATTGTTTTGTTGTTGACTAGTTGTTTAGATATTTAAATCTTCCTACCTACCTAATTTGCATACGGCCGTGAGACAGTAAAAAAATTTGCATACAGCCGTGAGACAGTAAAAAAACTGTCGCATGGTCACGTGGTACATTTGTCTTGACAGTAAAAATAGCAACTTTTCGTCAATGGGAGTTTTATATGGACAATGAAATTGAGGTGTAATAATATGTACTGTCACACTGGAAGCCATGCCATATTTATATAATATTGTCATGATCATCCGAAAGAGCTTCGGAAGTTTCCGTGGTCATTCGGAACGCGCCTCGGAAAATTCCGTAGCGTACGGATAAAGGCGAAGGATATTAATAGGCGGCTCATGGAATTCCCCGGTCTTCCCCTGTTACTATTTATAAAACTGGTGAATATCAGAAAAAAAAGGTGAATATCGCTAGATATTTTTTCTAAAAAAAATCTTTTTAGCCAATGAAAAGGCGTCTATTTATAGGTTATATAATAAATATGAATAAATGTATAAATTACAATCTATATGTTAACATGACGATTATAGATATAGATGACTGGTAAACTAGCTTATGTAAACGCCAGCATTGCTTGCAGATAGAGATCGCTTGATAGCCTTATGAGCCCCAAAGTTGGCAATGTGCACTTTAAAACACACTGAAGGGCACTGCATTTTGTAAGAGTACAGTTGGTTTGTGATTCCCTGTTTGGCGACACTAATCTAATAATGACTCGATAGGTTACAATAAATGTCACTGTTGAACACTGTTTAGATGTCATCGGCGTGACATGTGATATGAATCTTTAATAAACAAATGCATAATTAAGACCGCTAGGAATCACAATATCCTTGACATAGTACGCGAAGTTCACTTGAAATGCAGCCTCTCTTGTGGCTTGATATATTAAAGCATAAGTTTCAAACACTGTATATCGGTTGACCTATTTAAAACGTTATAATGGCTGTTGTTTTACAATTTTTGACTTGTTTATATCACTTTTGGCGGAAATTATCGGGATTCTTTCATTTGTATGGACTTTGAATTTGGGTGTTTGGAATTCCTTCATTTTGTCATGTTTGTCATTTTTTCTCTATAGACATGTTCTGAGATTAACATGGATTTACGCATACATAACATTTATATACCACATTGAACTCCCCCCGATGTTTTTTATTCATAAATTAACCTGCAATAAGCGAGATCCTGCTGTCTGCGACCAACGGACACTAAAATCGTTCCCATTTTCATAAAAAACAAAAGTTAAGCGACCTTAAATCTATCAGTCAAATAAATCCTAACTGTCGTGTGTAAACCACACAGAAATGGTACACGTGTAAATGCCAGGTTTAAATGATAACAGGTAGAGTGTGTTACATGACCCGAGGTCAAATATACTGCAGCTGTATATTACAGTGGGTAATCAAAGCGCCAATGGCACTGTAGTGGCGATCGTATGGAAAATCCTGCAAAGTAACAAGCAGTATATCGGTGTAGGGCTTGCGATGACTCTGGTGCGGGTATATTTGAGAATGTATCAACCCTGCATCTTTTGACAGTAGAATAATGTTAGTTTGCCAGAATGTTGTCTTGGTGATTATTTAGTTACGTTCTGAAATTGGTCATGATGTGTTCAAAATTAGGCCATTCCAAAGTTATGAAAAATCTAGTTGGTATTCGATAGACTACCGTTTTAGCTCATTAGAATGACTATTTGTAATCTAAATTGTTTGGGTAATCACATGTTTATCACCAGGTCGTTAGGCCATATTAAGATAAAATATATTTTACACTTTAGAAATGACTAAAGAAAGGAGAGAAAACAGTATCCATTAGTTTGGTGTTTGTTTCAATTATGTCCGATATTAAACAGGTCTGTTCAATTTAGTCCCTTCACATTGCATGATTGAGGGTTGTCACAGTGTATTTATATGTCTCTGAGGTTGTTAAACTGCTTCGAATAATGTGAGTGCAAAAACAAACACAAAACATGCTCCAAAAGCACAATTTCACTATTTGCCAAACTGTTTAATTTATGAAAATATAGGCATATATTATAATGCTAGATCTTCAAACTCAATTAGGCTACACTGTCAGCATTGATTGCTAATTGACTCTAGAACGTGCAGACGTGTATACATAACGTGTGTACACACTGCCATCGTGTGTCCTTTAAACCTTTGTAAACCAGTCTTATTATCTAGACGCTTTCATATATTTAAACAAGTACAAAATAAAGCGTTTATAATATTGAGATTTACAAGCTTTTCTGGTTTTTGGTCTCGCGAGCTATTTATAGAACCTTTTGGAATTTCCAGATTTGAGTATCACCAGAGTTGTCGTTATTTGCAAGGCAGAACGCGCAATGATATTTATTATCTGCCAAATCATGACGAAGATAATCAGAGTACAACCAACTCCTGCCGAATCAGGTTAAAGGTCAAAAGGTTACGGTTGACTACAGTAAAAATAAAACGAGGCACAGGAGTATCATGATACTCTGCATAGCGTACCCAAGACGCCCGATGATATTTATTATCTGCCCAAACATGAAGAAAGATAATATGTAAATAGTTTAACTCTATTTAGATATTTTCTCGATAAATCTCAAATATTAGTACCAATCCGGTATCAAAGTAGCACTAACATTATCATTATTAATCGTGTGCCTGCATCACTGATGGAACTATATATATATATGGCGGTTTAACGGAAGTGAGTAAATTGCCTTTGCAGAAATATCCAACCGATTGTTCAAATACGACCCGTGTTTGTTTTTTGCTTTCTAATGCTGATAGCACATTTATTTTATCGGCTCTTTTATTAGATTTAATTAGTAAATCTGTAAACAAACACTCTTGCAAATAAACATGATTAATATTGAAATAAAATATAGAATTAAAAGAACAACAAAAAGTTAATTGTTATTTATTTTTAAATACCAATACATGTATAATGTAGTATACATAAGACCCAAAAATCTGAAACATACATTTGTACCTCAATAAGAGACCACCTGTCTTAAGAGACCACTTACAGCATTTCCCTTGGGTGGTCTCTTAATACAAGTTTGACTGTATCTGTTTAGTTCTATACATAACTAATATTCTCGATAAGTTTAACTCAAATCACTCACAGTCACAGCGCAAATTCTTCCTTTGCTACATGCACACCAATGTATTGTCATTTAACACATTCACGTTGTATGTGTTTTTGTTCTCTTTTATCCAGTTGTCATATTTCAGTGTGTGTATACCACGTGACTTTTGACGTCATATTTGCATGGTCAGACAGCAATAATTGCTCTTGATAAGAATGTAAAAACAATGGTAACTTTTTTATTTCTTCACCCTTTTTAATGAAACATGGCGCAGTCTACGCCGCTTACAATGTCCTGTCTTCGGTTTTTACAGGAGTTTGATTGGTGGTCTAGTTTTTTCAAACACTTCGACGAACCTGTTCTCAAAATCCAGCTTTGATAATGCTCCGACTGTTGGCGATATCAATAAATTTTGAGAACAGATTCATCGAAGTGTTTGAAGAAACTAAACCACTAAACCGTTGACAAACCGGAGATAGTGCTCTGTAAGCGGCGTAGACTGCGCCATGTTTCATTAAAAATGATGAAGAAATAAAAAAGTTACCTTTGTTTTTACTTCTAAATCGAAGTAAAATATTTCTGTCCGCCGTGGCATTTGTGACGTCAAAGTCACGTGGTATACACACACACTGTGTTCTTGTGAGTTGTGTGGTTTTTGGGATAGGGGCGTTTCGCCACTATCTCATAGCGAAGCTGCTTTCGAAAAGTCGAATTTAAAGCTGCAACCGCAGTCCACATGTGTATACCTACACCAAAATCGAGTTTTGATTGGTTATAATCTGCCTTTTCAACGATTTCATTGGTTCGACCGAATCACAAAACCCTCCGCTGCATAAATTTATGAGACAAAATAGTTTCTATGAATGAAACTCACTCTGAACTATGGTTGACCTTAAGGTCAGTAGTGTGAGGTAACGTCGACCGTTCTGTGACCCCATTAGTTTACAACAGTCGACTTATAGAGAAATGTGCAAAGCACTGTAAATACAATTATTGAAAGGAGTTGAAACCATTGTGGCAAAAGTAGAAATTGCCTACGAAAAGCAATTTCCCCTTTTGTCACAATGTTTTCGATTGTCGTATGCTGCACATGCGTCTGTAGGCGGAAAATGGTTACATCCTTCCCATGGAAGCGGAACCATTTCCGTGATACTATAACAGTTCGAATATTTAAAAAATATTGTTGAAAATGGAGCTATTGCTGACAATGAGCAATTCCTCCTTTTCACACAATGCTTTCAAACACGTTTCAAATTAATTCTTTTCATATTTAAACGTTTTACTACGGACGTTCTTTCCCTCTTTCTCCCTTCCGGACACATTTTGAATAACATGCTAGAGATGAATGATTACGAGCAATTTTGCCTTACATCAAGGGGAAAAATATATAGTTGAAACCTTTGTGGAAAAAGAGGAAATGGGTCATGATAAACAATTCTGCAGCCGTCTGCTGCACATGCGTCAAAAAGCGACTGTAAGCGGGAAAGGGTTGAACCGTTCCCGTTATAGCTACTTAGTTACAAACAAATGTTGAAAGTATATTTGCAAACGGAGCAATTGCTGACAATGAGCAATTTCTCCTTTTCAAACAATGCTTTGAAACATGAATCAAATTGTTTCTATAACCTAGATAACGAAAACATTTGTCTACAGTTATTATTTTAACCTTTGCCCCTTTTAGACACATTTGACTAACCTTAACAGATGAATGATAATCAACAAGTTTGTCTTTTTCCACAATGTTTTCATCACTATTCAAAATCATACTTTTATTAATTCAGGTCAATAGTTATGCCTTAGTTCAATGTTGTTTGCTGTATATTTAGTCTATGTGGTCAAGGTTAAGGAATACTGTAAACAAAATTATTACAACATAATTCGTCCAAAGAGAGAGGTCCTACTGTGTATACATGCCATGAAATAATGTTACAAACGGTCTCACCGCTACTGGGGAATTGTTGGTAAAACAGGTCGCGTTTTGTGTTGAATATTCTCATGTGTCGCTGTATGTAGACCCTACTAGGAAATAGAAATTAAATCTACAAATTATAGATAAGTTAATTTCAACATTGATTGATTGGGATTTAACGCCGTTTTTAACATTTCTTCAGTCATATCACGGCGGCCAGTTCACCTACAAATGTATTTCCTGGTTTTCTCAAACCAGTACTCCTCACAACAATCTTCCCAAGCAACTGGCTGCGTTTCCACATAGACTTAGCCATTGGTGAAAGACGAATGACGCATGTCGCATTGACTTTTGTCAAACGTCGGAAAGAAATTTGGCCGAATTTGTCAACACATCCGAGTTATAACCGCAAGGTCATTATTTATTTTATTATTGAGAGCTTCTAGCGATTTTGGGACTAAAATTATAATGTATATGCATTTGCGTTAATTTAAGACTCAACGTTCATCAACGTGTAATATAGTCCTAGATGTATCTGTTGACAAATAAACTAGAAATGTAGTCTAAATAGGTTTTTGAAAATAAACCTTGACGGTCCGGTCCCGTTTCGGAGATACAATTAAATTGCAAATACTTTACAAATACCATAATCTAAGCTGACGTGTTTTGACGCATCGAACCAGTCTTCTGTAATCAATACTTGAGTTGTCTCCGTCTGTAAAGCTTGGAGGTATACTCCGGCGTCCGGCCGGCTGTCTGCCTGAATGTACATTCGTCCGTCCGTCATGGATTGCATGTATTGGTTAACACGTTGTTTCTGTATGGCAGATTTATTTCAAAGTGGTCACAATTATACCCGTGTGATCAGGAGAACGGCAAAGTACTAGGTACATAACTCTGGTCTGTTTTTTCAGTTATCTCCATTTTTCCTTATTTAGTTCAGCGATTGTCTCAATTAACTTTCATTGTATCAATTTCAAACTTGGTTTGTATGTAACTTATGACCTACAGATTTGCAGTGCACCATTACCATAAATTTAGCATGCTGCGTTTGGAGTGTGTATATTTTTGTCTTTCAATGTTCTCCCTTATTATATGCAACACATGCGTTCCGTGAAATTCCCCTTTTCGTTAATGAGTGCTTCCCCAAGATTTGTACTTCGTCAAATCTAGTCTGTTTTTTAGGTGTAAATTCAATTTTTTCATTTCTTCGGTTATTGTCTCAATATATGTCAAATATATCAATTTAAGACTTGGTGTATAGGAAACTCAGAGCTGCAATTGTGCAGTGCAAAAGAAACATAACTCTATCATGCTTTCGATCGTCTTTCATTTATCAGCATGATTACAATATACATTGTTGATCTTTAGTGATTTCTGAACTAGAAATATTTTAATTAAGGGTAGCTGCTCGGGTTTTTTTTGTCAATCTTTTGTCCTTCGATATTTTGTTTATACAAGAAAAGGGTAAAACTTTGACAAATGAGGTATATGTTATTGGCAGGCAATATGTGTTGCTTCAAACATTTTTGGTTTGGTTTGTTTAAAGGTCATTGTTTCATTGTTTCATTGTTTCAACAATGTTTGTCCATATGATCTATGCCATATGTTTTCAATTTACATATGCCCCCTATACCATCAGCGCTTTCAGCGCTTTGATTAGCAAGGGGCTCGTTAGAGCCAATTGCTATAGTAGCTGATTTTCGAAACGACGCATCATTTTTAGACTGGAATCTAGACAGGCGTTTTACGATATCGGCATTGAATTAGTTCACATCTGTCTTTCTACATCAGCTCTCCGTTTCTAAACACCATCTCGACTTCATATAAATGTTTTGGTGGTTGCAAAATGAAATGACTGTTGCCAGCTAATACCCATGTTGGTCATCTCGTACCGCAAATAGTTTCTGTCTAAAAATCAAAATGCGGTAACGTGTTGACATATGAAGCCGAAAATTGATTTGATTCGACATCACTAACCCAATAGAAATAACTCGAAAGAAATTTTATGTTAAAATATATGAATTACATGATTAATAATTAAAATGTATTTCTACGCTTTCAACATACTTGATCGCGCGTAAAGTTCATTGGTAATTCCTAAATATTGTAAATCGAATGGAGTAAAGGCAACTTTTCGATTCCGACTCAAACACAAATTCAGATAATAGAGTCCCAATGATAACATATAAACTCAAACATTCAAATTATTTAAATAAAATAAATAGTTGACAAAATATAACATATACGGTAAATGTGCAAGTGAGCCTAGGCGTCGGAATTTCCAAAAATCCTTTCGAATAAAATGTATTTTCAGCGTTATTTTCAGTCAGGAATATAAGTACTAGAGTATTTCATTTTAGATTCCTGCGTAAATACATCAAATTCTCAACCAAAAAAACCTGAACAACTCCAGCAGACGGAATAAGATAGTCAAGTCCCAGTTTTAAAACAAATGATTTAAATGACATTTGTTTTTTATCAAGATAAAACGCTTCAATACTAAATAATTCGCTAACTCGTGTATCGGTTTATAATTATGTTATAAATAAAAGCCACCGTATAGAAGTGGCCGCGTAACATAGTGGTTAGCATGTTTGGCCGTGAAGCGGGAGACTAGAGTTCGATTCCTGCTTTGGGCAGATAATTTTTTTTTATAAGAAAAATATAATATTTTTTGTCTTATAAATTGCCGATATCAGTGTTGCAATTGTCATTTAACACCGCTGCAAAAAACTCTTTCAAAATGTTGGGATTTAAAATTAACTCAAAAGCAATGCATTTAAAACTATTCACCTATGCGTTGTGAAACACTAAGAAATGATTAAATCGTGTGTATGATGTTTTACATCGCTTTTAACAATATTTCAGTCAATGCACGCTGAAGAAAATGTAGATAACACAGGATGTTATTTCTGCTTTGAAATTAAAATTGGACTCTCAATATAATTATCATTGTTAGGTTATTGTGATTTTGATATGAAATGTATATGTGTTAATTGCATTAAAAAAAACACGGCTAAAAATCCATTGTAAACCAGGAGGTGTGCTAAGCAGAAACTATCCAGATAGCAGATGCGCATGTGTATGCCAACTTTTAGTATATCGATAGATCATCATACTGTGTGTACAGCATTTTGCTTTACTCCTTTATCATTTAATATATGGATATAAAGTGCTAACTAACAAAGTGCTAGTGTAAAGTGTTCAAGTTAGACTTTTGGGATCTTTAAATCCATGTCCAAATGTTATCTGCAGTTAGCCCCTTGCTGTGAGCACTTTCAGTGCTTTGATTATATTCGTTTTTACTTTTAAAGGTACATTTATGTTGTATATTTTTATATTCCAAACGCTAGATTATACTATGTATGTTCTACATTTTTTAGAAAAAGTACATAACATATCTCAGCAAGTATTAACATGTCCATGTTTTAATCAGAATTATGGGTTCAAATATTATTATTTGTTTACACTGTGACATCGTATGACATGTTGTGTGTTCTAGAAACCAATTTAAGCTGACGCTATTTAGTTTATGTTACAGGATATCAGTTTTTAGGTAATCATTAAATAAAATAGTCATCTAAAAAATCAGGTGGGATTGTGGTTTCTTCATAAAGTCCATTAGTACCAATACAATTTGGTCACCCATGTTGTTCTCGTTATTTCTCAATGATTTACAGGTATTTTCAGGTGCAAATGGAATCAATCTACAAATTGGCACAGCCCAAAAATAGCTTAAACTACTAATCATCCTTTATGCAGACGATACATTGATTGTCTCTGACGTTGAGAATGATTTTCAAATTGCTCTCAATAAGTTCTCCGACTTCTGCAAGATATGGAAACTGAATGTCACTCTAACTGAAAGTAATGTTATTGGCTTCGGGGCCCGCATCACAAATGAGTTTCGTGTCTATTTAAACGAATTAAAATAACTGACAAATTTTAATATCTTGGTATATATTTCACAAGTAACGGGTCCTTCCTAACTTCAAAAAGATACTTCACAAAGCAAGCCAAAAAAGCAATACGAATCATGTGTATGTTCGTATCTATAACTTAGATATTCCTGTTAAACTCCAAATTGAATTGTTTGAACAAACTATTATCCCTATTTTAACCAACGACTGTGAAATATGGGGGATTCAAAAATCTAGAAATAATGAATACAGTTAAGAAATCCTTCTTAAAGAAAATATGTAAAGCAAGGAGAGCCCTAACTTACATACTCTTTGGAAAATAAGGCATATCACCTCTGTATATCACAGTTAAAACACGTATGATCGGTTTTTGGAACAAACTGGTTCAAAATCTAAATTGTCTGCTAAAAAAATCTATTGTGTTATGATATCATCAATTTGCACACCAGACATTTGGTTATACCTATCTCCGGTCACTACCATATCAATTAGATACTTGGTTAAACGTATATTGATTGATCAAATGAAACATACTTGGAGCCCAATTATGCAACACTCTAACAAGGGCATCACATATTCATATTTTAAATCAGAATATAAAATCGAGCATTACTGGCATATTCTACCTATGAATTATGCATTAACAATGTTTCGTTATCGACTTTCAAATTCCAGGATTCCCGTCCAAACTGGCATGCGGATTAATAAGCGATTGCACGAACGGATATGTAACTAGTGCAATTCAAACGAAATAGGTTCTGAAGAACATTATCTCATGTCATGTTCATACTTTGACAATGAGCTGAGAAACTTGTCAAATTCTACTAAATCGTTTTCAAATTTATAAATACAGAGTGTCCTGTAGAAAAAAGGTAACTTGCAAAGTAATGCTTATCATTAATGAATAAATTTCATTCTGTATCAGTATAATAAAATACTTGCATGTACATGTAATCAAAAACACTGATGCAATCCAATTTCATACATCTGCATTAACTCGGTTCGTAAATGCAAACAGCATGACGAAACCATGAAAAGCTGAAAGGCTGCCATGCTGTCCTCGTGTTATTTCCATTATTTTGTCGACGTATTTTCAAATGTTTCTTAACTTAATAAAAGAAAGAACACATATAATTTTGTCAATAAACGGATAGAATGACACCAACTATGTATAGGCTTACATCGATACTGTTATTATGTTTCCCTATATTTATACTTGGTTATGAATGTTGAAATTGAAAATTGAATTGAGTTTAATTTGAATTGACACAGTGTTTGCAATTATATATATTGCTATTACGTTCGGTATTCAAATGTTTAATAATTATTGAAGACGTTTTCAAGATCGACTGCTGCATATTTGTTGTGTTCGAGTTCATTTTTTAATGGCGCTTGACAGAATGTAGTCATCGATACGTATATTCTAAGCAGGCGTACCTGCTTCTTGTTACACGATATAATTGAGATTGTATGACATTAAGCCCAAGTCGTATCTATTATATACAACCGGTTGAATGTCTCCTGTGTATTTAGAGACCGATAATATTGATGGTTATTCTTCGTTTTACGGGACCTAATTTATCTAAGCAGTAATTGCTATTGGCTACTTCGCTGAATACAATACTGGACGTTCTTCATATTCACGGATTATTTACTGTCATTATTGTGCCTTCTATTTATATCCTCCGCTTTTACGATAAACAGACGCAATTCTCTTATTCAGAGCATCTTTCCATATCTTAGACTGTTCCAATACGAATCATAGATGTATCTCAATAATGCAATTTAATATACGTTAAAAAGTTGGCCTATACAGTGTTAATTAAGTTATACTATTTGACATAGTGACCCCAATAACCCAGTTTAGAACTACATTGAGTTTTGATCGACAAAGGTTCTGTTGATTTTTCATAAAGATTTGAACTTCTACTTCTACATTGTTACTGCCTAGGGCTTAGTGCATCGCAGGCAAGTGACGCCATCAAAATGGAAACAAACATCAATAAGGCATATTTACAAATAAAAATGAAATAAAAAACATCTGTGTTGGTTTTAGGCTGTGTACGAGTGCAGACGGGACTTGAATCAGTCTACAGACGTGATCTGCGCAAGGTCCACGGGAGGGGGAAGTCATAGGAAAAAAATGTGCATATATACTGTTCGTAATACAGTGCTTAATACATAATTTATAGATGACACATATTGAAAAATAGCGTTAGCTGTGTTTGTAAATATCTACGTAGTTTCTGACGTAATAATGTGACGTGTAGATCAATACTATGGCTCGATTGTAATGACGTACGTTATGAAGTTGTGTTGATTTTCGTTGATACGTACGTGTACCTGAATTACAATTGAGCAAACAATTAGAGAGGAGTAAGCAAATGATTGTGGTAAAGGTAGGTCTTCATATAGGTCTTCATATTTGTTTGTCATCGCTGTATAGAAGACGTGTGTTCGCTTTAATGAACATACTGTGAGGTAAAAAGGGGCATCTATATCGTAATAAAGAACACAAGATAATACACGAGTTATTGATGCAAAACACTGTTAGAAAAAGCGATAATTTTGTCGAAGATTCAATTTCGTATCGAAACCAAATGGGAACAACAATGGCGGTTCGTAAATTATATTTTCCACGACCCTAGCAACCATCGGAAAGGACAGTATAATTGCGCGATAAATCGTTAAAACAAACAAATCGACATATTTTGCTCCTCCTCCCCTTTTCCCCCCCCCCCCCCCCTAAAAAAATGGTATGTAGTCTGGTACCCTGCATACTAATGCATACTAATGAACAAATAATGGCGACTAGATTGTGGTCACATCCTCTTATATATGTCTTACACATATGTTATAAATTAGTAATCTTTTAATGAAAACACTTACAGTGGACCTTTACAACTTGACGTTTCAAATCAATAATTAGATAATGAAGTAAACTTCTTTCAGAATTTGAAAAGTTAACTGGTTGGGCCTCTTTAACGTTTTGCTTGCTACACCATTTCCAAATGGCGCCCCGCCATTATGGGTTTACGCCTGACCCTATATAGAAATGGTAGGGGAAGGTTGCTCCAGACTAACTATTCTGTGGCAAGAATAGCGGGATGTTACCCCTTGAATGGGTGTGCATAGCTTGAAGTCAATTAAACACAAAACTTAAGAATTCTAAAAAAATAATGCTTATTGTTATCCAGTCAGCATCTACAGCAATAAATGCAATGAAGGTTATTATAGTTGACTATCATTCAGTTTTGAAAGTAATAACAACACGAAATAAGGCAAATCATTGACGCTGATGCCACCGTCCCGGAAATGGAACAGCTTAACCTCGAGTTCGCTCATTCGTCGGAGGGAGGTGCGGTACACAAGTTTAAACAAGAGATGTTTGTCAAACATTATTACCCTAGCACCCAGCTCCCTCTACTGGTCTACCCAAGCCTAGATGTCACGTTTGAGGGCCGTGGATGCAGGCAGTATCGAGTTATCACTCGGACAAACCTTTCGCGTTCAAGATCACTGTGACCTTGAACTTTGACCCGATGACCTCAATATCAATAGGGGTCATCTACTGATCAGGCCCAACCTCCAATTCAACTTTGAGGACCATAGGTTCAGGCATTGTTGAGTTATCACTTGGACAAGCTTGGTCATTGTGACCTTGACCTTTTACTTGATGTCCTCACAATAGAGGTCATCTACTGGTTACCGCAGCGTCTATGTCAGTGACCTTGACCTTTGACTCCGATGACCTCAAAATCAAGAGAGGTCATCTACTGGTCAGGCCCAACCTCCAAGTCAAGTTTGAGGACTAGATACAGGTAGTATTGAGTTATCACTCGAACAAGCTTTTCGCGTTCAAGGTCACTGTGACCTTGGCGATTGACTCGATGACCTCAAAATAGGGGTCATCTCCAGGTCAGGACCAACCTCCAAGTAAGGTTTGAGGACCATAGGTCCAGGCATTGTTGAGTTATCACTCGGACAAGCTTGGTCACTGTGACTATGACATTTCAGCTGATGACCTCACAATAGGGGTCATCTACAGGTCAACCCCCGCCTCCATGTTAAGTTTGAGGGCCATGGGTGCAGGCAATGTTGAGTTATCAATCGGAAAAGATTTCGCGTTCAAGGTCAGTGACCTTAACTGATGACCTCAAAATCCATAAAGATCATGTACTCGTCAGGCCTAACCTCCAAGTCAAGTTATCACTCGGACAAGCTTGGTCACTGTGACCTTGACCTTTCACCTGATGACCTCACAATAGGGGTAATTTCGCGTTCAATGTCAATATGGGTCATATACTGGTCACCCCCAGCCTCCATGTCAAGTTTGAGGGCAATTTTAAGTTATCACTCGGAAAAGCTTTTCACGTTTTACCTTTGACCCTATGACCTCAAAATCAATAGGATCATGTACTGGCCCAACCTCCAAGTCAAGTTTGAGGACAATAGGTCCAGGAATTGTTGATTTATCACTCGGGAAAGTTTTTTGCATTAAAGGTCAGTGACCTTGACCTTTTACCCGATGACCTCAAAATCAATAGGGGTCATCTACTGGTCAGGCCCAAACTCCAAGTCGTGTTTGGGGACCATAAGTCAAGACATTGTTGAGTTATCACTCGGACAAGTTTTGGTCTACCGACGGACCGACCGACATGTGCAAAGCAATATACCCCTCTTCTTCGAATAATTGTTTTGTGAACGTAATGTTACTTTGAACTTTCTAGTTTTCGCTGTAGAAACACATCAAAGAACACCTTGTCCATTTTAAGACAAAGTAAAGAAAAAAATATTCTCATTTATTATTCTAAATAATGAAATAACATACATTTGTTATGATTGACGTGTAAATATCTTATCATTTTTTCATTTTATTGTTTATACATTTATGATATATTTTATACGCCAAATTTTACCAGTTTTGGACTTGTTTCATTTGCACACAGTGACGACCATCGTTGTCTGTTCACTCTTCCCCCCCCCCCCCCCCCCCCCCCCGCCCCCCCCCCCCGCCCCCCCCCCCTTGTAATTTGCTAGGATCAACATGTTCATTTTCTGATCCGCTACCAAGACCGTTTGTAGTTACGCACTGTCTAGCTGAATTTTAAAAAAAAGTCTGAATCAAATTTGTAAGCTCGTTTGCCTTTACTGATTGCTCATTCTTATTTACAAGCTCAGAGTATATTTTAAAAAAACACCAATTTGAAACAAAACTATGCATATACACTTAACGTAAAACTTTATGAACTCATTAAACATAGACTAAACATGTTGAGAGGGCCTTACTGGTTGGACAAAAGAACTAGGTGAGTATAGATAACTATATTTGGGATTGATTGCAAGGGTAGGTATCTGGTTTTAAAAGAAAATCGCAGTCAATTTCTTGAGTAACCAAAATGCGTTCATAAAATATATTGGTTGGCCCAATCATGGTCCCGAGAAAGCAGCGCTAATTCTTGAAAAGAAGATTTTGTGTGTGATTCAACCCCCATGTCGGCTTCATTAGATATTTATAAATTACTATAAAGACTTCATACCTACCTTCGTCCAGTGGTTCACGTGTTCGAGACTCGGAGTCAATGCAATTAGAATGTTTATAACATTTTTGAATAGGAAATAAAAAGGAGATACTATTCAAGTTTCTGTTTATAAATGTTGCTTATAAAGTCTTAATTAAACACGAAAGAGTTATAAATATCATGCATTGAAGATCGGTTAAGTTTCAATCTATGTACAAATATTGAAAGATTAAGTGTCAGTTTACAAGACAAATAAACATTGATCTAAGGCTTATATGTTGTAGTGTTACAACGAGAAGATTTTAAAGATTATTTCGTAAAGTAATCACAGTTTAATACGTGTCTTTGTGGGTGAGTTTTCTTTTGTTTTATATGTGTTGTTATCTTTTCACATCTAGGTAGGTGCAAGCGCATTGTCGGTAACCAGAACACAATCTAAGCAGATTAGAAGTAATATAGAAAGTTACAAAACGGAAACTATGCTGTTGTCGTGAATGGATACTATTAAAACAATTCCATAGAAAAATGTATCCATATAGGAAAAGAAAGTGTAACAAATTCCCAGATCGACACTTATCTACCTTATTTTCCGAAGTATGGTTTCAATTGGTCATGGCAGTATGCAGATATATAAAAGTACCTATTCGTTCTCTTCGTGTTTCCTATTGGTGTGCGACCATATTGGGAAAACGTCATATGAGAAAAAACGAGTAATCGAGGTCTATCTGACGGCCCGCTTCAAGATGGTAGCATGATAGGAAGGGAATGTATCAAACATCTCAGAAATCGGAGCGTAGACGGCGGTAAACAGTAGTTACAGTCGAGATTGCATCTTCTGCGAAATCGAAACTATCTTGCGGGGTTGATTGCTTTTACCCAACCCTTTCACTACAGCGAACTAATAAGACAATAGTCAATTCTTTACCAGAATATTTTAAGATGGTAAATTAATAGCAAACAGTGCAAAATCCTGATCCAATTGGGCGTCTGTGTCTACACTAGTCGCAAATGATCGAAAGCCGATTTTATCGCGTCTAGAGAATTCTTGCCCAAGAGTAGATTAGTCTGGTTTACAAGTTTAGTAAACCCTATATCGTGGTTGTACTAGGGAATGTTAATGGGATCATGATAGTTGTGCAAGATGAATTATTAATGATGGCACACGTAATACATCGAATAGATTTTGTTTATAAAATTAAAATTCTTTGGCAATAGCTTGCTATTTGAATTTGATAAAACAAATATACATGAACTTCTAATTTAATCAGGTCAGTATTGTAGATCATACTCAATCAACACAGTGAAACGATACCTTTGGTTACTTACACACTGGAGGATATTCATTGAACATTGTTCAATTTTGTAAGTTTGTCATCGAAATCTCAACTACATTTTGAACTTGACCCAGTATATACAGAATGTACAAAAATAGTATATATTCTTTAATATAATCTTGAATTGAGAAACTTCGATTAACAATTATTGTAAATTTGGGTCAGTTAACATGAATGATTTGACTAATCATGTAGATTAGGGCCAGCTATTTGTGGTTGCCCAGACTAAGTATGTACATAAAGGCCAGCACATCTGGTTGCTCAGACTAATTAAGTACATAAATGTCCGAAAATGTGGTTGTTCAGACTAATTAAGTACGTAAGGGCCCGAAAATGTGGTTGCTCAGACTAATTAAGTACATAAGGGCCCGAAAGTGTGGTTGCTCAGACTAATTAAGTACATAAGGGCCCGAAAATGTGGTTGTTCACACTAATTAAGTACATAAGGGCCCGAAAGTGTGGTTGCTCAGACTAATTAAGTACATAAGGGCCCGAAAGTGTGGTTGCTCAGACTAATTAAGTACATAAGGGCCCGAAAATGTGGTTGCTCAGACTGATTAAGTACATAAGGGCACGAAAATGTGGTTGCTCAGACTAATTAAGTACATAAGGGCCCGAAAGTGTGGTTGCTCAGACTAAAAATGTACATAAGGGCCCGAAAGTGTGGTTGCTCAGACTAATTAAGTACATAAGGGCCCGAAAGTGTGATTGCTCAGACTAAAAATGTACATACATGTAAGGGCCCGAAAGTGTGGTTGCTCAGACTAATAATATACATTAGGGCCCGAAAATGTGGTTGCTCAGACTAATTAAGTACATAAATGTCCGAAAGTGTGGTTGCTTAGACTAATTAAGTACATAAGGGCCCGAAAATGTGGTTGCTCAGACTAATTAAGTACATAAGGGCCCGAAAATGTGGTTGCTCAGACTAATAATATACATTAGGGCCCGAAAATGTGGTTGCTCAGACTAAAAATGTACATAAGGGCCCGAAAGTGTGGTTGCTCAGACTAATAATATACATTAGGGCCCGAAAATGTGGTTGCTCAGACTAATTAAGTACATAAGGGCCCAAAAGTGTGGTTGCTCAGACTAATTAAGTACGTAAGGGCCCGAAAGTGTGGTTGCTCAGACTAATTAAGTACATAAGGGCCCGAAGATGTGGTTGCTCAGACTAATTAAGTACATAAGGGCCCGAAAGTGTGGTTGCTCAGAATAAAAATGTACATAAGGGCCCGAAAGTGTGGTTGCTCAGACTAATAATATACATTAGGGCCCGAAAATGTGGTTGCTCAGACTAATTAAGTACATAAGGGCCCGAAAGTGTGGTTGCTCAGACTAATTAAGTACGTAAGGGCCCGAAAGTGTGGTTGCTCAGACTTATTAAGTACATAAGGGCCCAAAAATGTGGTTGCTAAGACTAATTATGTACATCAGGGACCGAAAGTGTGGTTGCCCAGACTTATTAAGTACATAAGGGCCCGAAAATGTGGTTGCTCAGACTAATACTGTACATTAGGGTCCGAAAATGTGGTTGCTCAGACTAATTAAGAACATAAAGGCTTGAAATGTGGTTGCTCAGACTAATTATGTGCATAATGTCCAGAAAATGTGGTTGCTCAGACTAATTATGTACATTAAGGTCAGAAAATGTGATTGCTCAGACTAATTATGTACAGAAATTTCCGAAAATGTGGTTGCTCGAACTAATTATGTACATTAGGGTCCGATAATGTGGTTGCTCAGACTAATTATGTACATAAATGTCCGAAAATGTGGTTGCTCAGACTTATTAAGTACATAAGGCCCCGAAAATGTGGTTGCTCAGACTAATTAAATACATAAGGGCCCGAAAGTGCGGTTGCTCAGACTAATTACGTACATTAGGGCCCGAAAATGTGGTTGCTCAGACTAATTAAGTACATAAGGCCCCGAAAATGTGGTTGCTCAGACTAATTAAGTACATAAGGGCCCGAAAGTGCGGTTGCTCAGACTAATTACGTACATTAGGGCCCGAAAATGTGTTTGCTCAGACTAATTAAGTACATAAGGGCCCGAAAGTGTGGTTGCTCAGACCAAAAATGTACATAATGGCCCGAAAGTGTGGTTGCTCAGACTAATTAAGTACATTAGGGCCCGAAAATGGGGTTGCTCAGACTAATAATATACATTAGGGTCCGAAAATGTGGTTGCTCAGACTAATTATGTACATTACGGTCCGAAAATGTGGTTGCTCAGACTAATTATGTACATTAGGGTCCGAAAATGTGGTTACTCAGACTAATTAAATACATAAAGGCCAACAAATGTGGTTGCTCAGACTAATTATGTACAAAAAGGCCAACAAATGTGGTTACTCAGACTAATTAAGTACATAAGGATCCGAAAATGTGGTTACTCAGACTAATTATGTACATCAGGGCCAGAAAATGTGGTTGCTCAGACTAATAATGTACATAAGGGCCCGAAAATGTGTTTACTCAGACTAATTATGTACATAAGGGCCAGGAATTGTGGTTGCTCAGACTAATAATGTACATAAGGGCCAGAAAATGTGGTTACTCAGACTAAGTTTGTGCATTAGGGCCCAAACAAATGTGGTTGCTCAGAATAAAAATGTACATAAAGGCCAGACAATGTGGTTGCTCAGACTAATAATGTACATAAGGGCCCGAAAATGTGGTTGCTCAGACTAATTATGTACACATGGGCCGAAAATGTGGTTGCTCAGACTAATTATGTACATAAGGGCCCGACAATGTGGTTGCTCAGACTAATTATGTACCCAAGGGCCAGAAAATGTGGTTGCTCAGACTAATTATGTACATAAGGGCCAGAAAATGTGGTTACTCAGACTAATTATGTACACAAGGGCCCGAAAATGTGGTTGCTCAGACTAATTAGGTACATAAAGGCCAACAAATGTGGTTGCTCATACTAATTAAGTACATAAGGGCCCGAAAATGTGGTTGCTCTGACTAATAATGTACATAAATGCCAGAAAATGTGGTTGCTCAGACTAATTAGGTACATAAAGGCCAACAAATGTGGTTGCTCATACTAATTAAGTACATAAGGGCCCGAAAATGTGGTTACTCAGACTAATAATGTATATAAATGCCAGAAAATGTGGTTACTCAGACTAATAATGTATATAAATGCCAGAAAATGTGGTTACTCAGACTAAGTATGTACATAAAGGCCAACAAATGTGGTTGCTCATACTAATTAAGTACATAAGGGCCCGAAAATGTGGTTACTCAGACTAATAATGTATATAAATGCCAGAAAATGTGGTTACTCAGACTAAGTATGTACATAAAGGCCAACAAATGTGGTTGCTCATACTAATTAAGTACATAAGGGCCAGAAAATGTGGTTACTCAGACTAATTATGTACACAAGGGCCCGAAAATGTGGTTGCTCAGACTAATTAGGTACATAAAGGCCAACAAATGTGGTTGCTCATACTAATTAATTACATAAGGGCCCGAAAATGTGGTTACTCAGACTAAGTATGTACATAAAGGCCAACAAACGTGGTTGCTCAGACTAATAATGTACATAAGGGCCCGAAAATGTGTTTGCTCAGACTAATTATGTACATAAAGGCCCGGAAATGTGGTTACTCAGACTAATTATGTACATAAGGGCCTGCAAATGTGGTTGCTCAGACTAAGTATGTACATAAGGGCCCGGAAATGTGGTTACTCAGACTAATTATGTACATAAAGGCCAACAAATGTGGTTGCTCAGACTAATTATGTACATAAAGGCCAACAAATGTGGTTGCTCAGACTAATAATGTACCTAAGGGCCCGAAAACGTACATTTTGGTCAGATGACGTTGATTTATAACGTACGTTTGAGTCAGATAACGTTGACAGTCTGACTAATAATGTACGTTTTGATCAGATTACGTGGAAGATCTGACAAATAATGTACATTTCGGTCAGATGACGTTGACTTATAACTTACGTTTGAGTCAGATAACGTTGACAGTCTGACTAATAATATACGTTTTGATCAGATTAAGTGGATGATTTGACAAATAACGTACATTTGGGTCAGAGGACGTTGACTTATAATGTACGTTGGAGTCAGATAACGTTGGCACTCTGACTAATAATGTACGTTTTGATCAGATTACGTGGAAAATCTGACAAATAATGCACATTTCGGTCAGATGACGTTGACTTATAATATAGGGATAATACACATTTTCGAGGGCGTGAACATCTGCGGACGCCCGCAAAATGTGTTTATGCCCGAGTGCGAAGCACGAGGGCATAAACACATTTAAGGGCGTCCGCAGATGTTCACGCCCGAGAAAATGTGTATTTTCGCTATTATTGCATAAAATAAGAGCAAACATCCAACATACAGTCCGCTGTAACGTTCAGTTGTACGATAGCCGCCGATGAACATGACCCGATAACGCATGTGACGTCATAAACACATGTGACGTCATAAAGTAAACAAGTAATGTTTTACATATCCACGAACCGGGCCTACATCAAGGTTGCCATCGCTGAGTCGACACGGGTCGAATTAAATAAATGGTTTTGGATTATTTTATGCTCTTTAACTGTGAATCTAGTGCATGTTACCGATTATCGAGTTAAAGAAGCTGATGTTATTGTTAACCCAACAAATTGCTCCTATTCTAGGGGAGATGCAGCGTCCATGTTTTGTTTACTAACGGTGCCCGGGAAATGCATATGTAAAACATCTAACCGGTCTGAAACGGCACGTACGCGCGAGAATCGCTTTGTTTATACACGTTTTCTCGCCGTTTACGCCCGGCTTTTGCAATGTTTCTGTATCCCTTAAGCGGGCGTAAAACATAGATTTTATGCAATAATGTACGTTTGAGTCGGATAACGTTGACAGTCTGACTAATAATGTACGTTTTGATCAGATTACGTGGATGCTCCGACAAATAATGTACATTTCGGTCAGATGACGTTGACTTATAATGTACGTTGGAGTCAACTTGGATTGTCTGACAAATAATGTACATATTTTTTTCGCCTGATAATGTGGATACTCTTCCTATTAATGTATATTTGCGTCATTTAATGTCGGTGCTCCGACTTATAATGTACAATCGGGCCCGATAACTTGGATGCTCTAACTAATAATGTACAATCAGGCCCGATAACTTGGACGCTCTGACTAATAATGTACAATCGGGCCCGATAACTTGGACGCTCTGACTAATAATGTACAATCGGGACCGATAACTTGGATGCTCTGACTAATAATGTACAATCGGGCCCGATAACTTGGACGCTCTGAATTATAATGTACAATCGGGCCCGATAACTTGGACGCTCTGAATTATAATGTACAATCGTGCTGGATAATTTGGACGCTCTGATTAATAATGTACAATCGGGCCCGATAACTTGGACGCTCTGACTAATAATGTACAATCGGGCCCGATAACTTGGACGCTCTGACTAATAATGTACAATAGGGCCCGATAACTTGGACGCTCTGAATTATAATGTACAATCGGGCCGGATAATTTAGACGCTCTGACTAATAATGTACAATCGGGCCCGATAACTTGGACGCTCTGACTAAAAATGTACAATCGTGCCCGATAACTTGGACGCTCTGACTAATAATGTACAATCGGGCCCGATAACTTGGACGCTCTGACTAATAATGTACAATCGGGCCCAATAACTTGGACGCTCTGAATAATAATGTACAATCGGGCCCGATAACTTGGATGCTCTAACTAATAATGTACAATCGGGCCCGATAACTTGGACGCTCTGAATAATAATGTACAATCGGGCCCGATAACTTGGACGCTCTGACTAATAATGTATAATCGGGCCCGATAACTTGGATGCTCTAACTAATAATGTACAATCGGGCCCGATAACTTGGACGCTCTGACCTATAATGTACAATATGGGCCCGATAACTTGGACGCTCTGACTAATAATGTACAATCGGGCCCGATAACTTGGACGCTCTGAATAATAATGTACAATCGGGCCCGATAACTTGGACGCTCTGACTTATAATGTACGTGTGAGTCAACTTGGATTGTTTGACAAATAATTTACCTATAGATCAAATATTATGGTTGCTCTGACTTAGATTGTACATTTTGGCCAGATAACATGGACGCTCTGATTAATAATGTACATTTAGGCCTGATAACGTTGAATAAATGGTCTTCAACAAAGCCGCTTCAGACGATGGAGGTATCGTTGCATCTGTCCAAGGATACACACACACTCAATATGTTCAGAGCTTTCATTTTCCGCCTTTATTTCGAACAGTAATTATAGTCTGGCGAAATAAGTAGATGGGTAACCCTTTTAGACGCTCTTCTACACACTTGTTTGTGCTACTAATACGGAGACGCAACAAGATCCAACATTTCTAGATGCGACTAGAATTGAAACATTTGTTCAAATGAACATATATTTCCTATTAACGTTGGTGTATTTACAATGACTGAAAAAACGCATCATTAATAACTTAAAGATAGTATGTGCTATCGAAACCCTTTTGTTGAACTAATGAAAGAGCCTTAATAAGCACAAACATATTGTACTGTCTGTTATTTAGCTACTTTGTACATTTGAACAGGTTGAGCCAGGTCACTCTAAAATGACTTAAGAAACTGCCGATTAGCGAAGAATACAGACTGTCCGCATAGACTGACTGAGATCTCCTCTGATATTCACCTTGCGAAACATTTCATCGTTAAATCTCCTGATGTCTGTTTGAGGTGAAAAGACTCAAAAAGAGAACATGCTGTTTTCTCATAATTTCTTTTTATTTTCTATTGTTTACTTTCTATTTGTTGTATACATGTAACGCAATTGTATTTGTTACCATTATGTTATATAATATATGTAACTCTTCAGAAAATGGACGCAATAAAGATGTATATATATATAATACAAAATAACCATTTGTTATAATTGCAAAAATGTGTTCAATTAGAGATGTCCTCTACTAGTATGAGTACGCTATCAAATGTAAAATTACTGATTACGTAACTGTATATACCAATAACTGAATAATTAAGCGATACGACATGGCGCTGTACTGTGATAGTTTACAGCGTCCGATACCTTAGGACAAACTTTTCGGCGAAATATTGAGCAATATATTTATACAAAGTAAAATGACTAAAGACACAAATGAGAACATATATATATGGCACTATTTGTAATGTAAATGATTACTTTCCTAGAAGTTGTATATATAACATGTGAACTGACAGAAACTTAAACAAATCCAACGAAGTCCTGAATTTTGTGATCAGCAGCCACCTGTCTTAAGCAGCCAGTTTTATCAAATCAGTTTGACTGTGCTACCAATAACGTATCCAATTTACTTTAGAAATATATCGCCATAAATGATGACATTTAATTAGACCTATCTACATACGCGACAAACAAATGTCAGGAAAACATTACATGTTTGACCTTCGAGGAAATAAAGAGAAATTTATAATATACCACAATACCAAATATGACGGCTGTAATACCAACTCGGGTTATTGCGTTACCATGGTTACCCCCAATGTGATGTTTGCATCCCGGATTTCCTTGTAGATCCATATCATTATCTGATAAGAATGTTATCAATAAATTCGTCATATTTTGTTCTCTCGTGAAATGAACGTCAACTCACTATATGAACGGTACGTTATATACAAATGCAACGACTAATGCAAGGATAGTTCACGAATACAGGTGAAAAGTGTATGGCAAAATGAGAGCAATATCTCTTTTTGTCACATTATTTGCAAAGACCGTTTGCTGTAGATACGTGTTCGTGTATGAAAGGCTTAAAATAGGTTACGCCATTCTCATTACAATTAGTAAAAAAATACTTCGCTGTGCCTATAGTGCATTGAATATTGTCTCACATGAACATATTTTTTTAAATATTCGGATGCAGGTTCTCGTTTTTCTGTCCAATGAAATCACATGATACAACCAACCTTCGGGCTTCACCGCTTTTCCATCTCACTTATTATTTATAAGGGTAAACTCTCCTGTTGATATCTAACACTATTTTAGGAGGCAATTTGAATGGCTGATACAAATGTCAACATGAGCTGACCTGTAAAAGGCAATCATCAGATCTGTACGAGCGTTTGTTACTGCAGAGATATTTACGCTTGGTTTTAATGAGATTGGGGTCATGCAAGATGGAAATAAAAGTATGGCAGTTTACGTGTGAGTGGTATTTTGTGTCAAAAAACTTTTCCATGAAGATTGTTTTATAATGAATGGATGTTTAGTAATATTACCCTGCTAAGCTAGCGATGCCGTTAGGGTTGATCTGAGTCCATCTAAGTCATCAAGCTAGCGATGCCGATAGGGTCGATCTGAGTCCACCTAAGTCATCAAGCTAGCGATGCCGATAGGGTCGATCTGAGTCCACCTAAGTCATCAAGCTAGCGATGCCGTTAGGGTCGATCTGAGTCCACCTAAGTCATCAAGCTGGCGATGCCGTTAGCGTTGATCTGAGTCAACCTAAGTCATCAAGCTAGAGATGCCGTTAGGGTTGATCTGAGTCCCTCTAAGTCATCAAGCTAGCGATGCCGTTAGGGTTGATCTGAGTCCACCTAAGTCACCAAGCTAGCGATGCCGTTATGGTTGATCTGAGTCAACCTAAGTCATCAAGCTAGAGATGCCGTTAGGGTTGATCTGAGTCCACCTAAGTCATCAAGCTAGCGATGCCGTTAGGGTTGATCTGAGTCCACCTAAGTCACCAAGCTAGCGATGCCGTTAGCGTTGATCTGAGTCAACCTAAGTCATCAAGCTAGCGATGCCGTTATGGTTGATCTGAGTCAACCTAAGTCATCAAGCTAGAGATGCCGTTAGGGTTGATCTGAGTCCACCTAAGTCATCAAGCTAGAGATGCCGTTAGGGTTGATCTGAGTCCATCTAAGTCATCAAGCTAGCGATGCCGTTAGGGTCGATCTGAGTCCACCTAAGTCATCAAGCTAGAGATGCCGTTAGGGTTGATCTGAGTCCACCTAAGTCATCAAGCTAGCGATGCCGTTAGGGTTGATCTGAGTCCACCTAAGTCATCAAGCTGGCGATGCCGTTAGCGTTGATCTGAGTCAACCTAAGTCATCAAGCTAGCGATGCCGATAGGGTTGATCTGAGTCCACCTAAGTCATCAAGCTAGCGATGCCGATAGGGTTGATCTGAGTCCACCTAAGTCATCAAGCTAGCGATGCCGTTATGGTTGATCTGAGTCAACCTAAGTCATCAAGCTAGCGATGCCGATAGGGTTGATCTGAGTCCATCTAAGTCATCAAGCTAGCGATGCCGTTAGGGTCGATCTGAGTCCACCTAAGTCATCAAGCTAGAGATGCCGTTAGGGTTGATCTGAGTCCACCTAAGTCATCAAGCTAGCGATGCCGTTAGGGTTGATCTGAGTCCACCTAAGTCATCAAGCTGGCGATGCCGTTAGCGTTGATCTGAGTCAACCTAAGTCATCAAGCTAGCGATGCCGATAGGGTTGATCTGAGTCCACCTAAGTCATCAAGCTAGCGATGCCGATAGGGTTGATCTGAGTCCACCTAAGTCATCAAGCTAGCGATGCCGTTATGGTTGATCTGAGTCAACCTAAGTCATCAAGCTAGCGATGCCGATAGGGTTGATCTGAGTCCATCTAAGTCATCAAGCTAGCGATGCCGTTAGGGTCGATCTGAGTCCACCTAAGTCATCAAGCTAGCGATGCCGATAGGGTTGATCTGATTCCACCTAAGTCATCAAGCTAGCGATGCCGTTAGGGTTGATCTGAGTCAACTTAAGTCATCAAGCTAGCGATGCCGATAGGGTTGATCTGAGTCCATCTAAGTCATCAAGCTAGCGATGCCGTTAGGGTCGATCTGAGTCCACCTAAGTCATCAAGCTAGCGATGCCGATAGGGTTGATCTGATTCCACCTAAGTCATCAAGCTAGCGATGCCGTTAGGGTTGATCTGAGTCCACCTAAGTCATCAAGCTGGCGATGCCGTTAGGGTCAATCTGAGTCCATCTAAGTCATCAAGCTAGAGATGCCGTTAGGGTCAATCTGAGTCCATCTAAGTCATCAAGCTGGCGATGCCGTTATGGTCGATCTGAGTCCACCTAAGTCATCAAGCTAGCGATGCCGTTAGCGTTGATCTGAGTCCACCTAAGTCATCAAGCTGGCGATGCCGTTAGGGTCGATCTGAGTCCCTCTAAGTCATCAAGCTAGCGATGCCGTTATGGTCGATCTGAGTCCACCTAAGTCATCAAGCTAGCGATGCCGATAGGGTTGATCTGAGTCCACATAAGTCATCAAGCTGGCGATGCCGTTAGGGTCGATCTGAGTCCCTCTAAGTCATCAAGCTAGCGATGCCGTTATGGTCGATCTGAGTCCACCTAAGTCATCAAGCTAGCGATGCCGTTAGCGTTGATCTGAGTCCATCTAAGTGATCAAGCTAGCGATGCCATTAGGGTCGATCTAAGTCCACCTAAGTCATCAAGCTAGCGATGCCGATAGGGTTGATCTGAGTCCACCTAAGTCATCAAGCTAGCGATGCCATTAGGGTCGATCTAAGTCCACCTAAGTCATCAAGCTAGCGATGCCGATATGGTCGATCTGAGTCCACCTAAGTCATCAAGCTAGCGATGCCGATAGGGTCGATCTGAGTCCACCTAAGTCATCAAGCTAGCGATGCCGTTAGGGTCGATCTGAGTCCACCTAAGTCATCAAGCTAGCGATGCTGTTAGCGTTGATCTGAGTCCACCTAAGTCATCAAGCTAGCGATGCCGTTAGCGTTGATCTGAGTCCCTCTAAGTCATCAAGCTAGCGATGCCATTAGGGTCGATCTGAGTCCATCTAAGTCATCAAGCTGGCGATGCCATTAGGGTCGATCTAAGTCCACCTAAGTCATCAAGCTAGCGATGCCGATAGGGTCGATCTGAGTCCATCTAAGTCATCAAGCTGGCGATGCCATTAGGGTCGATCTAAGTCCACCTAAGTCATCAAGCTAGCGATGCCGTTAGGCTCGATCTGAGTCCACCTAAGTCATCAAGCTAGCGATGCCGTTAGGGTTGATCTGAGTCCATCTTAGTCATTAAGCTAGCGATGCCGTTAGCGTTGATCTAAGTCCATCTAAGTCATCAAGCTAGCGATGCCGTTAGCGTTGATCTGAGTCCACCTAAGTCATCAAACTAGCGATGCCGTTAGGGTCGATCTGAGTCCATCTAAGTCATCAAGCTAGCGATGCCGTTAGGGTTGATCTGATTCCACCTAAGTCATCAAGCTAGCGATGCCATTAGGGTTGATCTAAGTCCACCTAAGTCATCAAGCTAGCGATGCCGTTATGGTCGATCTGAGTCCACCTAAGTCATCAAGCTAGCGATGCCGTTAGGGTCGATATGAGTCCACCTAAGTCATCAAGCTAGCGATGCCGTTAGCGTTGATCTGAGTCCATCTAAGTGATCAAGCTAGCGATGCCATTCGGGTCGATCTAAGTCCACCTAAGTCATCAAGCTAGCGATTCCGATAGGGTTGATCTGAGTCAACCTAAGTCATCAAGCTAGCGATGCCGTTAGGGTCGATCTGAATCCATCTAAGTCATCAAGCTAGCGATGCCATTAGGGTCGATCTAAGTCCACCTAAGTCATCAAGCTAGCGATGCCGATAGGGTTAATCTAAGTCCTTCTAAGTCATCAAGCTAGCGATGCCGTTATGGTCGATCTGAGTCCACCTAAGTCATCAAGCTAGCGATGCCGTTAGCGTTGATCTGAGTCCATCTAAGTGATCAAGCTAGCGATGCCATTAGGGTCGATCTAAGTCCACCTAAGTCATCAAGCTAGCGATGCCGATAGGGTTGATCTGAGTCCACCTAAGTCATCAAGCTAGCGATGCCATTAGGGTCGATCTAAGTCCACCTAAGTCATCAAGCTAGCGATGCCGATAGGGTCGATCTGAGTCCACCTAAGTCATCAAGCTAGCGATGCCGATAGGGTCGGTCTGAGTCCACCTAAGTCATCAAGCTAGCGATGCCGTTAGGGTCGATCTGAATCCACCTAAGTCATCAAGCTAGCGATGCCGTTAGGGTTGATCTAAGTCCCTCTAAGTCATCAAGCTAGCGATGCCGTTAGGGTTTATCTGAGTCCACCTAAGTCATCAAGCTAGCGATGCCGTTAGGGTTGATCTGAGTCCACCTAAGTCATCAAGCTAGCGATGCCGATAGGGTTGATCTGAGTCCACCTAAGTCATCAAGCTGGCGATGCCGTTAGGGTCGATCTGAATCCATCTAAGTCATCAAGCCAGCGATGCCATTATGGTTGATCTGAGTCCATCTAAGTCATCAAGCCAGCGATGCCATTATGGTTGATCTGAGTCCATCTAAGTCATCAAGCTAGCGATGCCGTTAGGGTTGATCGAAGTCCATCTAAGTCATCAAGCTAGCGATGCCGTTATGGTCGATCTAAGTCCACCTAAGTCATCAAGCTAGCGATGCCGTTAGGGTCGATCTAAGTCCACTTAAGTCATCAAGCTAGCGATGCCGATAGGGTTGATCTGAGTCCACCTAAGTCATCAAGCTAGCAATGCCGTTAGGGTTGATCTGAGTCCACCTAAGTCATCAAGCTAGCGATGCCGTTAGGGTTGATCTAAGTCCACCTAAGTCATCAAGCTAGCGATGCCGTTATGGTCGATCTGAGTCCACCTAAGTCATCAAGCTAGCGATGCCGTTAGGGTTGATCGAAGTCCATCTAAGTCATCAAGCTAGCGATACCGTTAGGGTTGATCTGATTCCACCTAAGTCATCAAGCTAGCGATGCCATTAGGGTTGATCTAAGTCCACCTAAGTCATCAAGCTAGCGATGCCGTTATGGTCGATCTGAGTCCACCTAAGTCATCAAGCTAGCGATGCCGTTAGGGTCGATCTGAGTCCACCTAAGTCATCAAGCTAGCGATGCCGTTAGCGTTGATCTGAGTCCATCTAAGTGATCAAGCTAGCGATGCCATTCGGGTCGATCTAAGTCCACCTAAGTCATCAAGCTAGCGATGCCGATAGGGTTGATCTGAGTCAACCTAAGTCATCAAGCTAGCGATGCCGTTAGGGTCGATCTGAATCCATCTAAGTCATCAAGCTAGCGATGCCATTAGGGTCGATCTAAGTCCACCTAAGTCATCAAGCTAGCGATGCCGATAGGGTTGATCTGAGTCAACCTAAGTCATCAAGCTAGCGATGCCGTTAGGGTCGATCTGAATCCATCTAAGTCATCAAGCTAGCGATGCCATTAGGGTCGATCTAAGTCCACCTAAGTCATCAAGCTAGCGATGCCGATAGGGTTAATCTAAGTCCTTCTAAGTCATCAAGCTAGCGATGCCGTTATGGTCGATCTGAGTCCACCTAAGTCATCAAGCTAGCGATGCCGTTAGCGTTGATCTGAGTCCACCTAAGTCATCAAGCTAGCGATGCCGTTAGCGTTGATCTGAGTCCCTCTAAGTCATCAAGCTAGAGATGCCATTAGGGTTGATCTGAGTCCACCTAAGTCATCAAGCTAGCGATGCCGTTAGGGTTGATCTGAGTCCCTCTAAGTCATCAAGCTAGCGATGCCGTTAGGGTTGATCTGAGTCCCTCTAAGTCATCAAGCTAGCGATGCCGTTAGGGTCGATCTGAGTCCACCTAAGTCATCAAGCTAGCGATGCCGTTAGGGTCGATCTGAGTCCACCTAAGTCATCAAGCTGGCGATGCCGATAGGGTTGATCTGAGTCCACATAAGTCATCAAGCTAGCGATGCCGTTAGGGTCGATCTGAGTCCATCTAAGTCATCAAGCTAGCGATGCCGTTAGGGTCGATCTGAGTCCATCTAAGTCATCAAGCTAGCGATGCCGTTAGGGTCGATCTGAGTCCACCTAAGTCATCAAGCTAGCGATGCCGTTAGGGTCGATCTGAGTCCATCTAAGTCATCAAGCTAGCGATGCCGTTAGGGTCGATCTGAGTCCACCTAAGTCATCAAGCTAGCGATGCCATTAGGGTCGATCTAAGTCCACCTAAGTCATCAAGCTAGCGATGCCGTTAGGGTTGATCTGAGTCCACCTAAGTCATCAAGCTAGTGATGCCGTTAGCGTTGATCTGAGTCCACCTAAGTCATCAAGCTAGCGATGCCGTTAGGGTTGAACTGAGTCCACCTAAGTCATCAAGCTAGCGATGCCGTTAGGGTTTATCTGAGTCCACCTAAGTCATCAAGCTAGCGATGCCGTTAGGGTCGATCTGAGTCCACCTAAGTCATCAAGCTGGCGATGCCGTTAGGGTTGATCTAAGTCCACCTAAGTCATCAAGCTAGCGATGCCGTTAGCGTTGATCTGAGTCCACCTAAGTCATCAAGCTAGAGATGCCATTAGGGTTGATCTGAGTCCCTCTAAGTCATCAAGCTAGCGATGCCATTAGGGTTGATCTGAGTCCACCTAAGTCATCAAGCTAGCGATGTCGTTAGCGTTGGTCTGAGTCCACCTAAGTCATCAAGTTAGCGATGCCATTAGGGTTCATCTGAGTCCCTCTAAGTCATCAAGCTAGCGATGCCGTTAGGGTTGATATGAGTCCCTCTAAGTCATCAAGCTAGCGATGCCATTAGGGTTGATCTGAGTCCCTCTAAGTCATCAAGCTAGCGATGCCATTAGGGTTCATCTGAGTCCCTCTAAGTCATCAAGCTAGCGATGCCATTAGGGTTGATCTGAGTCCCTCTAAGTCATCAAGCTAGCGATGCCGTTATGGTTGATCTGAGTCCACTTAAGTCATCAAGCTAGCGATGCCATTAGGGTTGATCTAATTCCACCTAAGTCATCAAGCTAGCGATGTCGTTAGGGTTGATCTGAGTCAATCTAAGTCATCAAACTAGCGATGCCGTTGCAAAAGAATACATACGATCAGGAAGGGTTTCCTCCAGTCAATATAACTACGAGGAACGAAAATGTGTATTTTGGATAATAATGAACAGTGAAGACTCGGACGAACCCATTGACACGCAAAGGCACAACAAATTAACCTCTGTCTGACCAGACTTAATAAGGACGTTGATACAACTTCTAAGAAAGGCTAGAATACTAACATAATCGAGTTCCTTCTCACACGCTTTTGTAGTGCCACAACTGGGATACCACATTCCTTCTCACACCCTTTTGTAGTGCCACAACTGGGATACCACATTCCTTCTCACACCCTTTTGTAGTGCCACAACTGGGATACCACATTCCTTCTCACACCCTGTTGTAGTGCCACAACTGGGATACCACATTCCTTCTCACACCTTTTTGTAGTGCCACAACTGGGATACGACATTCCTTCTAACACCCTTTTGTAGTGCCACAACTGGGATACCACATTCCTTCTCACACCCTATTGTAGTGCCACAACTGGGATACGACATTCCTTCTCACACCCTTTTGTAGTGCCACAACTTGGATACCACATTCCTTCTCACACCCTTTTGTAGTGCCACAACTGGGATACCACATTCCTTCTCACACCCTTGTGTAGTGCCACAACTGGGATACCACATTCCTTCTTACACCCTTTTGTAGTGCCACAACTGGGATACCACATTCCTTCTCACATCCTTTTGTAGTGCCACAACTGGGATACCACATTCCTTCTCACACCCTTTTGTAGTGCCACAACTGGGATACCACATTCCTTCTCACACCCTTTTGTAGTGCCACAACTGGGATACCACAATAACCATTTGGTTTTGTCTGACTTGGCTCACACCCACTGGCGATTTGAATGGAACCGGCGTTTTTACTCAATGTGTAGACATGTGGACTAAAGGGACATACAACAGACGGACTGTCTGAAAGGCTTGCCAAATTAACTCCCTAGGGGCTCTTCGAAATCCCTCTTAAACAAAGTATCACGGGAATTGAATTTAATTACTGTTTTCATTAGATTACCAATAAAGTCTGTATATCCTTTCTATTACGTAAATATCAAAAATGCCTATCATAAAACTAATGGATATTCTGTATTGAAAACCAATGAAAACGTAATAAGTAATCATATACAGAAACCTCATTTTATAAAGCAAAGCGATGTTATTTAACAATCTGCTGTTTGTAAACACACTGACACGACAGAGGACATATAAGTCAGTGGACAAATAAAAACAAACTTTCCATATACGTCACGAATTGAGAAAAGATTTAGACAAAGGGCCAACTGAGTATGAGTATACACATAACTGAGTATGAGTATATACATAACTGAGTATGAGTATACACATAACTGAGTATGATAATACACATAACTGAGTATAAGTATACACATAACTGAGTATCAGTATACACATGATAATACACATAACTTAGTATGAGTATACACATAACTGAGTATGAGCATACACATAAGGTTACGTCATCATAAAAAGATGATGACGTCATAGAGTAGAGACTGTCAATAGCGTCCAGTTTGTCACCTTTTGGCATTAAGTATGAGTTGAAGCATGAGAAAAGATACGAGTTGACTTTCGTGAACACTATGATCAAGTTGTCTCGCGTCTGAAAGGACAGTGCAGGAAGACAAGATGACCAGAATATTAAATGTTCAGAAATGCCATGTTATACCATTTGACATTCACTGGCTCATTACTATAAGGCAACCATTCTGAGATGTCCTAATCATGTTTTAAGACTAGTAAGTATATTATATACAATTTATAATTCAATAACACATATAGAACAGTTCTATATATTATACCAGACGATGTCACACAATGATGAGAGAGAAAATAAAATACGGACATTGGTTAACCGTATTCTTAAATTTGATATTTTTTACATCTTATATGAATAGAAGAGGTCCAACGGTGACAATTGTCGGGAAGTTCCCTTCAAAGAATTCGTCTGGCTTTGTTAGACTGAAAATTGACATTATATGAAAGCTCACTGGCTGATTTTCGGGGAGTTTGGACTTTGAATATTACTTTCAAGCCGTGGATGAGCAGATCAAAGTTTCAAAGCAGCATGCGTCATCCTCGAAGGTCCGATGAGCGCGGTCATAACAGTCCATGGAAAAATAGATATTCCGAAGTTGGCATTGATCATCGCACAATTAAAAGTCAATACAGATTTAATTATCTGGGAGTTGACCTAAGTCCAGTGTTAAATATTTGATTTATCTAACAAAGACTATCTTGATTATATATATTTTAATGTGAACAACTAGTATGTTAATGATGCATCTACGAAATTCACTTTAATGACGTTGAATGCTACTGAAATAATGTCCAGTTCCACCTACTTGAGATATGTTTTACACAAAATAGGGTAGATTTTTGTTGTGAGTCGGAGCATTGGCTGTACAGTAGGGATTTACATTTTCTAACTGAGATTGACACGATTATAGATGTCTCGCCGTATCCCACTCTGGTTTAAGTGTGTACAATAAACGCCGAGTCGGCAAATGTGGTGTCGCTTTAATGTGGCATATCAAACATGTCAAGTGTGTGTAAGGATGATCGTATAGTAGGTATACAGGTTCAGTTGGTGAAAGACAGTTCGATGTATATCTTTCAAATATACTTACCATGTTATAACCACTCTATCCAAAGTATAAAGAGTACATGTATGTTGAAAAAGTTAGCTGATTTATGGCGCGTTTACGCGGAACTGGTGATAAAAAAGAGAACAATTCATTGTCTGGTAGGCAAAAAGAAATGCTATCTTTTATCAAGGGAACTGTATTTCAATTAATGCACAACCTGATTGCATGGGTGCAAAGTCATCTTTTGTTTCGTATGATAATAACCACGAAAGTCTACTAGACCAAATAGTGATATCAGAGACTAAGCTAGACTGTGTCAGTTACTGTGAGATTTTTGATGATGCCTGTCTAAATGTTTTACGCCACAGACCCGTAGTGTGTACCTTATACATGCCTATTAACCAGTTTGTTCATGTTAATAAACGCGGAGTTAATAAAGATATACATTGGCAAAGGGTTGGTCAAAGTGAGAGTGAGGCATATATGCAGACATTATTCAACACAAACGAATACTACTGCTTTGTTTTAATCCTTAGTTTCTAATTCTGATATCGATGAAGCATATAACTTAATAGTAAAGGCCATACACGAGACATCCGAAAATGTTATAAACAAGATGTCCATGAAAGCCCTGGATCGCTCACCTGATGTTATATAACTTGCTAAATGGTCACCCAATGAACACTTGTGCCAAGTTATTTCAAATTAAGGCCTATACTTTGGACAAGAACTTTTTAAAAAGTTTTCACTATATATTCATACAAGGAAATCAAGCCTCACAGTCATGTAATTTGAACACTCTTGGTAGAGAGTCACCCAGGGAACATATGTGCCAAATGATTTTAAACCGGTTTTGGACAGCTCACTTACAGGCCTTCATGTTTTAATGAAAAAACTAAATATTGAAATGAAAATCTAACGGATAAGGGACCAGAGTACCAGAGTTCCCGACCCCGATGAGCTCGCCGAAATTCGCTCTTAGCCTGTTTATGTACTACATAACAGGGATTAGAGGGTGACTTATCATAATTGTATCTTAACAATTATTAAAAGTAGAAAAATGTCAATTTGAGCAATTATACTGCTTCGAAAATTATCAGGGGCTTGATTTCCTTATATGTACATGGACAACTACCTAAGTGTTGTTACACAGGGGAGCGAAAAAGGACCATAATAGTCCTCGTGTTTATTAATAATTTATAAAAATAAAACTACGTAAATTGTCTTTTTATATCTTTAATGGCCATCAATTACGTTACATCCTGCAGATTTTCACACTTAAATGTACAATAACATGTCCACTTCCCTGGTGTGATTATAAACCTCACCCCCTCACACGAGCATTGCAAACTTGACAGTGGTTATAATGGAATCAAGATTTTAAAAATCCATGGGCATACTAAAATTAAACTATTTACCTCATTGGTTAAGAAATGCATTCATATTTGACAAACATCTCTTGTGTATATACACATGCAACAACTCCGAAAAAAACGTATATTAATTGTGTAGTTTATTGACTCTGGAATGAATGTCTGACGACAACCGTACCAAAAAGGTATTTACAGAAGCTAGTGTATAAACTATGCAAATTGTTTTCATTTGAAATACCGCGTATTTGTCCTAAAATATCCATCTATCCATCCAATTATTCATCCATTCATCCACATATCCATACACCTACTTATCCATCCATCCATCCATCAATCCATCCATCCATCCATCCATCTAACCATTCATCCATTCATCTGCAGTGTGGGTTCACGTATATTTAGTCCTGGAATACAAAATATTGACTCTATATTCGAAATGTTTTGTTCGGTTGTATACGTTTGTGTATGTAAAAAATTGTAATTATTAGTATCCATCTTCATTGCTATATGTTTGTTCTTTTGTGTTTTGATATGTCTGTCTGTCTGTCTGTCTGTCTGTCTGTCTGTCTGTCTGTCTGTATGTCTCTCTGTGTCTCTCTCTGTCTGTCTGTCTATGTCTCTGTCTCTGTCTCTGTCTCTGTCTCTCTGTCTGTCTCTCTCTCTCTCTCTCTCTCTCTCTCTCTCTCTCTCTCTCTCTCTCTCTCTCTCTCTCTCTCTCTCTCTCTCTCTCTCTCTCTCTCTATATATTTGTTTCTCTGCCTCTTTGTCTCTCTCTGTGTGTGTCTCTCTCTATCTCTCTGTCTCTCTCTGTCTCTGTTTCTCTCTGTCTGTCTGTCTGTCTCTCTATGTCTCTCTGTCTGTCTCTGTCTCTGTCTCTGTCTCTGTCTATGTCTCTGTCTCTGTCTCTGTCTCTTCTTTATCTGTGTCTCTCTCTGTCTGTCTCTGTGTCTCTCTCTGTGTCTCTCTCTCTGTCTATATCGCGCGCTCTCTCTCTCTCTCTCTCTCTCTCTCTCTCTCTCTCTCTCTCTCTCTCTCTCTCTCTCTCTCTCTCTCTCTCTCTCTATCTCTATCTCTGTCTGTATGTCTGTTTATTTCTTATGCTTCTACTCGATATTAGTCACAAAAACGAAGGTTTATTACGAAATATACTATATGCGAGTTTGAAAAGTAATTAGCGCTTTAAGTTTGAAGCTGCATTACCATTATTTAAATATATCATTTTGAAAAATTCCTGCAAGTATGATGGTGCAATATTAATATATACTTTGTAAATAAGCTAAGCTTTATTCAGGAATACAATTTGGTCAAAAGACAAAATGTTTAATTCACGAAGTGATTTCTGTAAGCCACTGTAATCCTGTAATAAAATAAGCTTACAAGCTTGTTTTTGTAATTTATTGATTAAATTTACGTTGTAGCTCGCAGAATTACTCCATACAATACAGCAATAATTGAAATGTGGTATAATCTAAGCATTATAACAAATCAGTCTGTGCTCTTTTGTTAAATACGATCTTAGTTTACTTAATAACCATAGATATGAAGCCATCCTCTTAGATAACTTTTGAAAATGAGTATTCCACATCAAAATCTTGTCTACATATACCCCTTATATCTTCTCGTGTGTAGTCGTTGTGATATTCATTTCATTGAATCTTAAAGATAAAACAGGATTTTCTAATATGCACATTTTCTGTCGGCTTGTAATCAACATAACTTTTGATTTGTCAGTATTTAAAATCATATCGTTTTGTCTACACCAAAGGTGGAGAGAATTCAATGCCAGCTTAAAATATAATTGCAGCTGTTTAATGTTTTGAACGTTTAGCGGTAGGTCATTTATGAAAATCAGAAATATAAGCGGTGCTAAAATTGAACCCTGGGGAATACCACATGAAATGGTTTCATGTTCTGAAAGGTTAACGCATTGTGTTCTATTGCTTAGATAGGAACAAAACCATGACAAAGATATATCTTCAAACTTGTAACATTTTAACTTATCAAGGGAAATGTTATGGTCGTCTATTTCAAATGCTTTTCTAAAGTCTATTAATGTGCTTCCGCAAAGCTTTCCTTCATTTATTGCCTTTATCCAAGAATCAATCATGAGAACAAGGGCAGATTCAGTAGAATACTTAGGTCAGAAACCACTCTGTTATTTATGCAATAAATTGTATTCATTCAAATATGTAAATATCTGACTATTCACCCATGTCTCTATAAATTTAGAAACGATAGATAGAATAGCAATAGGTCGATAGTTGTTTTTTTCGTTCTTATAACCCGATTAAAAAGTGTTTTTACTTTTGCTGGAAACACACCACACGTTATACTCTTATTGATGATATTCATTAAACTTGGAGCTAGAATATTAGCTGAAAGTTTAAGAATTCGTGGACCTATATTATCCAGTCCTGTTGCTTTTTTAACATTCATACGTGATAATACTTACTCACAACGGTTATATTTGTTAACGGAATATTGAACTCCATATCTTGGTGTATTCTTGAAGCAATATATCTTTTAAGTGCTTTATTGATCGAGTGTTTTAATGGCTGTACATCTGATTTTTCTTGTCCTGTTGGATTTGGAATGTCTCTACAGGAGTCGATTTATGATGAAATTATGCGGAAAAGAGAGACAACAAGATGGAGCGACTTCTACTTCTACTTTTCTTAGCATATAACCCCTGCTGAAATGTTACTACTGCTACAACTGATACTGCTGCTACTACTACTACTGCTGCTACTGCTGCTACTTATGTTAATTTTACTAATTATATTGCTACTATCATTTCTGTTATCAATGCTACTGTTATTACTACTGCTACAACTACTGCTACTACTACTGCTGCTACTACTTCTACTACTTGGTGGATGGGCCTATTATATTGTAAAATATTAATAATAAATAGAGAATAACTAACTGCATGTTTTTGATATAGAATTTATGTCACAAGGGAAAAAAGGGGTAATTTGGTTAAAATCACGAAACCGTAGGTTGAGTGATTTTACACCAAATTACCCCTTTGTTCCCGAGTGACATAAATTCGATATCAAAAACATGCAGTTAGTTATTCTATTCATTATATATCTGGAATAAATCTCCCCTTTATTTTAAAGAAACATATAAAAAAAATGACTTGGCCCTAGGCGTATGAATGTTACGTAACCAAATACTGCTGCTTCTATTTGGCGCCAAATGACTAGCGTTATGACGTCAAAACCGCTGACGTGACGTCATTTTCCTAGTATTCGGACTCAGTTTTTTTAAAATTCCTAGTATTAAACCCACTTTAAATTCCAAAGATGTTCCAAATCTAAAAAAAGGAGTTCCGGCAAAAATGATATCATCACTAGTGATGATATAAAAAAACTAAAAGTGTTATCGTCACAGTGTTAGTCATCATTTTTTTTAAAATTGATATTGATTTTATGTCACTTAAATTTCAATGCAAAATTTAGATAGGTATGTAATAATTATTTTTATCACATGACAATGCTTGTATCCGATGTAATATACCCATTACGTATTTCTTTTTATCACATAACGTGCACTCCATGAGTGACATAAAGCAGTGACATAAATATCATATGTAAATAGTTACATAAATAGCCGACTCACAGCGCGTACGTGACGTCACTCCAGTGTGACGTCACTTTAAATGACAGCATATTGTTTACAATTGTTCTGAATTTCGGCATTTATTAAAAATATGGTTTAAAGAGAATAAATCTCGATAAATGAAATGTTATAAGTGCCTTGTTGCTAATTATGTATGAAATCAAAAGGTTATTGATAGGGACTATTTTTTACAGTGGAAGTATGCATTAGAACTTCGGGGTGAACTTCGGTCACTTTGTATATGAGGGTGAAGAAAGATAGATTTAAAGATTGAAAACAATCTTTTTATGGTGTTATGTGATAAATAGAATCTTACATTCGTGCTTATTTGATATTGTTTTTATGAAACTCGTCGACTGAAACGAATATGACGGTTTACTGACGAAATTAAAATAGCTTTGGAAGACCCGATTTTCTTTGTGTGTTTCGTCATGTGATAAAAAGAATCTGACATTCGTTGTCATTTCATATAAAGTTTTATCAAACTCGTCCAAGATATTTGTTATTAAGCTCGCCACAGGCTCGCTTAATAACAAAAAATCTTGAACTCGTTTAATACAACTTTATATGAAATGACAACTCATGTCAGATCCTATATATATTGTAAGGATATTATCATTCAAAAATATTTCCTGCTTTCATTAATGCCCAGCGCCGTAAGATCACGTTGTAGCAGCAATTGTATTGTCCTGATCTTCTGTTTCCACAATAGTGAGACGAGGTCAACGCATACGTTATACGGCCACTGAAGCTGCAAGAAGTCGGACAAGAGTTAATGAGAAAAGTACTTCGCTGTACGTATATCGGATCTGACGAAACCGCATACAATGTCGCCCTTGATTCAGCCTATATATTTAATATTCATGAACAGATAATCGTGTTATTGTCCAATGAGATCATACTATACAACCAACGCCTGACAATTACCGCCTGTCTTTCTCGAGTGAGTCTAGAGCAACCTGTCCATTGGAAATGGTGTAGCAATAAACAGGCTAGAGAGACACATTTCTGCGGACGAACCCGTTAACCGTTTAAACATTTAATATAGTAGTATTCAGTATTCATGTATTGATTCTAAACATCAAGTTGTAATCCTCCATTGTAGTGCTAACAACAATTCGTTGTATATTTACTAATTTACTATTAGGGAAGGTGAACAATCTGTAGTAGTGGCTACTGTTGGTTAATGCAAGACGTACAAGTTTACTATGTGTATACGCCGTGTTCCAGACTATGTTGATTATGTATATGGTTTATATCCCGTTGTAGAAACCTTAGGATAGTGCAGGGACACTATATATATAGTGTTCCTGGATTTTGTAAGCAACAATAATGTCAAGTTGACATGAACTGTTAAAGGAAGTCATCACATCTAATCAAGCGATCGGTTTCTTTTGTTCTTAATTTGATTATTACTAAAAATAAATCGGTACTGTTTCGAATTACAATGTATATTTTAAAAGATAAATGTAAATGATTTAAACGAAGAGTGTATGAAGCGAAAGCGTCAAGTCACTGGTGCATCGATTACAACTTTATAGGTTCAACCACATAATAATAGTACTAGAAGTAGTAGTAGTGCAGTGTAATAGAAGTGTTGTCTATTGTAAGGTTTTGATTGATTGGGGTTTAACGCCGTTTTCAACAATTTTTCAGTCATATCACGGCGGCCAGTTTACCTACTCATCCGTTTCCTGGCTTTCTCAAACCAGTACTCAACACAACATACCTTCCAAGCAACTAGCTGCTTTTCCACATAGTCTGTAAGCCCATTGGTGAAAAAAGAATAACGCATGTAGGGTAATGCAGTAGCAGCAGTAATGGAGTGTAGTGTAGGGTAATGCAGTAGCAGCAGTAATGGAGTGTAGTGTAGGGTAATGCAGTAGCAGCAGTAATGGAGTGTAGTGTAGGGTAATGCAGTAGCAGCAGTAATGGAGTGTAGTGTAGGGTAATGCAGTAGCAGCAGTAATGGAATGTAGTGTAGGGTAATGCAGTTGCAGTAGTAATGGAGTGTAGTGTAAGGTAATGTAGTAGCAGCAGTAATGGAGTGTAGTGTAGGGTAATGCAGTAGCAGCAGTAATGGAGTGTAGTGTAGGGTAATGCAGTAGTAGCAGTAATGGAGTGTAGTGTAGGGTAATGCAGTAGCAGCAGTAATGGAGTGTAGTGTAGGGTAATGCAGTAGCAGCAGTAATGGAGTGTAGTGTAGGGTAATGTAGTAGCAGTTGTAATGGAGTGTAGTGTAGGGTAATGCAGTAGCAGCAGTAATGGAGTGTAGTGTAGGGTAATGCAGTAGCAGCAGTAATGGAGTGTAGTGTAGGGTAATGCAGTAGCAGCAGTAATGGAGTGTAGTGTAGGGTAATGCAGTAGCAGCAGTAATGGAGTGTAGTGTAGGGTAATGTAGTAGCAGTAGTAATGGAGTGTAGTGTAAGGTAATGCAGTAGCAGCAGTAATGGAGTGTAGTGTAGGGTAATGCAGTAGCAGCAGTAATGGAGTGTAGTGTAGGGTAATGCAGTAGCAGCAGTAATGGAGTGTAGTGTAGGGTAATGCAGTAGCAGCAGTAATGGAGTGTAGTGTAGGGTAATGCAGTAGCAGCAGTAATGGAGTGTAGTGTAGGGTAATGCAGTAGCAGCAGTAATGGAGTGTAGTGTAGGGTAACGCAGTAGCAGCAGTAATGGAGTGTAGTGTAGGGTAATGCAGTAGCAGCAGTAATGGAGTGTAGTGTAGGGTAATGCAGTAGCAGCAGTAATGGAGTGTAGTGTAGGGTAATGTAGTAGCAGCAGTAATGGAGTGTAGTGTAGGGTAATGTAGTAGCAGCAGTAATGGAGTGTAGTGTAGGGTAATATAGTAGCAGCAGTAATGGAGTGTAGTGTAGGGTAATATAGTAGCAGCAGTAATGGAGTGTAATGTAGTAGCAGCAGTAATGGAGTGTAGTGTAGGGTAATGCAGTAGCAGCAGTAATGGAGTGTAGTGTAGGGTAATGTAGTAGCAGTAGTAATGGAGTGTAGTGTAGGGTAATGCAGTAGCAGCAGTAATGGAGTGTAGTGTAGGGTAATGCAGTAGCAGCAGTAATGGAGTGTAGTGTAGGGTTATGCAATAGCAGCAGTAATGGAGTGTAGTGTAGGGTAATGCAGTAGCAGCAGTAATGGAGTGTAGTGTAAGGTAATGTAGTAGCAGTAGTATATAGTGTAGGACAAGGTACTCGTTTAAGTAAATTGCCTCGAGCTGTAAAAAGACGTCAACTTAAATCACGCTTTTCTCTGTGACGTAAGTTTTGCCACATTGTAGGAAATCACAGAGGTGGCTCATATTTTTGTATTCGTTCTAGACGACTTTGAAAACGTTTGGGCAGAACTTAGGAAATTCTCTATAAATGAAAGGAAACTGTCAGAAAAAAAATCACATCGTGTCACCTAATGAATCTCGATCCGAATATTGAGTTGGTCTTTGTTTACTAAACTCAGTGCTCAAAATCAGATGATGTAAACATATCGTGACACCTAATGAATCTCGGTCCGAATATTGTCGAAAGTCAGTTTGGACGTGAGAGTAAGGAAAACCCAAAATGCACTTGCAAAACACTTATGTCAAAACATCTCCCCATACCTATGGCAAGCCCTTTTACTATTTATTCGATTAAACGTACATATCTCTCTAAGTTATAGAGATATCTCTGTAAGATAGGGAGATATCTCTCTAAGTTTGCTCATGTTTGAGAAATATATGTAATTAAGATAGATATCTGTTTAAATATTTGTTGGTTTATGATAATGATTTATCCCCTTAATCAGGTGTCAAACAAACATATGCTTCTTTCGACCAATCAAACGCAGCTAATTTTATTCAATCCAATCAAACGCGGTGATCATTATTTATTTTGCGAAAAGCGATCCACGGTAGCTCAGTCGGAAGCATTGAAGACTGTCGATTAAGGTTGTGAGTTCGAATCCCAGCTCGGCCAACATTTTTTAAGATGTTTGACAACAATTAATGAAATAAAAAACCATTCGTTTTCGATGTGGAAAGCAATTAAACCCAAACAATCATTTGGCGCAAAATTTTAATAATTCAATTAAAGTTCCCATAAACTTATAGGCTAGGAGCCCTACATCTTTTTCCATAAACTACCCCGGACAGATTTGCAAAAAAAAACTTGTTTTCAATTAAAGTGGAATATATACTGATGTGGAAAAACTGGATGTGGACAAAATTGGAAGATAAGGTTTTTGAGATATTGACTCTTAAAAAGAAATACTGAATCAATGAAAAACGTACTTTGTGACCTCAACTAAATGGATACAAATTAAAGCTGCTTGAGTTTTTGAGGAATATATCACTGTTTTTCATTGTAGCTTTACCATGCCATGTAACTGACATATTAAACTGATATTGCTATGTGATATTTACCTATTAGGTGTAAAAATCTCCTTTTGATTAGTTATTTTTGCCTGTTAGTTAACCCCACCCACCAAGATGAAAACATGTTTTGCTATTACTTCACATATACATATTCCTATCAATTATTTATATTGCATCCCCAAATTTATTTTCCTTTCTCTAGATGTCCGTTTATAATTGACAGCTTTGAAGGCGAGGAATGTTTTTCATAGGCGGGTCTCGATCCACAGAGTTGACGTTTGGAGATGTACACGTGTACATGTATATGTTACTTTCATTGTGTCTTGGTGAGATTAAGCAATTGGTATGAAATGCTAATTAATCTGCGTTATCGCATTCCGAACAATCTGTACCTCTTGGTTAAACTCGATGTAGAAAACGGTTGTCTTTCATAAGTACCCCATGATGAAATATTCTAAAGACCTAGAGGTAACCTTTAAAGCCAATAGTATGCTGTTCTACAATCCCTCTTGCTTGTGTTGGCACTGTATCAGTAAGATAAAATTATTTCAACCGTATACTGCATGCTTTTTAAATCTATGAGACGAGAACTTGAAGTCATCTAATATTGAACATGTAATACTGTAAACGTCATTTATGACGATTTAACTGTAATGACCTTGTAAATAATAAACAATACAGCAGTTAGGCAGACCATCCCATTTCTAAACAAGAAAAAACAATAAGATAATTTAAACATATGATTCAAATTATTATGAATATCTGAATATCTGCTCTTCGAAACAAAGTGAAACTATTATAAAGTTTGACCTGTGTTGATCAAGATTAATTTGTGGTTTCGCCTATCGTCTTCGGTAGAATATATGACACGTTTCAAATACTAGGGAGCCCATACAAGTCATAGAGGATATCTTTTAAACGTGTTTAAGGAGATATCTCTCTACGTTAAAGAGATATCTCTCTAAGGAGCATGTTATATTTCATATAGATATGTATCTCTAAAATAAAGAGATATCTCTCAAAGTTAGAAATATATCTCTCAAAAAATAATAAAACGGCTCGTAATACCGCATGATACATCCATCTGGTACACATCGTTTTCCAAAATGTTTATCTACTTGTCAACATGGTACGTCTGACGAAAGTTCGGGGGCCAGGTAATTACGTTTGATATTGGAAGGACCAGGACACTTACAGATTGCAAGGTGATTCAGAGATAGTGTTTCCACCGTAGCACGTGTTGTTAAACCTCTCGGAATGAGAGGACGGGTTGCTGACCAACCGAGATCAGGTCCCTTCCCGCATTACATCACGCCGCCAGGGGGTAGGAACTCGTAACTGGCAGATTCATGCCGAAAAGTTTAGAAATCGACTGTGCGAGAAGTCGGTCTGCGGGCGTTTCGTCCTTATATCTGGTCTGTCACTTAATTATGAGCGTCATATGACTTGGATGGATGCACTCAACAGGGATATTTGCTATGAGACAGTGGCAGTTTTTTTAACTGATGAGTCTCCCTTTTTCACTATTTCGGTACAGATGGTCGACGACATGTATACCAACGACGTTTGGAGGCGTTTTGTAGACGTTTCTGATGTTCATCGGACAGATGGTCGACGACATGTATACCAACGACGTTTGGGGCGTTTTGTAGACGTTTCTGTTGTTCATCGGACAGATGGTCGACGACATGTATAACAACGACGTTTGGGGCGTTTTGTAGACGTTTATGTTGTTTGATCGGACAGAGTGGGTCGACGACATGTATACCAACGACGTTTGGGGGCGTTTTGTAGACGTTTCTGTTGTTGATCGGACAGATGTTCGAACGACATGTATAACAACGACGTTTGGGGCGTTTTGTAGACGTTTCTGTTGTTCATCGGACAGATGGTCGACGACATGTATAACAACGACGTTTGGGGCGTTTTGTAGACGTTTCTTGTTGTTGATCGGACAGATGGTCGACGGCATTATAGAACAACGACGTTTTGGGAGGCGTTTTGTAGACGTTTCTGTTGTTCATCGAAGACAGATGGTCGACGACATGTATAACAACGACGTTTGGGGCGTTTTGTAGACGTTTCTGTGTTGATCGGACAGGAAGGTCGGACGACATGTATAACCAACGACGTTTAGGGCGTTTGTAGACGTTTTCTGTTGTTTGATCGGACAGATGGTCGACGACATGTATAACCAACGGACGTTTGGGGCGTTTTGTAGACGTTTCTGTTGTTGATCGGACATATGGTCGACGACATGTATACCAGACGTTTGGGGCGTTTTGTAGACGGTTTCTGTTCTTGATCGGACAGATGGTCGACTGACATATATACCAACGACGTTTGGGGCGTTTTGTAGACGTTTCTATTGTTGATCGGACATATGGTCGACGACATGTATACCAACGACGTTTGGTGGCGTTTTGTAGACGTTTCTGTTCTTGATCGGACAGAGATTCGTAAGTGAGAATGGAATCTTTCACGGTGTTAGTTCTCCCCGTATAAGGCATTTTAAAGCGACTGAACTCCAGTATACCCAACTGTCGAAAAAAAAAATCAAATTTTAGGAAAATAAGTGTTATTTTTGTAAAAACGATGTTAAACTATTTCAGTGTATAATGGTTGTACATTCAAGCTTTTCGGTCGGATTATCCTTTAGGATCAGAAATTAAATTGACCGTTATTAGCATGTATCTATCTGAGTCAATACTAAAAGTATCACTGACGGAAAATGATATCATGAAATCAATACCATCGTGACGTCATGATAACCATATTACATCACGACGACACTCCACCAACAACGTCATACTAAATCACACCATATTTGGTCAGAGGTCATTATAGGGCGAGTTCATATGAGATCCTGAGAACAGCTCCGAGTGCACTCGGAATCCATTTGAACGGTGTACTTTTAACCGTAGTGACGTCATTTGACCCTTTTGACCCGAATCCGAGTAACCCACCTCAAGCCTGGGGTTACTAGCATTTCAAAATGGACGAGGGGAAACGCCGAGTGTCGGATGGAAAGCATTATTGCGCATGTTTTTCTGAATTTATATTTAGACATGACGTCAGTTCTCTATCCTAGAGAGAAGCCCATCCGAACTCGCCCATAGAAATACGGTATAAATCACATAGTGGACATTATATCATCTAAAGCAGCTAATCAGGGGGGAAATTATCCTGTAGCGGAATACATTTATTTGTCATTATTCAATCTTTTTCAGATAGATTAAATGTATAAACCTAAAATATACCATTATTAAAACAATATGAACTCTTAAATACATGTAGTTACCTATATGATAGTACATGTACACGCGCATACATATACCCATATACATACATATACACGCATATATAAATGGCATATTCACACACAAACACATACCCTATACAATACCATGAGCACAATAGATTATTATCTGTTCATACTTGTACGAATATATATTCACACATAAACATACTAATACACCCATCCATATCATCAACCTTATCACAAATCATGCCTAAAGAAGTGTGTCTACCATATACATACTAACATACAAACATGCCTAAAGAAGTTGTGTTCTACCATATACATACTAACATACAAACATGCCTAAAGAAGTGTGTCCTAACCATATACATACTAACATACAAACATGCCTAAAGAGAGTGTGTCTACCATATACATAGCTAACATACAAACATGCCTAAAGAAGTGTGTCTACCCATATACATACTAACATACAAACATGCCTAAAGAAGTGTGTCTACCATATAACATACTAACATACAAACATGCCTAAAGAAGTGTGTCTACCATATACATACTAACATACAAACATGCCTAAAGAAGTGTGTCTACCATATACATACTAACATACAAACATGGCCTAAAGAAGTGGTGTCTACCAATTACATACTAACATACAAACATGCCTAAAGAGTGTGTGTCTACCATATACATACTAACATACAAATATGCCTAAAGAAGTGTGTCTACCATATACATACTAACATACAAACATGCTAAAGAGAAGTGTGTCTACCATATACATACTAACATACAAAATATGCCTAAAGAAGTGCTGTCTACCATATACATACTAGCATACAAACATGCCTAAAGAAGGTGTGTCTACCATTATACATACTAACATACAAACATACGAATGCATTCACATATTACATCACGTAGCAATGTTTGTTTGGGGTGTTTATGCTTCGAGTATGGTTTTGTAGTAATGACAAGTAGAAGACAATAACCAATACAGTTGGCTACCACTGCAAACATGTGAAGACACTGATCGTGTGTGTCACATTTCAAACACGACAGCATGTGTATATCACTTTACTACAAACACGACAGCATGTGTATATCACTTTTACTACAAACACGACAGCATGTGTATATCACTGTACCTACAAACACGACAGCATGTGTATATCACTTTACTACCGAGACGGTGGATTTAATTACTCTAACCACCAATGTTGATCTCTAGTTAGGTCATGAGGGAAATCTGTGATGGATTGTGCCCAATGCATTTTAATAAACCCCTCCAGGTGTTATGAAGAAATACTTACACACACACATAATCTAATTGATCATTAGGTAAAGGGAAAAACTTATCAAGTATTAAGATTATGTATCAACATGAACATTTCAACAAATGTAGTAATCCAAGCTATAGTTATGATTCTCTGCTTTTTCATCATTGTGAGTAACCATCACACATAAGTTACACACGATTTCGTTGACTACTATATTCAACCTAGAATTAACACCTCAAGTTCAAAGGGACTACGAATAACTCGAAGATAAACAAACATTGCAAACAACTTCCGTGTCAAATAACAATTAAAACCCGCGTTATCCCATTCATGCTTACTGGGACTGTGTTTATTGTCTAAAACCAAAACCGAAACAGACAAGGGTGAAAAGAAAAACACAGGAAAGTAACTAAATTAGCAAATAAGCTAGGTTCTCAATCCTAGTGCTCTTGTTCTACATTTCAAACCATTAACATATCAAGTTTCCCACGTGCACACATTGCACTGTATATTTTACATTTTATGCTCAGAACTTGAAAATGTAGAGTAAAGTAAAGATTGAAAGGTCTTCCTATAGGAAATTCGGACTGCTCTAATTGAAAAATGATGACATGGTCTGCTATAAATAATATAAACATACTCGTGCTGTTTCTGTCAATCTCATACACGTCGAATGCACACCATATACAACTGGTTACGGTAATCATTACAAAGATAAAACATCAATCTTCAGTGAGGGAAACGATATTTCTATGGCCAAAATCTAAGACGGACATTAGATAGAGAATAACTAACTGCATGTTTTTTGATATAGAATTCACTGTCACTCGGGGAAAAAAGGGGGTAATTTGGTTAAAATCACGAAACCGTAAGGTTGAGTGATTTTACAACCAAATTACCCCTTTTTTCCCGAGTGACATAAATTCTATATCAAAATACATGCAGTTAGGTTATTCTATTTATTATTATATCTGGAATAAATCTACCATTTATTTTAAAGAAACATATAAAAAAAAAATGACTTGGCCTTAGGCGTATGAATGTTACGTAACCAATGACTGCATCATTTTAAGACGTTCCATGGCTGTTCCATTAATGTTACGCCGCACGTTTTAAATCAATGTTTTATGTCATTCTTTATATTTTCTTTTGTAAGTTTCTTAAGATGTCTCTTAGAATGACATCTTAAAATATAATTGAAACACATTGTTATCCTTATTTTCACTTTAATAATGATTCAAATATCATACTAATCAACATTTTAAGTAAGGCATAAAAAAAGTAGTTCCGGAAAAATGATATCATCACTAGTGATGATATAAAAAATACTAAAAGTTGTTATCGTCCCAGTGTTAGTTATCATATATTTTTTTAAAAATTGATATTGATTTTATGTCACTTAAATTTCAATGCAAAATTTGGATAGGTATGTAATAAAACACTGATACTTAGGCTACATGGTAACACAATAACCGGCATTAGACAAATATACAAATCAAGATGATGTATGTGTTTCCGGTTTAATCGCACATCAAAACAACATCAGTTGTTATCCACTAACAATTGCCAACAAAGGGATGGTGTTTGTGTGATGGGGTTCCAAATCCGATACACATTATCCTCGTAGGATTATTTTTGTGTGTGATGGAGCCCATATAGCCGATTCACATTAATCACAAACAAAGTATTCCATATAGGATGGTGTTGGTGTGTGTGATGGGGCCCAAATTGATACACACTAATCACAAACAAAATATCCATATAGGATTATTGTTGTGTGATGGGCCCAAATCTGATACACATTAATCTACAAACAAATATGCACATTGATTGGTGTGTGTGTGATGGGGCCAAAAATCCGATACACCTTATTCAGCAAACAAATATTTTACAGTAGGTTGATGTTTGTGTGATGGGGCCATATTACGATAAAATTAATCACAAACAAATATCACATAGCTTGGAGCTTGTGTGATTGGGCCCACATCCGATACACATTAATCACAAAACAAATATCCACAATAGGTTGGTGTTTGTGTGATGGGGGCCCAAATCCGATAGACAATTCTCTCACCAACAAATTTCGACTTAGGTAAGTTTTTGAGTGATGGTGCCAAATCCGGTACTCATTTCTCACAACAAATGTGTGACTTATGTAAGTTTTTGTATGATGGGGCCCCAAATCAGATACACATTTTTCACCAACGAATATATGACTTTGGTAAGAGTTTTGTGTGATGGGCCCAAATCCGATATACATTTCTCACCAACAAAATGTGTGAGACTTATGTAAATTTTGGTGTGAGTGGGGCCCAAAATCCGATACACATTTCTCACCAAGTCAATGTGTGTGACTTATGTAAAATTTTGTGTGATGGGGCCCCAAATCCGATTACCCATTATCTTACCAAACAAATGTGATCTATTTAGTTAAGTTTTGTGTGTGATAGGGCCCAAATCCGATACCCATTTCTCACCCGACAAATGTGATATTTAGGTAAGTTTTTGTGTGATGGGGCCCAAATCCGATACACATTTCTTACCAACAAATGTGCTATTTAGGCTGAAGTTTTGTATGATAGGCCCCAAATCCGATACACATTTCTCACCAACAAAATGTTGTGACTTTATGTAAATGTGTGTGTGATGGGCCCAAATCCGATACACATTTCTCACCAATCAAATGTGTGACTTATGTAAATGTTGGTGTATGGGGCCCAAATCCGATACACATTTCTCACCAACAAATTGTGACTTATGTAAATTTTGTGAAATGGGGCCCAAATTCCGCTACAACATTTCATCACTCAACAAATTGTGATATTTAGGTAAGTTTTGTTATGATGGGCCCAAATCCGGATACACATTTCTCCTCCAACAGAATGTGATTTTAGTAAGTTTTTGTATGATAGGGCCCAAATTCCGCTACACATTTCTCACCTACAAATGTGTGACTTTATGTAAATGTTGTGTGATGGGGGCCCAAATCCCGATACACATTTCTCACACAACTAAATGTGTGACTTTATGTAAATTTTGTGTGATGAGGCCCAAATCCGCTAACACATTTCTCACCACAA
>JASEVX010000004.1:32847463-32970853 GCA_031761405.1 Serripes groenlandicus
AAACGCCGTGTCGGATGGAAAGCATTATTGCGCATGTTTTTCTGAATTTATATTTAGACATGACGTCAGTTCTCTATCCTAGAGAAGCCCATCCGAACTCGCCCATAGAAATACGGTATAAATCACATAGTGGACATTATATCATCTAAAGCAGCTAATCAGGGGGAAATTATCCTGTAGCAGGAATACATTTATTTGTCATTAATCAATCTTTTTCAGATAGATTAAATGTATAAACCTAAAATATACCATATAAAACAATATGAACTCTTAAATACATGTATATACCTATATGATAGTACATGTACACGCATACATATACCCATATACATACATATACACGCATATATAAATGCATATTCACACACAAACACATACCTATACATACCATGAGCACATAGATTTATCTGTTCATACTTGTACGAATATATATTCACACATAAACATATATACACCCATCCATACATCACCTTATCACAAACATGCCTAAAGAAGTGTGTCTACCATATACATACTAACATACAAACATGCCTAAAGAAGTGTGTCTACCATATACATACTAACATACAAACATGCCTAAAGAAGTGTGTCTACCATATACATACTAACATACAAACATGCCTAAAGAAGTGTGTCTACCATATACATACTAACATACAAACATGCCTAAAGAAGTGTGTCTACCATATACATACTAACATACAAACATGCCTAAAGAAGTGTGTCTACCATATACATACTAACATACAAACATGCCTAAAGAAGTGTGTCTACCATATACATACTAACATACAAACATGCCTAAAGAAGTGTGTCTACCATATACATACTAACATACAAACATGCCTAAAGAAGTGTGTCTACCATATACATACTAACATACAAACATGCCTAAAGAAGTGTGTCTACCATATACATACTAACATACAAATATGCCTAAAGAAGTGTGTCTACCATATACATACTAACATACAAACATGCCTAAAGAAGTGTGTCTACCATATACATACTAACATACAAATATGCCTAAAGAAGTGTGTCTACCATATACATACTAGCATACAAACATGCCTAAAGAAGTGTGTCTACCATATACATACTAACATACAAACATACGAATGCATTCACATATTACATCACGTAGCAATGTTTGTTTGGGGTGTTTATCTTCGAGTAGGTTTTGTAGTAATGACAAGTAGAAGACAATACCAATACAGTTGGCTACCACTGCAAACATGTGAGACACTGATCGTGTGTCACATTTCAAACACGACAGCATGTGTATATCACTTTACTACAAACACGACAGCATGTGTATATCACTTTACTACAAACACGACAGCATGTGTATATCACTGTACTACAAACACGACAGCATGTGTATATCACTTTACTACCGAGACGGTGGATTTAATTACCTAACCACCAATGTTGATCTCTAGTTAGGTCATGGGAAATCTGTGATGGATTGTGCCCAATGCATTTTAATAAACCCCTCCAGGTGTTAGAAGAAATACTTACACACACATAATCTAATTGATCATTAGGTAAAGGGAAAAACTTATCAAGTATTAAGATTATGTATCAACATGAACATTTCAACAAATGTAGTAATCAAGCTATAGTTATGATTCTCTGCTTTTTCATCATTGTGAGTAACCATCACACAAAGTTACACACGATTTCGTTGACTACTATATTCAACTAGAATAACACCTCAAGTTCAAAGGGACTCGAATAACTCGAAGATAAACAAACATTGCAAACAACTTCCGTGTCAAATAACAATTAAAACCCGCGTTATCCCATTCATGCTTACTGGGACTGTGTTATTGTCTAAACAAAACCGAAACAGACAGGGAAAAACACAGGAAAGTAACTAAATTAGCAAATAAGCTAGGTTCTCAATCCTGTGCTCTGTTCTACATTTCAAACCATTAACATATCAAGTTTCCACGTGCACACATTGCACTGTATATTTTACATTTATGCTCAGAACTTGAAAATGTGAGTAAAGTAAAGATTGAAAGGTCTTCCTATAGGAAATTCGGACTGCTCTAATTGAAAAATGATGACATGGTCTGCTATAAATAATATAACATACTCGTGCTGTTTCTGTCAATCTCATACACGTCGAATGCACCCATATACAACTGGTTACGGTAATCATTACAAAGATAAAACATCAATCTTCAGTGAGGAAACGATATTTCTATGGCCAAATCTAAGACGGACATTAGATAGAGAATAACTAACTGCATGTTTTTGATATAGAATTCATGTCACTCGGGAAAAAAGGGGTAATTTGGTTAAAATCACGAAACCGTAGGTTGAGTGATTTTACACCAAATTACCCCTTTTTTCCCGAGTGACATAAATTCTATATCAAAAACATGCAGTTAGTTATTCTATTTATTATATATCTGGAATAAATCTACCATTTATTTTAAAGAAACATATAAAAAAAAATGACTTGGCCTTAGGCGTATGAATGTTACGTAACCAATGACTGCATCATTTTAAGACGTTCCATGGCTGTTCCATTAATGTTTACGCCGCACGTTTAAATCAATGTTTTATGTCATTCTTTATATTTTCTTTTGTAAGTTTCTTAAGATGTCTCTTAGAATGACATCTTAAAATATAATTGAAACACATTGTTATCTTATTTTCACTTTAATAATGATCAAATATCATACTATCAACATTTTAAGTAAGCATAAAAAAAGTAGTTCCGGCAAAAATGATATCATCACTAGTGATGATATAAAAAAACTAAAAGTGTTATCGTCCCAGTGTTAGTTATCATTTTTTTTAAAAATTGATATTGATTTTATGTCACTTAAATTTCAATGCAAAATTTGGATAGGTATGTAATAAAACACGATACTAGGCTACATGGTAACACAATAACCGGCCTTAGACAAATATACAAATCAAGATGATGTATGTGTTCCGGTTTAATCGCACAATCAAACCCATCAGTTGTTATCCACTAACAATTGCCAACAAAGGATGGTGTTTGTGTGATGGGGTCCAAATCCGATACACATTATCCTCGTAGGATTATTTTTGTGTGATGGAGCCCATATCCGATACACATTAATCACAAACAAATATCCATATAGGATGGTGTTTGTGTGATGGGGCCCAAATCTGATACACACTAATCACAAACAAATATCCATATAGGATTATTGTTGTGTGATGGGGCCCAAATCTGATACACATTAATCACAAACAAATATGCACATTGATTGGTGTGTGTGTGATGGGGCCAAAATCCGATACACCTTATTCACAAACAAATATTTACATAGGTTGATGTTTGTGTGATGGGGCCCATATTCGATAAAATTAATCACAAACAAATATCACATAGCTTGGTGCTTGTGTGATTGGGCCCACATCCGATACACATTAATCACAAACAAATATCCACATAGGTTGGTGTTTGTGTGATGGGGGCCAAATCCGATAGACATTCCTCACCAACACATTTCGACTTAGGTAAGTTTTTGAGTGATGGTGCCAAATCCGGTACACATTTCTCACCAACAAATGTGTGACTTATGTAAGTTTTTGTATGATGGGGCCCAAATCAGATACACATTTTTCACCAACGAATATATGACTTTGGTAAGTTTTGTGTGATGGGGCCCAAATCCGATATACATTTCTCACCAACAAATGTGTGACTTATGTAAATTTTGTGTGATGGGGCCCAAATCCGATACACATTTCTCACCAACAAATGTGTGACTTATGTAAATTTTGTGTGATGGGGCCCAAATCCGATACCCATTTCTTACCAACAAATGTGATATTTAGGTAAGTTTTGTGTGATAGGGCCCAAATCCGATACCCATTTCTCACCGACAAATGTGATATTTAGGTAAGTTTTGTGTGATGGGGCCCAAATCCGATACACATTTCTTACCAACAAATGTGATATTTAGGTAAGTTTTGTATGATAGGGCCCAAATCCGATACACATTTCTCACCAACAAATGTGTGACTTATGTAAATGTTGTGTGATGGGGCCCAAATCCGATACACATTTCTCACCAACAAATGTGTGACTTATGTAAATGTTGTGTGATGGGGCCCAAATCCGATACACATTTCTCACCAACAAATGTGTGACTTATGTAAATTTTGTGAAATGGGGCCCAAATCCGCTACACATTTCTCACCAACAAATGTGATATTTAGGTAAGTTTTGTATGATGGGGCCCAAATCCGATACACATTTCTCACCAACAAATGTGATATTTAGGTAAGTTTTGTATGATAGGGCCCAAATCCGCTACACATTTCTCACCAACAAATGTGTGACTTATGTAAATGTTGTGTGATGGGGCCCAAATCCGATACACATTTCTCACCAACAAATGTGTGACTTATGTAAATTTTGTGTGATGAGGCCCAAATCCGCTACACATTTCTCACCAACAAATGTGATATTTAGGTAAGTTTTGTATGATGGGGCCCAAATCCGATACACATTTCTCACCAACAAATGTGATATTTAGGTAAGTTTTGTATGATAGGGCCCAAATCCGCTACACATTTCTCACCAACAAATGTGTGACTTATGTAAATGTTGTGTGATGGGGCCCAAATCCGATACACATTTCTCACCAACAAATGTGATATTTAGGTAAGTTTTGTGTGATGGGGCCCAAATCCGCTACACATTTCTCACCAACAAATGTGTGACTTATGTAAATGTTGTGTGATGGGGCCCAAATCCGATACATATTTCTCACCAACAAATGTGTGACTTAGGTAAATTTTGTGTGATGGGGCCCAAATCCGATACACATTTCTCACCAACAAATCTGATATTTAGGTAAGTTTTGTATGATGGGATCCAAATCCGATGACTTAGGTAAGTTTTTTGTGATGGGGCTCAAATCCGATAAACAATTCTCACCAACAAATGTGTGACTTAGGTAAGCTTTGTGTGATGTGGCCCAAATCTGCTACATATTACTGACCAACAAATATCAACATAGGTTAGTTTTGTGTTGTGCAGTACATATCCGATATACGTTATTAACTAACAAATGTCCACATATATTGGTGTTTGTATGATGCCCATATCCGGTACACATTTCTAACAAACAAAAATCCACATAGGTTAGTTTTTGTGTAATGAGACCATATCCGATACACATTACTCAATAATTAATATCCACATAGGTTAGTTTTTGTGTGATGGGGCCATGTCCGATACACATTACTCAATAACTAATATCCACATAGGTTAGTTTTTGTGTGATAGGGCCCATATCCGATACACATTACTCAATAATTAATATCCACATTGGTTAGTTTTTGTGTAATGGGACCATATGTGCTACACATTACCCAATAATTAATATCCACATAGGTTAGTTTTTGCGTGAAGGGGCCCATATCCGATACACATTACTCACTAATGAATATCCACATAGGTTAGTTTTTGTGTGATGGGTTCATATCCGATACACATTACTCAATAATTAATATCCACATAGGTTAGTTTTTGTGTGATGGGACCATATGCGATACACATTACTCAATAATTAATATCCACATAGGTTAGTTTTTGTGTGATGGGACCATATGCGATACACATTACTCACTAATGAATATCCACATAGGTTAGTTTTTGTGTGATTGGGCCATATCCGATACACATTACTCACTAACAAAAATCCACACAGGTTAGTGTTTGTGTGATGGGCCCATATCCGATGCACATTACTCACTAATGAATATCAACAAAGGTTAGTGTTTGTGTGATGGGGCCATATCCGATACACATTACTCACTATTGAATATCAACAAAGGTTAGTTTTTGCGTGATGGGGCCATATCCGATGCACATTACTCATTAATGAATACCAACAAAGGTTAGTGTTTGTGTGAAGGGGCCATATCCGATGCACATTACTCACTAATGAATACCAACAAAGGTTAGTGTTTGTGTGAAGGGGCCATATCCGATGCACATTACTCACTAATGAATATCAAAAAAGGTTAGTGTTTGTGTGATGGGGCCATATCCGATACACATTACGCACGAATGAATATCAACAAAGGTTAGTGTTTGTGTGTTGGGTTCATATCCGATACACATTACTCACTAATGAATACCAACAAAGGTTAGTTTTTGTGTGATGGGGCCATATTCAAAGCACATTACTCACTAATGAATACCAACAAAGGTTAGTGTTTGTGTGAAGGGGCCATATCCGATACACATTACTCTACCACAAATATCAACAAAGGTTAGTTTTTGTGTGATTGGACCATATCCGATACACATTACTTACTAATGAATATCCACATAGGTTAGTTTTTGTGTGATGGGATCATATGCGATACACATTACTCAATAATTAATATCCACATAGGTTAGTTTTTGTGTGATTGGACCATATGCGATACACATTACTCACTAATGAATATCCACACAGGTTAGTGTTTTTGTGATGGGGCCATATCCAATACACATTACTCACTAACAAAAATCCACATAGGTTAGTGTTTGTGTGATGGGCCCATATCCGATGCACATTACTCACTAATGAATATCAACAAAGGTTAGTGTTTGTGTGATGGGGCCATATCCGATACACATTACTCACTAACAAAAATCCACATAGGTTAGTGTTTGTGTGATGGGCCCATATCCGATGCACATTACTCACTAATGAATATCAACAAAGGTTAGTGTTTGTGTGATGGGGCCATATCCGATACACATTACTCACTAATGAATACCAACAAAGGTTAGTTTTTGTGTGATTTGACCATATCCGATACACATTACTCACTATTGAATATCAACAAAGGTTAGTTTTTGCGTGATGGGGCCATATCCGATGCACATTACTCACTAATGAATACCAACAAAGGTTAGTGTTTGTGTGATGGGGCCATATCCGATGCACATTACTCACTAATGAATACCAACAAAGGTTAGTGTTTGTGTGATGGGGCCATATCCGATACACATTACTCACTAATGAATACCAACAAAGGTTATTTTTTGCGTGATGGGGCCATATTCGATGCACATTACTCACTAATGAATACCAACAAAGGTTAGTGTTTGTGTGAAGGGGCCATATCCGATACACATTACTCACCAACAAATATCAACAAAGGTTAGTTTGTGTGTGATTGGACCATATCCGATACACATTACTCACTAATGAATATCCACATAGGTTAGTTTTTGTGTGATAGGATCATATGCGATACACATTACTCAATAATTAATATCCACATAGGTTAGTTTTTGTGTGATTGGACCATATCCGATACACATTACTCACTAATGAATATCCACATAGGTTAGTGTTTGTGTGATGGGTCCATATCCGATGCACATTACTCACTAATGAATATCAACAAAGGTTAGTGTTTGTGTGAAGGGGCCATATCCGATACACATTACTCACCAACAAATATCAACAAAGGTTAGTTTGTGTGTGATTGGACCATATCTGATACACATTACTCACTAATGAATATCCACATAGATTAGTTTTTGCGTGATGGGACCATATCCGATACACATTACTCACTAATGAATATCAACATAGGTTAGTTTTTGTGTGATGGGCCAATATCCGATATACATTTCTAACAAAAAAATATCCACATAGGTTAGTTTTAGTGAGATGCGGCCATATCCGATAAACATTTCTAACAAACAAATATCCACATAGGATAGTTTTTGTATGATGGAACCTTATCCGATACACATTAGTCACCAACAAATATCAACAAAGGTTAGTTTGTGTGTGATTGGACCAAATCTGATACACATTACTCACTAATGAATATCCACATAGGTTATTTTTTGCGTGATGGGACCATATCCGATACACATTACTCACTAATGAATATCAACATAGGTTAGTTTTTGTGTGATGGGCCAATATCCGATATACATTTCTAACAAAAAAATATTCACATAGGTTAGTTTTAGTGAGATGCGGCCATATCCGATAAACATTTCTAACAAACAAATATCCACATAGGATAGTTTTTGTATGATGGAACCTTATCCGATACACATTACTCACTAACGAATATCCACATAGGTTAGTTTGTGTGTGATGGGCCAATATCCGATACACCTTACTCACTAACAAATATCCACATAGGTTAGTTTGTGTGTGATGGACCAATATCCGATACACATTACTCACTAATGAATATCCAAAAAGTTAGTTTTTGAGAAATTGAGTGATGGGGCCATATCCGATATACATTACTCAATAATGCATATACACATAGGTTAGTTTTTGTGTAATGGGGCCATATCCGATACACATTACTCACTAATGAATATGCACATAGGTTAGTTTTTGTGTAATTGTGTGATGGGTCCATATCCGATGCATATTACTCACTAATGGATACCAACAAAGGTTAGTGTTTGTGCGAAGGGGCCATATCCGATACACATTACTCACTAATGAATATCAACAAAGGTTAGTTTTTGCGTGATGGGGCCATATCCGATACACATTACTCACTAATGAATACCAACAAAGGTTAGTGTTTATGCGAAGGGGCCATATCCGATACACATTACTCACCAACAAATATCAACAAAGGTTAGTTTGTGTGTGATTGGACCATATCTGATACACATTACTCACTAATGAATATCCACATAGGATAGTTTTTGTATGATGGAACCTTATCCGATACACATTACTCACTAACGAATATCCACATAGGTTAGTTTTTGTGTGATGGGCCAATATCCGATACACCTTACTCACTAACAAATATCCACATAGGTTAGTTTGTGTGTGATGGACCAATATCCGATACACATTACTCACTAATGAATATCCACATAGGTTAGTTTTTGTGTAATTGTGTGATGCGGCCATATCCGATACACATTACTCACTAGCAAACGTCCACATAGGTTAGTTTTTGTGTAATGGGGTACACATTACTCACTAACAAACGTCCACATAGGTTAGTTTTTGTGTAATGGGGTACACATTACTCACTAACAAACGTCCACATAGGTTAGTTTTTGTGTAATGGGGTACACATTACTCACTAACAAACGTCCACATAGGTTAGTTTTTGTGTAATGGTGTACACATTACTCACTAAGAAACGTCCACATAGGTTAGTTTTTGTGTAATTGGGTACACATTACTCACTAACAAACGTCCACATAGGTTAGTATTTGCGTGATGGGGTACACATTACTCACTAACAAACGTCCACATAGGTTAGTTTTTGCGTGATGGTGTTCACATTACTCACTAACAAACGTCCACATAGGTTAGTTTTTGCGTAATGGTATACACATTACTCACTAACAAACGTCCACATAGGTTAGTTTTGTAATGGAGCTCATATTCGATACACTTTACTCACTAATGCCTATCCACACAGGTTAGTTTGAGTGTAATTGGTCCCATATCCGATACACATTACTCACTAATGAATATCCACATATGTTAGTTTCAGTGTGATTGGTCCCATATCCGATATACATTACTCATTAATGAATATCCAAATAGGTTAGTTTTTGTGTAATGGGGCCATATCCGATATACATTACTCATTAATGAATATCCACATAGGTTAGTTTGAGTGTGATTGGTCCCATATCCGATATACATTACCCATTAATGAATATCCACATAGGTTAGTTTGAGTGTGATTGGTCCCATATCCGATACACATTACTCACTAATGAATATCCACATAGGTTAGTTTGAGTGTGATTGGTCCCATATCCGATATACATTACTCATTAATGAATATCTACATAGGTTAGTTTTTGTGTAATGGGGCCATATCCGATATACATTACTCATTAATGAATATCCACATAGGTTAATTTGAGTGTGATTGGTCCCTTATCCGATATACATTACCCATTAATGAATATCCACATAGGTTAGTTTGAGTGTGATTGATCCCATATCCGATACACATTACTCACTAATGAATATCCACATAGGTCAGTTTGAGTGTAACTGGTCCCATATCCGATATACATTACTCACTAATGAATATCCACATAGGTTAGTTTGAGTGTGATTGGTCCCATATCCGATATACATTACTCACTAATGAATATCCACATAGGTTAGTTTTTGTGTAATTGTGTGATGGGTCCATATCCGATACACATTACTCACTCATGAATATCCACATAGGTCATTTTTTGTGTGATGGGGCCATATCCGATACACATTACTCACTCATGAATATCCACATAGGTTAGTTTTTGTGTAATTGTGTGATGGGGCCATATCCGATACACATTACTCACTCATGAATATCCACATAGGTTAGTTTTTGTGTAATGGGGCCATATCCGATACACATTACTCATTAATGAATATCCACATAGGTTAGTTTTTGTGTAATTGTGTGATGGGGCCATATCCGATACACATTACTCACTCATGAATATCCACATAGGTTAGTTTTTGTGTAATGGGGCCATATCCGATACACATTACTCATTAATGAATATCCACATAGGTTAGTTTTTGTGTAATTGTGTGATGGGGCCATATCCGATACACATTACTCACTCATGAATATCCACATAGGTTAGTTTTTGTGTAATGGGGCCATATCCGATACACATTACTCACTCATGAATATCCACATAGGTTATTTGTTGTGTGATGGGGCCATATCCGATACACATTACTCACTCATGAATATCCACATAGGTTAGTTTTGGTGTAATGGGGCCATATCCGATACACATTACTCATTAATGAATATCCACATAGGTTAGTTTTTGTGTAATTGTGTGATGGTGCCATATCCGATACACATTACTCACTCATGAATATCCACAAAGGTTAGTTTTAGTGTAATGGGGCCATATCCGATACACATTACTCACTCATGAATATCCACATAGGTTAGTTTTTTTGTAATTGTGTGATGGGGCCATACCCGATACACATTACTCACTCATGAATATCCACATATGTTAGTTTTTGTGTGATGGGGCCGTATCCGATACACATTACTCACTCATGAATATCCACATAGGTTAGTTTTTGTGTGATGGGGCCATATCCGATACACATTACTCACTCATGAATATCCACATAGGTTAGTTTTTGTGTAATTGGGCCATATCCGATACACATTACTCATTCATGAATATCCACATAGGTTAGTTTTTGTGTAATTATGTGATGGGGCCATATCCGATACACATTACTCACTCATGAATATCCACATAGGTTAGTTTTTGTGTGATGGGGCCATATCCGATACACATTACTCACTCATGAATATCCACATAGGTTAGTTTTTGTGTAATTGGGCCATATCCGATACACATTACTCACTAATGAATATCTACATAGGTTAGTTTTTGTGTAATGGGGCCATATCCGATACACATTACTCACTCATGAATATCCACATAGGTTAGTTTGTGTGTAATGGAGCCATATCCGATACACATTACTCACTCGTGAATATCCACATAGGTTAGTTATTGCGTGATGGAGCCATATCCTCTTTATATTACTTACTAATGAATATCCACATAGGTTAGTTTTTGTGAGATGGGGCCAATATCCGATACACTTTTCTCACTAATAAATATCCACATAGGTTTGTTTTTGCGTGAGGAGGCCATATCCGATACACATTACTCACTAACAAACGTCCACATAGGTAAGTTTGTGTGTGATGGGGCACATATACAATACACACTACATGTACTCACTAACAAATTTCCACATGGTTAGTTTGTGTGTGATTGGTCCCATATCGGATATACATTACTCACTTACAAATATCCACAACGGTTGGATGTTGTTTGATATGGCCTATAGCTAATACACAATATCCACACACATATTCCCACACAGATCGGTTTTTAGCAAGGGTCCGTCAGATCCAATTGCTATAGTAGGCGAATTCCGAAGACACTCATCGAAATCTAGGCTGGAATCAGTTCCTATTGTTTAAGTCTTATTACAATATCGGCAATGAATTACTTCAAAGATCTCTTTCTACAGTAGATCTCGATTACTGAACAACATTTCGGGTTCATAAAGATGTCTTGATATTCGTAGATTGTATATAATGTCAATGAAAGCACATGCATCTGTGGTATATTTGCTAAAAATGAATGTTCTGGTTCCAAAGTATCCATGTCTACAGTATCGTACCACCAAATAATCCGTCACTAAAATTACGAAATGCGTGAATTTGGTTGGATATCAACCGGGAAATGGATTCAATTTGACATCTCTGGCGCAATGGAAAGAAACACAAAGAAACGTGCTGTTAAAATATATGAATTACAGAATTGAAAATGAAAAATGTATTTCTGCGCTTTCAACAAACACATTCATGGAAATATATATACATGTCTGTGAATCGAGTCGAAACAGATTTTCGATTCCGACTCAAATATTACATTTACAGATAGTCAAGTCCCAGTGATTAAAAACATGCTAAAGCGGAACCAAAACAGTGAAATAAAAAGAAAATAATGGTTAATGTAACACATTTACATGCTTAATATTATATAAATTAGACATGAGCTATTTGTATTCGTTACAGCGAAAGTCTATACGAATTTGTCGCACTTCGTTTATACAGATTTGAATTGCCGTTAACCGCCTTAAAGAACGATTTTCAGCATTTGGTTGCCTTCTTTCGTAGACATGGATTTACTGTAGCCACCGAATTCCAAAATGAGTAGGCGGTGCTTGGGCGGAGCTACCGTAATCGGTATAGTATGAGAATCGCACGATTTCGTAAAATCTTACAATCCTCAAAGTTCGGTCCTGAGAATTATAAGAAGTGAGAATCGTAGGAGGGGTTGATTTAATGCGAATTAGATTTGTATCGGCAATACTTTTATAGACACCGTTCCATCTTTGCGATAATAACATTAGTTATGTACATGCGCTCTTCTGTATATAACGAACTGAAGTAAGTTCAAACCGACCATTTTAGGCATCAAAATGTGCTTCGTGTAATATAATTAATTTATACATTAAAATGAGCAGGTTTGGGGGGTAAACACACCTATTATGACTCATCTGCACCACTAGTCAATCAACCAATCAATTAGTTAATCAATCAATACAGTTACCAAAAGACACGTGAAATTCAATGTGCGTGTATATCATTATAAACTAATTATTTTTAGAGTCGTATGAGGTCGGATCGGGTTGATCAAGCGACCTACTTTGACTTACCTACCCACTATTACTCAACCGAACAGTCAATTAATAAATCCCTCTTTGTTATCATAAATTCCTCATATCAGTGGTACAAACGTCCTTTCACACCTCTGCAACCAACTCCTTCAACATGTTGGGATGTAAAATAAATTCAAAAGCATTGCATATAAACAATTTACCTATGGTTTGTGAAACCCCATTAGTTAATGATAAGTTTGTTTGTATGATATTTTAATTCTCATTGTTATGCAGAGACCTTCGTTTGATCTTGATATGGCGTGTTTATTTGTTAATTGCATAAAAATAACGACTAAAATCCATTGTAACCAGTAGGTGTGCTAAACAGGAACTACCAAAATAGCAGATGTGCATAATCAAGCGAAGTAGTTTATGTCAAATGTTAGTATATCGGTAGACCCCCGTACAGTATTTTGAGTTCAATTACTATATCATTAAATATATGGACATGGCAAAGTGCAATTGTAAAGTCTTCTTGTTAGACTTTCGCGATCGGTAATTCCTTGTCCAAATGTAATCTGCAGTTAGCCCCATGCTGTTAGCACTTTACTTCACTTACACATGTCCACATAGGTTTGATTTTTGTCATTTATCTTTTGAATTTAACCATGATAATAGTTTACTTTGCCAATCTTATGACAATGTTAGCGATATGTTAACAAAGGATGTGTTAAGCGCCGATAACTAGTTACTCAGTAAAGTGCGTGTAACAATTACGTCTTAATGATATTCTTACAAATAATCATATCTTATTGAAGGTGAGAGTCTAAACGGTAGTACATGATTATTCATTGGTACTTAAAGGTAAAAAGGTAAGTAAAAGCGATGAAAGTCGAAACCCGGTGGATAAAAGTGAACTAACACACATACGAAATGTCTTCAGAAACCTTCAGACTTAAGGAAACACATTAGCAGATGATATACCTACATGTACTTGAAACACATAAATTCATTTTTGACCAAGAAAAATGAATATATATTTCTTTTGAGAAAACATGGAAATAATTTACACAGAATAAAGATTATTTACACAGAATAAAGAAGAACTAAGCTTTCCGACTTACTGACACCTCTGTAAAGTAATGAGCAATTACCCCGTGTAACACAATATTTTCATTTTCATTTATAGAGATGTTTACTAGTTGTGTATAGCAGATTTTAAAGTCATCTGCTTCAGATGTGATGTATGTGGAAAAGGGTTAATCATCTACGTACGTAATTGTGTTAGGAACAGTCTCAGTAAGTCGAAAACAGTTGTTTACAAATGTTCAATCATGGGGTTAATTATGATACCACGAAATCTAATTACAGCAAATTGTGTTTCTGAAAATTACTGATGTGACGGCTCAACCACATTTCACATTGTGTATCATTGGAAGCCGCCAGGAGGCGGCTTCCTGTAGGGATGCTTAGAAATTTCGGACAAGGAGAATATATAGACCTGCCAGCGTGACCACATATCGGGATTTCTCTTTGTCCTTACTAAGTATATTAATTTAAGGTAATGACTTTTAAAACATCCCTTTTACACTCTATATACATGTGTGAGTTTTACAAATTAAAAACAGAAGACAAAGCCCAGTATATTAATTGAATGTATGTACATTTTTATTTAAGCGAAATTCATACTGTATCTAGTCTAAACAGTAAAACTGAATTGGTTACCTGCTTCATACGCTTTATTAGTTCGATAGTATGTTAAGTCGGGAACCATTAAACAAGAGGTTCGCGCTAAATGTAATCTGGTTCCTTACATGCTATGATATATAGATCAGGGACGTAGATAAGGGACGTAGATAAGAGACGTAGATAAGATATCCCTCTTATCTATGTCCCCTGATTAGATTGAAGAAGCCACAGTACCCGTATTCACCAAACTTTTCAATTTAGATTTTTGACTCTAAGCTAAATCTTAATATTTAGTTCACTTTTTGGATTCCCGGTAATTTAGATTTAGTCCGTGTTTACCAACGCGCCGATCTCAATTAAACCATGCATTCATATATTTATAGATTTCCCCTTTTTTTTTTTCCCCCCGTAATTTCACATAAATGGCATCTCAATGTTTCAATCATCCTAACTTTTCATTTTGCTTTGTTTTTAACAATGTGACTTTCGTTCCGTAAGAAAACCAACAATTCTTACATCGCGTGACCATGGAAGGGAAACAAAACCACGACCTTGACATGTGTAAAAAACATCAGGAAATTAGGAAATTCTATAAAATATAATCATTGAAAACAGTTGAAAACATTATGGCAAAAGGAGAAAAAAAACAACAACGCGACCTTGACATGTGTAAAAAACATCAGAAATTAGGAATTTCTATAAGTATAATCATTGAAAACAGTTGAAAACATTATGGCAAAAGGAGAAACTGCTAATTTTGAGCATGTCTCCTTTTAGTCACGATGTTTTTCAAAAGTCGTCTGCCACAAACACAAAAGGTCACAGATTTTAACACCAAAATTTGGAAGGAGCCTATATGGGAAATGGCTACGTCATAGCGCGTGAGGATTTTACTCAAATCAACCGCGTCACCACAAATTCCGCATTTGGATAGTTTAGTGTTTAATTGCATAATAAGATGATAATGAATCGTCATGAATTCATGACCAGACCGATATCTTCCTCGCAAGGTTTTCCCCCTTTTCGTATGGTCTGGTACAAATCCTTTTACACGACAAATTTGGGACAGAAGTGAAATAGATTTTCCGAATTTATCCAAATTAATTATTATATATCTCATAATTGAAATAAAACGAATGGGGTGCAAATAAGACATAATGGACAGGTTTGGACAATTAACCCTTTCCCATATACGTCCCAAAATCTGCACCAGACAACTTTGAAACCATCTAGGCAAAACTGTGTACAAAACTTAGATTTTGACACTATTTCAACATGTCACGGTCAAAACTTAGAACATCTTGCTAAATGAAGGTATAATTTATGGACATTAAGTAGAAAAACATTGTAGCAAAATGATAAATTCCTTGTGAGCAATTTCTCCTTTTGTCACAATATTTTCAAAAGTTCGTCTGCTGCAGCAGCTTCAAAATGCATATGTTATAAGGAAATGGTTAGCAAAATGTGGACTTTACCCACCCATTGAATTGTACATTTATTGTTTTATTGAAAAACTTACCAGTGAAAGATTGGCCCCTCTTTAAGATTAATGCTGACTGTACAAACATTGTAGACGGGGTGCCCACATTTTGTCTCTTGTCAGTATTTCGGACTACGTTAACATTGAAATGCGTTTCCTTGAATTTCTGAATTGCTAATCACGACAAGAGTTCAGATTATTGTCGTCCACATCGAGATTGTTACTTTTGTAATCCAACAAACTTTGATTTTCAAATGCTCAATTTGCCACAATAATATAAACTATTACTATCATTTTATGGAGTTTTCTATGTTTTGCACTTGATTATTTCAAAGTCTGTCAAGTTAAACATGATTGAAATCGTTGTGGCAAAAGGAAAATTGCTCATATTGAGCAATATCTGCATTTGTCACAATAATTTCAACACTTTTCAATTATCATACGATCATTTATAGAGATTACTTGATAATTTCAAAAGTCATCTGCTGCAGATTTGTTTTATGTGGGAAATGGTTAAACCAAAAACAGATAATCATAACAAGGGTGTGTGTTCAACAAGAATAGTTTTTGGTACAAATTGAAATATATCATAATAACCTCTTGTTTATTTATCTTTAGTATTATATAAGTCAATTTCCATGATCAGTTTAACTATTAATCATTCACTTAAAACACTGACTCTGCCAGGTTAAATATCCTACATAAAAGTTATATCTTCAAATACCGATATCAGCATTACTGACTACAGTTTGAATTGTTCTAATGTTTGTGGATTTAAATATTCTTTTTTTTCTTATTTCTACATGTGCAACGAAAGATTGCGGCTTCTCTTTGACGCTTGCGTCAAACATTCGTCTTGTTTCTTAAAGGCATACTTGCTACGCAAACAAACGGGCCATACTAGCTCCGTAAATTAGTTCGAAATCATTGTAAAGACTGTTACACTGCAAAATGAAATGAGAAGTATAAAACTAGTTTCGGTCACAATACACCAAATAGTTTTAAACCCTCAATTGTCACACTTTCTAAGCGGTGTTACAGGTAGAACACCCTATATTATCGAAAATAGCTACTTACAAGCTTTAAAATAATCCAAACAAAATGGGGGAGGGCGGGCATGTATTTTGCGAGAAAGAAGATGGATACCGTCATGTTGGACGAAATGGAAAAAAAACTGTTTTTCAAATACTCTACTTTCACTTTCACACAAGATCTAAATATTAATCAAAGTACTGAAAGTACTCTGCAGAGAAGGTGATTTTAGAGTGATGTCAGCCAGGTGCAGATGGGATAATGAATTGTATGCAAGGTATGAACAGATCATGGCTAGGATATATGGATAGGAACAAACGAGAGCAAATATGTTGGAAAATAAATGAATGAAAGAATTTAAGTCTTTAAACTTCTTTATTTTGCTGCAGTTTCGGAATAGGTAAAATCGTATAAAAAGAAAAAATCAAACAAATATAATAAAAAAACACAAACACTTGTGTTTAGTTTATATCGGTTATACTATATAATTTCGGAAGAACGCCTTCATCAGTAGAATACAATGATAAAGAAAGAATAAAAACTTCAAACTTTGTTGACAGCTGAACATTATATTATATTCACAATAGTTAGCAAACACTGTCAAGAAGTGAGGAGTATTGCATACATACAATTCATTTAGAAATTGCATTGAAACAAAATATATTTTTTGGTAAAAAATATAGAAAGAAATTTTTGTAAAAAATATAGAAAGCATTTTTTCATATTTAGACAGAAATGTACAGGAAAGAATAAATTCAGTCAAATCCGTCAATAGCTAATGCTATCTTTCTATGCGTCTGTATAAGGGACAAAGATATATAGATAGATATTCTTTATTTTCTTTCAAATTGAAGAGCAAGTACATTTCATATTAAACATTACAAAAGTGAGAACATAAATATATAGTTAAAACATTGTAACAATAGGAGAACTTGCTCGTCATAAAAAATCTATGATAGCCACTGTCTTTCAAATTTGCTTTTCACAAGCGAACAAATGCTTCGAATGAACGTACATAAGTTCTATGAATGAAAATATGAAAACATGAATTAATTTTACATTTGCAACAATGTTCGATAAACTGTGTCTGAATGAGGATGCAACGTAGAACGTAATGTTTTTCTCCTTGCATGAAAGCTTAATTAAGTATAGATGTGCCCTCAATTTAAATCAATTCTCACATAACAAGAACGTTAAGAAAGTGTTGTAAAATCTAAATAATATCATGCCATCTCACGATGATCAGATTTTTATAAAAATAATTTTATTTGATGTGTATTACGAGTCAAGCGTGGATTCAAACACTTCCAAATATTTTACAATTTAAAACAATTAGATATTCGGATAAAATCTGATTGATTGAAACGAACTGTTAAAGAAAAACACCCGATGCATATTAAAACCAAAGGCTTCTTTTCCCACAACATTTTATTTCAAGAGCTACAATATCTAAAGAGGCAACATGTTAGGGTGCTTATCTAGTATGCATGAGTTCGATTTTACTATACCAATTCAGGAAAAGTGATTCCCACATCTTTCAACTTTCCCCCGGTAAATCAGTCGGTAGCGACGCGGGCTGTCAATCCAGCAGTTGTAAGTTCGAATCAAAGCTCGGCCATCATTCTTTCCGTCAATGTAACAAGCGTCATTCATCTTTCACCAATGGGCTAACAGTCTATTTGGAAAAGAAGCCAGTTGCTTGGAAAGAATGTTGTGTGGATTACTTGTGTGAGAAAGCCACACAACACATAGGTGAACTGGCCGCAGTGATATGACTGTACAATTGTTGAAAACGGCGTTAAAGCCTAATCAATAAATCCTTTTTATATAATCATTCTGTAATTTACCATTTATAATGCCCCCCCCCCCCTCCCCCCCCCCCCCCCCCCCCCCCCCCCCCCCCTAATCCCCTTATACATATTTAGTCGAGTAGTCGTTCGGGAGAACACACCATTCGTGAATTACCAGATAACTAACACTTCTCCCTAGCACATAACTATTGACAGCATTATGACAAAACACAAGCAATTTATCCCAGGACTCCAAATGCAGCAGACGATTTTGAAAATATCTGAGAGGGATTTTTTTCCTTTTTTCCCACAACGTTTCAATTAGTAAATATATATATACATATATTATATAATATATATAAATTGTGTAAAAACCTATAAATGAACATACTAGAGGAAATATAAAGAATATAATTGAAAGTCGTTATTAAGGATAGATTAGCATATTTTGGGGAAACTACCCTACGACACGGTATGTCCTCGAATTGACCTAGTTCGTGTAATGTATATCTGATCCGGTGTATCGGTGTTGTTCACAAAAGCGTGGCGCGTAAGAATATACATAGTAACGTTTACTGCAGAAATATTTGTATTTCTTAAAATAAAATTCACTTTAAAAGACGCAAATACATTTTCTGTTTGAAAATAAAGTATAAACTCTATATTCTTCATTCAACTGATTGTAAATTAAAACACTATTAGGTAGATTTTACTTTGAATTCATCGCACTATATTGATTAGCGTATGTTTAAACAAGTTCCTGTATACTTAAATGTTATAGGGCATATTCCATTTGGGTCAGTGTGCAATCCCATAGGAAGAAGATTATTACATAATAATCACCTTCCAAAAATGATTAAATCAATCAGTACCAGTGCATCCTATACATATTTACAATGAATTTAAACTCAATGTCAATGCATTCTTGTGAAGGTATACACTTATTTCTAGGTAAACAAAGGTTTACATGTTTATCTGTGCAATTTTCATTAAAAGATAACTTGTCGATATGCAGATCTTCATATGGCTACATAATCAGTAAACATCCATTGTTTATCTACGCATGTCGCAGGGCAGCAATGTAACAGTTGGTTAACTTTGTGGTAGTTATAACAGTTGGTTTACGCTGTGGTAATTATAACAGTTGGTTTACGTTGGGGTAGTTATAACAGTTGGTTTACGTTGTGGTTGTTATAAGAGTTGGTTTACGTTGTGGTTGTTATAAGAGTTGGTTTACGTTGTGGTTGTTATAAGAGTTGGTTTACGTTGTGGTAGTTATAAGAGTTGGTTTACGTTGTGGTAGTTATAAGAGTTGGTTTACGTTGTGGTAGTTATAACAGTTGGTTTACGTTGTGGTTGTTATAACAGTCGGTTTACGTTGTGGTAGTTATAAGAGTTGGTTTACGTTGTGGTAGTTATAAGAGTTGGTTTACGTTGTGGTAGTTATAAGAGTTGGTTTACGTTGTGGTAGTTATAACAGTTGGTTTACGTTGTGGTAGTTATAACAGTTGGTTTACGTTGTGGTAGTTATAACAGTTGGTTTACGTTGTGGTAGTTATAACAGTTGGGTTACGTTGTGGTTGTTATAAGAGTTGGTTTACGTTGTGGTAGTTATAACAGTTGGTTTACGTTGTGGTAGTTATAACAGTTGGTTTACGTTGTGGTAGTTATAACAGTTGGTTTACGTTGTGGTAGTTATAAGAGTTGGTTTACGTTGTGGTAGTTATAACAGTTTGGTTACTTTGTGGTTGTTATAACAGTTGGTTTACGTTATGGTAGTTATAACAGTTGGGTTACGTTGTGGTAGTTATAACAGTTGGTTTACGTTGTGGTAGTTATAACAGTTGGTTTACGTTGTGGTAGTTATAAGAGTTGGTTTACGTTGTGGTAGTTATAAGAGTTGGTTTACGTTGTGGCAGTTATAACAGTTGGTTTACGTTGTGGTTGTTATAACAGTTGGTTTACGTTGTGGTAGTTATAACGGAAAGAGTAAGACTAATAAAGTCGAGATTTTTTTCTATTTCAAAATTGCTTATACAATATAGATACACAATTTCCAAAATGGTAGTATTTATTAGGGCTTTAAAGGCTAGTATGCATTTAACCCTTTGCCATATACAACAATCTGTAGCAGCCGACTTTGAAACAATAGTGAACATTTCTATAGATGAAAGTGAACATAATAAAGAGAGTTCTATCACAATGAGAAATTGATCATTATGAGCACTTTCTTCTTTAACCACAATGCTTTCAATGGAAGTATTCTGGTGATGCGCCAGAATGTGTCTACCAAGCGGGAAAGGTTTAATTGCTTTTTATATTAAAGTATCATATTAAAGTACATTCAGATGAAGGACTTAATATATTTTTCAAACTATAAAATATATAATCGTTTTATTTATTTAGCGAGAAGGTAAAATACCATTGTGACAAATTAAAAAAATACAAATATGCAAGAAATAATATGTCAAACATGACAGTATGTCATTATCAATACAAACATATAACATTTTGAACAATACAACGTAAACTCATTATACATAATAACACACGTGGTGAGTATGATTGTTTACATCAAAGGACAAACATATCGCCTATGATGAATCCATGACATACACTGATGACAATTTAAGACACTTTCAAAGCAACGACTGAGTATAACAATACATTATCAAATATGACATTACATAACAGCCAAACATCATACATAGTAATTGACAATTACATTGTTATTTTTAAACATGCTGAAAACTAAATGGGAATAACACACATTGGTACATTTGATGAGTTTGTCATGGCGATGACGCATGTCATTAAAAACATAGGAACATGTGGTAAATTGAATGAAATGATTGCAACATTTAACGGTTACATAGCAACTATCGTTAAATGTAGCATTAACACAAAATATACCAAAATTAGTATTCGAATATTCGACCCATTTGTGCATGCTTCGCCAACAAAGAGTTTATAAATGCGTTATTTGCTGTAAAGTTATCTTACTGTTGTCTTATTTTGTTCAAATCCAAGTACACGGTTAAATTTCCGTTTAACCCGGGACTAAGAAAGAAAACAATGTTAGTGAAAGTGCTCAGATTTTAATTAATTGATCACTTGCTTAATGTATCTTTTTGAGAAACATGTAGTTCTGATTCTCAAATCTTTTTTCAAAACATGACAAATCAGACAGGGACCATCGTGAAGGACATATGTGGTTGTTAGAGTAGAAATGTGGCACTGCCCATTGGTAGCAATTCAACCTTTCTCTTGCTGTGTTATAACTGAAATATTGTTGGAAATGGGTACGAAATATTCCCAGTATCGGTTTGCTAATCAACATAATTACGAAATCGGATAATTGCACGGCCAAAACGAGGGATATGTCTGATTGATGTATAATTACATAAAACGTAACTACATGTATTACAAGTTGAAGTTACGGCGGTTCGGAACGAAACCATCGATATTGTACCGATCAATTTAACAGCCTAAAGCAATGATTGGAAGCCGCCAGGAGGCGGCTTCCTGTAGGGATGCTTTTAATTTTCGGTCAAGGAGAATATTTAGACCTGCCAGCGTGACCACATATCTTGATTTCTCTTTGTCCTTTCTAAGTACATTAATTTAAGGTAATGACTTTTAAAACATCCCTTTTACACTCTATATACATGTGTGAGTTTTACAAATTAAAAACAAAAGACAAAGGCCAGTATATTAATTGAATGTATGTACATTTTTATTTAAGCGAAATTCATACTGTATCTTGTCTAAACAGTAAACTGAATTGGTTACCTGCTTTAAACCGGGAACCACGAACAAAAAAAGGTACGCAGTAAATGTAATTTGTTTCTTGTTGTTGTTGTTTGGCGTTGTTTACCCTCGCGCTCGGCATTAATGCCATTCCGTTCCTTACATGCTATAATATATTACGCAGTAATTCTAGATGAAGAAGTGCAGATATGAACAAAATATTTGTTTCACAATACATGTTGCCGTCTAGTTGAAATGTTAATGTTTATCAAACTTAGTCATACCAGGGTCTTTCAAATAGTACTATTTGAAAGACCCTGGTCATACGAATCACAAGAAAAAAATCCTAGTAGTACTTAAAGGGAGGTAATTTGAAGTATATACGCACAATTTAATTAAGTTCCCATTTGGTCTGACACCTTTGTCTAATAATACACATGTATGACGATTTAAATAAACAATTTAAAGGGAATACAAATATTTAACACAGTTAAACATTTATTTAAGCGAAATTCATACTGTATCTTGAACAGTGAACAAGAGAAGGCACGCAGTAAATGTAATCTGTTTCTTGTTGTTGTTGTTTGGCGTTGTTTACCCTCGCGCTCGTGCCGGGTTAGCTAGTCGCAATATAAAATCGCAAATATTGGAAATATACTTATGCACAAACGGACGTTTCTAGTTTCAGTACATACAAAAACGCTTCATTCTTTAATTTACTTTAACATGTTGGTATATTGAAATGGGTGTTTCTGTGACAGACTTAGTACGTTGAAGTGAAAATTTGTTTATAACATTATAAATTTTATATTCATACCTATACATTAGGGTATCTACATACAATTAATGAAATGTGTACACATTTATTTTGGCTTAAATTTGATTTTGATGTTGTTACTAATTTAAATAATAGTTTTCATTCATATAATTTCAATGTTTATTAATCTTAATCATACGAATCACAAGGTAAATATCCTTGTATTGCTTAAAGGGAGGTAATTTGAAGTATCCAACAGTCTTCAAAGGGATAAATATGTTAGCGTATTACCGTCTACAGTTGTTTGTGGATTTCAATGTTCTTTTTTCTTATTTCTACATGAACAACGAAAAATTGCGGCTTCTCTTTGACGCTTTGCGTCAAACATTCGTCTTGTTATCAGTTTGACATGTTATCTACAGTATTGACACCTTATACAATACTCGTAAAAATGGAGCATCGGTAACCCTTAACTTGCAGTTTTTAACACAAAAGTGTAGGTAAATATTTCAAGTTTCGTCAATTTGATTTATATAATTTTTAGAATATTCCTGATTTTCATCGAATATTCGAATCATGATATAGTATTCGAAAATTCGACTATACGATCGAATATTCGTTGCCATCCCTAATTCATACACATGTCAACATAACTACATGGCAAAGATAATAGTACAATGTGTACATGGTAATTATTTAAACTTTGTATATTACCTTGAAATTGCAAATTTCATATTAATACTTCACAACCTGATTGGCTAATTTAAACCATTTGCATGTCAGAAATATGCGCAGATCCAGAACAAAAAAATGACTAAACATGTGTCATTGTTAAGTAGAAACTGAATTTTGAAACATGATACTAATATGTAACTCACAGATGACTTAGAGAAATCTGCCTTCGTCGAATGGTTAGCGTTGGGGATATTGGGCCGGGCATCCCGGGTTCGATCACCAGTCGTGGCGAGCATGGTTGGAGTGCCCATGGACATGGTACATTTCCTAGCCTAGTACTTACTGGTTTGTTTACTCAGGGATCATAAGTAAGTGAACTCTCACAAGGATATAACTGAACAAATGTTGTAAATGGCGTAAAACTCTAATAAAACAAACAAAAAGATGAGAGGTGACAAGTTATGGATTATCAATAATAAAAGAAATACTGTCTCAATGATAGCTACGGAACTCAATACATATAAGATCAATAATACAACATTTTTAATTACATCGGAAAACAATGTTTGTATTATATTAATACATATGTAAAGACGTAGACAAACAAAGACGTATTGGAAAAAAATCCCTCTTTGAACAAACAGTATGTGTGTTAAGAACTATAACACAACCAGAGCAGCCCGGTCCTGAACAATACAGTGTAAGTTCAGATCGCCCTCATCGTATGCTCTGTCTTAACATAATCTACAACTGTTGACAGAACTTTCAAGTGTAAAGAATCTCTGAACAGTGTACAACTTCATCAGACTGTGCGAATGCACATACTTATCTGTATATAGACTGTTCACAGAAGCTAATTAGTATATTTGTCCATGGACGGTATCATTTAAAAACCTTATTTAGGTTTTACAAATAATAGAATAAAAAAAACTTGCTAAGTGGTTCATCTGACATTTTTAATTCTAAATATTTCACACGAAGCAATAATTGTTTTATCACGGAAGCAGTTACTGTATCAATATATCCCATAAAAAGAGACGGTATGTCTTATGATTCTTCGATAATTATGTTAAAGAGCGAAAGCAACACCTGCCATAATCCCTGGCTGCTCATAAACGATTGACAGTCATTTTAAACACACAGCACTTCCAAAAACACGATAGACAGGAAAGACATTCAGCGCATTGAACATTAAAACCGTTCAGGCATTTAAAATTATACCACATTTACCAACTTATTAGTCCAATACCAGCCTTTCTTATACTGGTCATATAGATGATGTATATAAAATCTCTTTTCAAGAAGGAAATATGATAAATCAGCTGGGGAAAGGTTGACTTTATATCCAAACACGGTGTTCACTCAGACACACGCCCTGCTCACCAGTACTCAACAATCACAACATTGGTGTAGTGGTAGAGTGGAAGAGTGTCCGGTCCGGTGCGGAAGGTCCCGGGTTCGAATTCCGTGCGGGGCATACTTGATATGTTTAAAATGTCTTGTCCTCCTTGGCGCTCATGTTTGTGGGGTAAGCATTACGACTGATTTACTGGTTAAATGGACATGTAGTACTGGTAACTTACACAGCAAACGCCTTGATATAAATGTTGAAAGGGGTGTCAAACACCATACAATGGTGAACCATACTCCCAAGTCTATATGTACACCCTGTTTAGAAACCAACACATCCGTCGGACAGTTCATTGTAACGTGCAGTTGAATATATATTATACGGAGATCTTATTGGACATTGTTGAATTAACGCTTATGAGCCAACTGAACTGCTGCAACACATCCAACCCCCGGAAGCTCAGTCGGTAGCGACGTCGGTTGTCAGTCAATGGGTTGTGAGTTAGAAACCGAGCTCCGTCATATTATTTACCACGTTTGACAAAAGTCAATGCGTTCGTCTTCCACCAATAGGCTTACAGTCTAGGTTGAATAGCAGCCAGTTGCTTGAAAAGACTGTTGTGTGGACTACTGATGTGAGAAAGCCAGCAAACACATGGTTCTTACTATTCTCAGGGAGAGTCTACAGGCTTTTCAATTGAATTTGAACAAACAGGAAATACCAAGGTTAATTTGAATGGCAGCGCAAGCCGACCGAGATCTTCACTGGTATTATTGTCACGAATAGTCTGTTGTAAGGCCTTATTTTAATGAATAAGCAGTTTTGTAATCTAGAAGGATGTGCAAGGTCTACTCTGGTCATATACAGACTTGTGTACTAAAAGATAGATTATTTCTTAAAAAAAGAAATAGCTTTAATCCTTTCCCACATACAACAAATCTGCAGCAAGCGTCTTTAAATGAAAGTATTATTATTATTGAATCAAGTTAAAAACGTTAAGACAAAAAGCTAAATTGCTCATAATGAGAAACTTCTCCTTTTACCACAATGATTTATAAATGCAGTCTGCTGTAGAGGCGTCTGAAAGGGTCTGTATAATGGAAATTGTTAAACCTGTGCTACTGACAGATACATATAGACGTATTTGCAGAGGACGACTTTTGAAAATATCATTTGAATGGTAGAAATGTTCAGTAGCTCATCTCTGACAAATTCTCCATTTCTTATACTGTATTCTTAATTTGTACTTTCATTTCCTGATATTTTTTGATGCGGTCAATAAGTAATATTGTTTAAGTGTGTTTATTTCGATGACATTTTTTTTTCATCTAACTCTTCAGATCTATGCAACTGCGGATATTTGAACTACAAATTCCTCAACGCACATGAATACAAACTACAGGAAACGTTAAGTTTCTCAAACATCGAGACAATATTGGGAATTAGATAAAAATAGTAGAAATCCCAGAGATAGCATTTTCCGTAACAGTTTTCCTATCCAAATTTCCAATACACTTCCTACATTTGGTCGCCATGCAAACGTGTAATGGACTTTAAAAACTGTTTCCCTGTCACGGAAGACTTGTTATGCCTCTACAACGAATTACGATTTTTTTTAAATTGTGTGTAAAAACAAATGAAAAGAGTACTTTCTCAAATTCACACAATGTCTATGGCTCGTTAGCAAGACGTTATAATTCGATTTTTTTATCGCATTATTTGTAACTGTATTGCATCCTTGCGACTCTTAAATGTTATGTGTAGAATATAGATGATTTAAGTACAAAAGATAAAGAACTTGAGTCAAGATACTTGAAGCAACAACTAATTTGAACATTATGAGAAAGTTGCCGCAGCACGAAATGAAATTTTAAGTTTTTGCGTATTTTCCCATGTAGTTTCCGGAATTTACATCACAGTGTATAGTTAATCCATTTTCCCACCTGCAAACATATTTTGACACATCAGTAGCAGACGACTTTTTAACACATTGTGGCAGAAGAAGAAATTGCCCATGATGAGATATTTCTACTTTTGCCACGTTTCCCAATCTTACTCAATTTTAACCATTCATTTATGAAATTAATCCATACTCTCCTACTGATGTTTACAAATATATACGCTAAAGTATCTGTTCACCAGCTTAACAAAATTCCTTCTTTCCCGACACAACTCATTTCTTGATTAAACTAGCCCAATTCTTAGATATGAGAAATGCAGTGAATTCACTGTTTGAGCATGTGAAAAGACAGAACCTGGCATTTCTGAACACTGTAGGTCCATATCATCTTGTTAATCAGCTTCGTGTAATCCGCATATACACCAATGGGAGACATCGGTCAGTTATCTCCCTTTAATACTCTCTACATCTAGCTAGGTCCTATCATTTGGTTTCCTCTGTTTTTATCATTGGTTTCTTTGCACTGGATGATGCACTTATTTTCTTGGCCAACTGTTATTAGATTGATTAGTAATTCCACATTTGTTTTCTTTAAACACTGCTATGTAAATTTTCTCTTTTGAATCATCACTTTAATTAACACATTTATGATTAATGTGTACAGAGTAATTGCAATATCTCATTGAGAAATAGCGATAAAGACAAAGGATTCCAACTTAAAGGACCTACCAACTATTTGGTCTTCCTTGGTCTTTATCTGACAAGGGAGATAATATAATTATCACTAATGTCCCTCATTGACAGAATCGTCTAACAACCTTGTGAAAGTAATATTTGAACAGTGTGGATCTGGATCTTTACTTATTGCAAAAGCCAATGTATACCTTTACCAATGTACGGTCACATACATGAATACTCATTATGACCAATACATTGGTCGCATCTGCTGGTAAAATGATATTTACATTCACATATATGTCCTGGCTGTCCAACAACAGTACTTAACAGAAGAGTCTTTTCAAGCAACTGGCCGCTTTTCAACATAGACTGCTAGCCCATTGATGGAAGACAGAAACACTGTTGGCCGAAATTGGTTTCGAATTCACAACACCTTGACTGGAGATAGTGAAAATAGGTAAATTAAATATAACAAGAGGCCAGTATCGCTTCACTGCATTAGGCAAAGTCTCTTTAACCATATAAGGCAAAACCGCCCCGCCCCTGGCGGCCATGTTTTTCAACCAATCAACATGGTTTACAGGAATCTGATAGAGAGTCACCGAAGAAACATACCTACAAAATTATTTGTAAATCGACTTGATACATTCGGAGAAGAAGATTTTTAAAGTTTTCACTTTAGCCATATAAGGGAAAACAGCCCCGCCCCCTTGTGGCCATGTTTTTGACCAATCAACATGGCATGAAGAAATCTGATAGAGGGTCAGGTCACTGATGAAACATTCCTGCAAAATTATTTGGAAATCGGCCAAAGACTTTTCGAGAAGAAGATTTTTAAAGTTTTCTCTAAAGCCATATAAGGCAAAAAAAGCTCGCCCAAAATCGGCCATGTTTTTCAACTAATCAACATGGATTGAAGGAATCTAATAGAGGTGTACCCGAGGAACATTTCTACAAAATATTTTGGAAATTGACCAGACACTTTTGAAGAAGAAGCTTTTTAAAGTGTTCACTATAGCTATATAAGGCAAAACAGCTCCGCCCCTTACGGCCATATTTTATGAATCTGACAGAGAGTCACCCAAGTAATATTTCCACAAAATGATATAAAAAATCGGCTAAACCTTTTGGCAGGAGAATTGTTGTTTGTTGTTGTTGTTTTTTGTGTTGCCACGGAAACCAGAATTTAAAAAAAATAATGTATAAACAAATATGGATCCAAACAATTTGAAGGAATCATCGCAATTAACCCACTGGTTACACATGATAATATGTTGACGCACGCACGCACGCACGCACGCACGCACGCACGCACGACGGTCAATTCGCCATGACATAAGTTCACAAATTAGTTTGGTGGTTGTTTTCAATGGAATCTCATATTGAACTAGGCTGTTCAATTACATGCAGTTCATTCACGCTGAGGGTTTTCTCACGTCACGTTGGCGCAAAAATTGAATTACTAACTCAAACGTTTGACCATGTATTCCTTAGTTCTGAACCAATCTTTACATTTTGATATCATCCGAAAGCTCTCATCGAAATATCAGTATATCCGAATCAATTCGAAAGATCTTTGATCGAGGTGGCATGACAGTGAACTTCAGATAAGCAGCGCATTAGGTAAAAGAAAACAAGAAGAAAGGAAGTGAAAACAATTTCTATAATTCTATTATATAATCAAGAATTGTAGTTCGCAGTATCAAAAGAACTTTTTTTTTAGTTTGGCGATTGTGATAACAAAAGCCACTGTACTATGACACAAGAAGATAATATATATGGAGATTTCGGCAGTACGTCAGAAATTCTTAATGCAAAACGTTTACCGCCAAATAGTTCCATCATGGTTAACAATAATAATGACCGTGCTATTTTGGTACAAGATTGATACTAAGATTTTAGAACTATCGAACTAAGATATAATTTAGTTAAAATATGTAGACATTAGCCTTCTTCGTGTCTGGAGACAGATAATATGTAAACAGGTGCCCGTTAGGTCACCCAACGTTTGGTTGGCACCGGATTGATACAAAGATCTACATTAATTAAAAGATGTAAATATTAGCATTCTTCATGTTTGGGCAGATAATACATATCATTGCGCGTTTTATCAGCCATACAAAGTATGACGCATGAGTCTGGAAATTCCAAAATGTCCTATAAATAGCTTGCCAGACTGGTTCTCTATATACCCGACCGTCGGGCAAATAATTTTTATATAAAGGGAGGTCATTCATAAATCATTACATTATTCTTAGATTCTACGTTGAATATAGTACAAATATATTTATTTAACACGCGAAATGAAATCCTTCTATAAAGTTATATTTTGTTATAGAGTTGCTGAGATTGAAATTAACTGAAATTAATACTACCAGATTCTCATACATTTAAACCTTCTAACAAAAGTAATAAACCGGCTTCTCGTCAGAAAGCGTCTGTATGTGGGGAAGGTTTAAGAATGAGAAGTTCCACTTAACATGTTCCTTTCTTACTTGAGCAGACCTGTTTTTAAAGACCGTCCATGGACAGAGAACAATCAGGTGGTCTTTAACCCTTTCCCACATACAACACATCTGCAGCAGATGCTTTTGGGAATATCCAGGCAAAAACACGAAAAGGTCTGCAAATGTAGGTAATTACTAAAAAGAATTGAAAACATTTTGGAAAAAAAAAACAAGAGGCCAGAATCGCTCCACGGCCATTAGGCAAAAATTGAATCTTTAAACAGCCATATAAAGCAAAATAGCCCCGCCCTCTGGCGGCCATGTTTTACGACCAATTAACATGGCTTGAAGGAATCTGATAGAGGATCTCCCAGGGAACATTTCTACAAAAGTATTTAAAGATTGGCTTAACACTTTCGAAGGAGAAGATTTTTAAGTTTTCACTATAGCCATATAAGGCAAAATAGACCCGCTCCCTGGCGGTCATGTTTTTTCGACCAATCAACTTGGCTTGAAGGAATCTGATAGAGGGTCATCAATGGAACATTTCTACAAAATTATTTGAAAATCGCTATAGCCATATGAGGCAAAATAGCCCCAACCTCTGGCGGCCATGTTTTTCGACCAATCAACATGGCTTGAATGAATCTTATAGAAGGTCTCCCGAGGTAACATTTCTATAACAAAAATTGAAAATCGGCCAAACATTTTCGGAGGAGAAGATTGTTCAAGTTTTCACTATAGCCATATAAAGCAAAATAGCCCAGCCACGTGGCGGCCATGTTTTTCGACTAATCAACTTGTCTTGAAGAAATCTGATAGAGGGTCACCCAAGGAATATTTCTACAAAATCTTGGCATGGATCCAAACAAAATAAAGAAATTTAGGCAGAGGACATTGAGAGGATGCTTCCTATGAAGTTTCATCCGAATTGGCCAAGTGGTTATTAAAGCAAAAAGTTAACGGACGCACGCACGCACGACGGACAATTCGCCATTACGTAAGCTCGACCGCTTTCAGACAGTGGAGCTAAAATTGCTCGTTTTCAAAAGTTGTCTACTGCAGAGGCGTCTGTATTTGGGAAAGGGTTAATTACAGGGTTATTTATGCAGAACATGAGTAATTGGGAAATAAAAAGTTGGTTGCTATATACCCGGAATTGCTAAACAAAGGTTGACTTTAGCACAGGTGTGACTGTATATGAGAATAATTTCAGGGACAAACTCACTATATCCCCTTAATTAGTGAAATTTAGTTTGATATGATTTGTCAGATCTCTAACTGGAGTACTCATAACCCAATCCAGGGGTTGTAAGTTCGAACCCTAGCACGGCCCTAGCACGGCCAACATTCTTTCCGACGTTTGACAAAGGTCACTGTGACAAGCGGCATTAGTCTTCCACCAATGGGCTAATAGTCTTTGTAGTAAAGCAGCCAATTGCTTGGAAAGGATGTTTTGTGGAGTAGTCAGTACTGGTGTTAGAAAGCCAGGAAACAATACAATGTATCAATAGGAGCAGCTCTTCCTTTGCAAATGTGTTGAATGTTGGAAAGGGTTGTTCAGTAGCCTGTTTGTTGTTTGTTGACTGTTGATAACCATTTTACTGTATGAAATCCCTTTTTGGTGAGCTCGACATATAGCTGTCCCAATGGCGGTTCGGTGAGTCCATGAACCGCATCTTAACCGTGCATAATAGGATGTCTGAGAAAGTTGGCATGACAGTGCAACATGATGAGGTGGTGTGTCGTGCACAAATTCAGGCCTGTACCTCAGATTTTAAGGTCACTCGTAGAGGTCAAAGATCAACATGAGTACTGTCTACTGACTTCTCCGGCCCGCATCTTAACCATGCATCATAGGATTTCCAAGTTACTGGGCACACATGATCCCCAACTGTAACGGCGCTATCACATATCTTGGACGCACTGCTTGAACAATTGTTTGTCCAATACTCGCTTTTTTCCGATGGGTGTCCTTTCCAGCTAGAAGATGTTGAAGCATACAGTGCAAACTAGGTGGAATGTACTGTAAAACAGATTCGAGTATAAGGTCTGTTGCTTTCGGATACTCATCCTTTAAAGGCGTATCAAGGGTTTTGATATCACTTCTGATGAATTTGGCAGCAGTTTCTATTATCGCTTTCCTATGCTCTTCCCCATCATCATTATTCGCCATATTGAAATAATCGCGTAATATTTGGCTAGTCTTCTCTCGAAATGTCGCAATGTCATTAAGTCCCTCACCCTCAGCCACGAATAAAGAAGCTCCATAGCTTTCCAAAAGTTTGGACTTCAGATACTGATTGCTGTAAAGGGCAGAATCAGTATCCTGCAAGTTTTCTGTCATCTTACTGGCAAGGTCGGTAACCGTCAATTGTTCCTCATCTTTCTCCTCAAAGTAGTGACATGTCATTCAAAACGCCTGTTCCTGGTCCGTGTCCTTTGGTGGATGCCCGGCTTTCTTTGGCTTACTACTAGGCCCTGCCAGGGTGTGGATCATAGGAACATCTCGACCAGTTCGAAAATTTGTATCACACGAATGATGGTACAAATAGTGTACAGCAATGCGTACCTGGATAGTTAAACCCCATTTATCTCTTCTTGTTTTACAGTGTGTCGGTATCTTTTCCACAAAGTTTTAGGTTCTAACACAACTATAGTTCTCGTAATAAACACTGACTTTGCTCGTAACAACTTTTTCCCCACAGAATAAGCAGTCTGTTTTACTAGCAAACGGTCCGATAGAGAGGCGTTCACTTCTCTTGACGGATGATGTAGAATCAAATCTAGATTTCTTATCTTTTCCAATGTACTTTTTGTTAATATAAGTCGAAAGACAATATTTGTGTACTGTAGTTCCATCTGTCACAGTGGTGTTGTTACCTCTCTCTACACTTGCATTATTGATGCCTTCAGCATCTTTTTTACCAATCTTGACTTGATCTTCAGATCCTAATTCTTTCTGACATAAGGGACATGGTTCTTGATTTGCACTCACTTTCAAACATTGAAATGTACGAAGTAGTGTTTTTTAAAACGAAGTCCAAAATGTGTACAATACGTGTTTACCTATAACGGCTACCCTGGTATTTATCCCCTAATAAGTAGATTTTAGCCATTTTCAACGATATGTGTGACGTCATATTTAGACCCTTTTTGGTATTCCGATTTCAGTAAACTTTTGATATGTTCTCCTCCAGACCGTATGCTATAGACCATAAAACGTTTTCTTGCAATTCGTTTGGGGTCAGCGCATTTATTTCATATTTTGACCCTCCTACCTATTTCGGGTAAACATTTATCAACTTTTTCGCAGCAATATCAGTGCTTTTATTATAAATTGTTTACGAGTTAAGCATATATTCAACTTTAAAACATGGCCAATATTTTAAATTCATGAAATAATGAATACAGGTGCAAAACATGATCGACTTGCCCTTCATAAAGTACTTCCAATGAAATTATTCCATAATTTACGGAACTACATTTGTGACGAGTCAAACTATCCTTTCCTATCCTTTCTGTCGTTTTCCTTTCAGGTATTTATTCATCATTTGCGTTACAATGATTTGTAACATCCGATTAGTCAGTAAAAGCGTATCAGTTTTATTTGAACTCATTTTAAAAATAGACAACGTGTGTAATTACACGCAAATTATCACATATCAGAGAACGTGTTATCATTCTTTTATCGATTACGTATTATCATATTTAATTATTTCTATAAATATTTTGTTTTCGATATTTACTTTTCATTCAATCAAATCATTGGAATATCGTGACTGCAACAATAAATCCTCTCTGGACACAATTTTTGGATACATGGTGTAGCAAAGTTCATACACATTACCTATGGACGGGAAAAATCGCTGGCTACGGCGTCGATGTTTACCCGTAATAATTGTTAACATGAGACAACTTAGGCATTAGGTAAACTTTCCTTAAAGCTCTTGGATTCTGAACAGTTTACATATAAACTTACATGATATCACTATATTTTCAAACCAAACTTGGGGATTTCATTACGCATAAAGTCACTTTCACTGCCACATTACATAGCATCCCTTTCACTGCCACATTACATACAATCCCACTGCCACATTACATAAAATCACTTTCACTGCCACATTACATTCAAATAAATCAGTAAGTCAAATACGTCCGTATGGAGATGCCAACATTTTCCAAACTGGAAGCTGGTCTAACAATCCCGTAGAGGCCAGTTGCAAACCTGATATAGAGAAAAATACTATTACAGAAGATCAAAAATGTACAAATTAAATAACTATTGAATATTACAAATGAACAAAACTAAAAAAATAATCTTTGCGAAAGTATTATGAAAACATTTTAGGAAGCTACCTATTTGTTAATTATTAAACGACTATTGATTTAGATTCGCATATTCCTAACTGCCAAAACCGAGTCCCGGTAGCTCGACTTCCACCAATGCCCTTTTATTCATAGGTAGGTGATTTTGGCGCCGTGATATGACTGAAGGATTGTTGAAAACGGCGTTAAACCCCAAATCATTGTATCATTATATATATGAACCGACTGCCCAAAGGAAAACACATTGTCAACGCAAGTGCCTATAATTCAGAACATCCATATATTTAGAAAAGGTTGGCTAGAATGCGGCATATTCTTACTGGCATTGATTCGACCAGTCAGCTGTCATGACTGTTACTTCTCAAATTGGTATTCGTGACACACACTTAACAAAAAAAAACAAGGGACTGACAAGCTCTACATGCAATCAGAATAGTATTTCATACTGCCAATGATACAATCATATTTAGCAATATAATTAGATAACAACAATATATTGCACTCGCAAACTTTATGTCATTCAATATGTTGACAAATTAATGTTAAAGAATAGCTCATCTTATTTGTTCGTTTTGAAAATATGTCAAACTAAATAAAAGAAAAGATATTTGTTTTACATCTTTCTTGAGAAGTTTTTAAGTCATACAGCTCTAAAATAAAAAGGTAGGTCTTCGTGTGCGGTATCTAAAAGTTTAATCTACTATAGTGGATTTACATGTTACTTTATCTGTGGAATGAAAACATACAAGACATGCATTTTATCCCCAACATTTCTATCTCGACAGAGAACTTGAAATATTCCTTAATGTTATTTGTTTAAAATGCGTTTACTCTCTCTTGGGTGTATGATTTATGTGAAATTGATTGGCAAGTTATATGGATTTCTGTGTTTCTGGAAGAAATATAAATACGTACAAGAAATTTGATTAAATATTAGGTATTGCATCAGCGAGTTTTAGGAACTGGAGAAGCCTTGCAAATATCTGTACTTTTCTTTAAAACCATATTGCCATGTTTCTAGGATTAAATAACCTATTACCATATATTCATTTAAGTTTCTGTTTAGAATTGAGTCTATCTGACACTGCAACTTAAGTCGTTCATTAAAGCTTGAATGCAATGCACTGCTCATAATATTCTGAAAGACGTACTTCATTTCCACCAGTTAATATTCATGAATAACCTCTCCGACGAAGCAATAAACATCTATTTCCCAGTTGTGTTTTAGAAAATATGTGTCCTGAGAATTGGTAACACACATATGTCTATAAATACCACTGCATTTGTAGGAATGTCAATGTTTAACACTGTCTCGAATGCTTTTTGTCACAGCTGTCTTATATTGTGTAATGACACGTTATAATGTCTACCTGACATGTTATTAGTCCCCTAACGGTCAGAGACCGGTTTGGCGATTATAGGTTTGGTCGATTCTGTTTGTCAGTCTGTCAGTTCGTCAGTCCCACCTAACCTTGTCCGGCCCACATATTAACCATCCATCATAGGATGTTCAAGAAACTGATTTTTGATAGGACTGTACCTTGTCCGACCAGCATCTTAACCATCCATGATGAGACGGCGTGTTGCGCTTAAGACCCAGGCCTGTACATTAAATGTCAAGGTCACACTTAGAGGTCAAAATGAGTATTGTTTGATAGGACTGTACCTTGTCCGGCCCGCATCTCAACCATGCATCATAGGATTCCCAAGTTACTGGGCAAACATGTTCACCAAGTTGAGGTGGCGTGTCACGCACAATACACTGGTCTGTACCTCAACGGTTAAGGTCACACTTAGAGGTCAAATGTCAAAATGAGTACTGTTTTATAGGACTGTACCTTGTCCGGCTCACATCTCAAACATGCATCATAGGATTCCCAAGTTACTGGCCACATGTTCACCATTAGGTGGTGACATATGGCACACAAGACACAGGCCTGTACCTCAAAGGTCACGGTAACACTTACAGGTCAAACGTCCTCGTCCGGCAGGGGACCTTTGTATTGCTTGCAATACGACATTTACTTTTCATGTCTAAGATACATTATTTATGACTTATTGACATGCTATCATAATTTGATAGCCGGTAAGACAAAACAACACGCTTTATAGAGATATGCCACTCCAACTAGATATAATACCATGTCAGCAAGACAAATAACAATTTAATTGGATATAATAACACGAGCAGCCTCGTGTGATTTCCAACAATGTTGTAAACAATACGTCACTGAGAAAAGCCTGATTGAAGTTGACGTCATTTTCGGCAATTAAATCCAACGATTACATTCTAACTACAAGATGTAAATAAAGTTAATCTATCTTGCTAAGTATTTCCAAGTAAATGCAGCAATATGGACAAGTTGAAGGTAAGACAATTACAGATGAAATTGTTCATGACATAGAAATCTCCTGTTTGACTGACCAGTACGGGAAAATCACTACGATACCCCTCCCGCCTCCCTATGATGTCCATGTTGACATGAATACATTCTCACAGACATATTTCTCTGTTTCTCATAGTATTGAGTTGTCTGATTCAAATACGTTCTTAGAACACCAAATTCTTAGTTCATAAAACCTACGCTGAACGTCTAAGTTAAAGTCATATCAGATAAATCCCTGTTGCCAAAGTTGTGTTAGTGTACATTGTAAACTAGTATGCGCAACCTTGTTAGATCTAAACTACCCACTGTATTGGTCATGATTGCTGTATATGCCGAAACAATGACAATAAAGAATAACAATGACAATACAGAATAACACTGACAATACAGAATAACACTGACAATACAGAAGAGTCGTAAACATACTTTACTTGAATTCTGCTGAAAGTTTAAAAGTATACCATTTTTATTTAACTTACCCTAAACTACTAACTGCGACGACCTTACCTTAATATATATACTAAACTGCTTACTGCTACGACTTTACTTTACCATACCCCGCTTCTACTACTATTACTTTCTTAACCTACCTACAAAATGCACTCCCTCTTACAGTCATGTTATTTTCTTTTTAAAACAATACATATCACCTTATATAGATTGATTGATTGGGGTTTAACGCCGTTTTTAACAATTTCTCAGTTATATCACGGCGGCCAGTTTACCTACTCATGCATTTCCTGGTTTGCTCACACCAGTACTCCACACAACAATCTTTCCAAGCAACTGGCTGCTTTCCCACATAGACTTAGCCCATTGGTGGAAGACGAATGACACATGTCGCATTGACTTTTGTCAATCGTCGGAAAGAAAGTTGGCCGAGCCGGGATTCGAACTCACAACCCCTGGATTGACAGCCCGCGTCGCTACCGACTGAGCTACCGGGGCTCGGCTCACCTTATATAGACAGCAGAGCATGGTCGAGAGGGCTTCGGGTCTCGGTCTAAAAAAACAATTCCAAACATCCAGCAAATACGTAGAGGGTTCGAATCACACCGAATACTTTCATTTTGAAATGAATAGACTGTTTCTCGTAAATGTATTTGCGTGTAAGGTATAACATTATATTTCTTAGAGGATTTGTTTAAATTCATTATTTAAAACATTATTTGAACGTAAGTACACCCGTTTAGTCGTGCACTTTTGGCATAGTCTTACCCAATGCCATTAAACCCTGAGCCATTTTCGTTAGATCTGATCATTTTCTTTAACAGATCGTCTCAAATTGACCGTATTCGTTAGGTATCAACAGGGGAAATAGTCCATATTCATATTCGAGATATAGTCTGGTACCTGTGGTACAATTTATAGTAAACTAGTTTGTCTGGCATGAAAAAAAACCAATGTCGATTAGATTATTCGCCTCCCATAATATTTCGCCATCGCAGATATGATATATAGTAAATTAGTAAAAATACAACTGATTTTCGTAAGCTCTACATTGGACAAATACAACTATAATGAATCAAATTACATTCTGCCATTGAAAGGTTAACCGGTTGATCCACAACAAGCTATCCTCTATAGCCTTTTGATTGCTACACCATTTGTAAAGGGCACCGCAGTTACGGTCCTTTAATACCATGGTATGGTCAGGTTACTCCAGGCTAAAGCGAGAAGGAGAAGCGGTAATTGCCAAGCGTTGGTTGTATCGTACGATTTCGTTCGAAAATAAAACGAGTTCGTGAATATTTAAATGTATATGCTCAATTAAAAACGACATTGTATGCAGTGTCCTTGGATCCGATAACGTACAGCGACGTATTTTCCTCTCAAACTCTTGTCCAAATTCATGCAACTTCAGAAGCCGTAAAACAAAGACGTTGACCCATCTCGTCCAACACTTGCTCTATGGGCGGTAGTTTGGGGAATCAGAAGATCAGGAAAATATGTGGATGTTGTTTTGTCGCAAAAGGTCAATAACTATGGGCAATAATGAAAGAAAAGTAGTAATAGTAGTAGTAGTAGTAGTAGTAGTAGTAGAAGTAGTAGTAGTAGTAGTAGTAGTAGTAGTAGTTCTAGTGGTGGTGGTAATAGTAGTAGTAGTAGTATTCAAGTATTTTTCTTCAAGTATTTTTTAAAGTATAGAGGTAGTAGTAGTAGTAGTAGTAGTAGTACTAGTAGTAGTAATAGTAGTAATAGTAGTAGTAGTAGTAGTAGTAGTAGTAGTAGTAGTAGTTATAGTAGTAGTAGTAGTAGTAGTAGTAATACTAGTAGTAGTAATATTATTATTATTATTAGAAGTAGTAGTAGTAGTAGTAGTAGTAGTAGTAATACTAGTTGTAGTAATAGTAGTAGTAGTAGTAGTTGTAGTTGTATTGGTGGTGGTAATAGTAGTAGTATTAGAAGAAGAAGTAGTAGTAGTAGTAGTAGTAGTAGTAGTAGTAGTAGTAGTAGTAGTAGAAGTAGTAGTATTAGTAGTGGTAGTAGTAGAAGTAGTAGAAGTAGTAGTAGTATTCATTCATTCATTCTCTTTATTTCCTGAGATTAATTGAATACATTCATTATATTAACTGTTAACAACAAATAATTGGACTAGTTTCTATACATAAAATGATATGGAAATTGAAAATCAATCTTTACCTAATAGTACTCAGATTGTAAGTAGTCACAATATGTATATATGCATATATTTACACACACAACGGAATCAGCTAGAAACCTGAAATTCAACCTAAAACTTGTCCGAGATCCAGTGCAAAAACAGTGTTTTCAGATTTTTCATACATTTAGTTTGGATTCTCGGAGAAAGCTTTTAATAGGGGTTCTTGACTTAAATTTTTTTTGTTGACGTGAATACTAGGACAATGACGTCACATTAGCGGTTTGACGTCATAACGGTAGTCATTGTGGCGCCAAAACCCGATAATATAGAGGATAATTGTTTGTTTCAGTGTATTATCGAAATTTCTTTCATCGAGGTAAAAGCAAAGGTGATATTTTCAAGAGTGGCGTAGCCACGAGTGAAAATATAACCCTTTGCTTTTCACGAGATGAAAGAAATTTCGATAATACACTTAAACAAACTATTATCCTATTTCTTTTATGCTTTGAATGAGTTTTCTGAAAGTGCTGAGGTGTAAAAAGTCACATTACTTATGCTGACTAAGTAATAAATTCCCCCGTATGAAGCCCCAGTTGTAATTCATTCTTCGTATGTAGTCCCAGTCGAATTACAAGAAAGTTGGCGTAATGCGGTTGGCATATTAGGTAATCTTTTTTAAGTAGACAGTTTGGTTTCATATTTAACGATAATATTGATGAAAACTCATGTTACTTTTTTAAATGAATTATTTGCAGTGACAAACTATAGCTCAAACCGTATTCCGGGCGATCCATATTTACGGAACTCTTTCTTCGGTTATTTGCGCGTATGAAATTCATCCGCCCTTTGAAAAATTGTTTGAAAGGTCTCGCTAAAAAAATCAACTGTGTATTTTAACCATATGTTTTAAATGTAAAGGATTTTAATTATTTCATTTGTCAATATATTGCGGAGATTTGTTGGATGGAAGCCATTTGCAAAGAAAATTATGTTTTATATCGCTTATCGGCGAAGAGAAAATACAAGTCAAAACGGGTCGACTCGATCGACATCTTGTGTTCTTACAAGATGGCTAGATCTTTAAATTGAGGCTGAAAACATGCGTTGTACATTATTCCTAAATAATATGAATATGGCTTCTTTAAAACTCTTGTCTTATGATAACGTTACATCTGATTTATTCGATGCCTGTTACTCGTAACATTCTTACATAACGCAAAAAGAACAATGTGTAAATATGAAAATCTAGCTTCATTCCCGTGTTCCTCCCTTGTAAACCGTATTTGAACACTCCTCAGTATAGCCAGTCAAGTACGATTATCCTCAATAGTTATTAATATCAAAATCATTCGAACTAGAGAAAGATATTGCATATACTATCTAAAAAACAATATATTCACAGTAAAGTACAGGTTTTTGCATACGTGTAGAGAAATATGCCGATTTGTGTATTATGACGTCACTTGTAAAGGGAAGTAAAGCTCGCCAATTTACGTACTTTCAATCATATGTTGTTTCCCTTGTATTATTTGTAACTCTTTTATATCTGACATTTACTACTGGGTTTCCTTGGTGTCAGATAATCATTCTAATACCCAGTGGCACAATAAGATTTTAAAATCACTGCAACTATCATTTTAATATAAACAGTGACTTGTAATGATTCACGTCATTGAATAAAGGCCTAGTGAGCCTATTCAATGTGTTACCACAGAGTTAGATGCACATATCATCTTTATTGTACCCGTCAAACCTCGATAAGTTAATTGTTACTGGTTTTGAGACTCATTTTTTTCATAAAATTCTGTCAAAAACATGGAGAAAAAAATAGTTCCGTCAATTGAAAAGTCATAATCTCACTGCAAAAGTCATAATCTCACCGGTGAGATCATAGGATTATTATTCACTGAGAAATTTCTATAATTCACGGGTAAGCATAAAAGAAAATATTCTATTTATCCTTTAGACTTACGGAGATAATTTTGGTGTTTCAAAATTCTTGAGTGTCATCAATTGTTACGTTTTGGATCATGTTAGAATCGAAATAATATATTCAGCAATGTGTGTGGTCGGTTGGTAGTTTGGATGCAATACTGCTCCTCTCTACTCATTATATCCCGCGAAACCCTTAAGTTGTGATCTAGGTCTGGGCATGTTCGTTATATCTGGGGAAAATCTAGATTCAGAAGTGTGGTAAAGGAGGAGTGTCTATTCTTTTTAAGAAGTGTCTCAGCCAGAATATTAGTAAAGTAGACTGCTTTCAAAACGAACGTATACTGGCCATCAAAATTGATAGAAAATTGTGTACACCCATCTATATAATAGGCGTATACATGCCAGCAGATAGTTGCATTGATAAATATGCAGAAACGTTGTATTGTCTGAGTGCAATTACACACAGTTGTTCAGAAAACGGCAACGTTATCCTTTTAGGAGACTTTAATGCAAAATTATTGTCATATGTACAAACTAAGAATAACGGGCACCAATCGGAAAAGGATGGGTTATTCAGTGACTTTCTGTCCGATTCAGGATTAGTATCCCTTTGTAATACCCCATTGTTTCCAAACATTGAATATACCTATATAAAAACCCGGGCAATTATCGATCATATACTTGTCGAAACGTCGTTCATTAAGAAATGCAAGGACACTGTAACGATATCCGAAAAAAATGTAATTACGTCGGACCATTTACCCTTAATCGCTAAAATCGAACTGCCGCAATTGTCGGAACAAGCCCAACAATACCAACACAGCGACAGAGTCGCATGGAATAAATGTACAGATGATATCATAGAAGAATATCACAAAAAACTGGAGGATAGCCTCTTGACCGATATTATACATAGCTATACTACTCCAAACCAATTATCGGATTACATCGTAGCAGCGATTAACAATGCATCACTCGAAACCCTTCCTAAACGCAAATTCAATAGACACGCGAAACCATATTGGACTGCCGAAGTAAAGGCGGCTCACACTTACTCGCGAGACAAACGTAAAATATGGTTAATTGAAGGGAGACCACGTGGTATGTATTATCCCTCATATTTTTTTAATTATAAGGCGGCCAAACGAGAGTTCAGAAAAACCCAACGTATAGCATCGAACAATTACATAAACAATATTTTCCGAGAACTCGAACGATGTTCTCAGCTAGACTCTCGTCTATTTTGGAATTTAATGAAACGTCATAAGAAAACACCTCGTCAACACACATCAGAAATAATATATAAAGATATTAACTATAAAGCTGAAAATGTCATAAGCGGGTTTGAAAAATACTTTACTGATATATTTGATACCCACGCGTTAAATCCCAAAAGTAAACTTGAAATAGAAGTCGATGAAACGCTGGAAAATTATGCTAGACTAAATCCTACTACAATAACGCTCTCACAAACAGTAGAACGCGAGTTCACATGTGACGAGGTTAAAAAGGCTTTAGTTGACCTTAAACGTGAGAAAAGTCCATCTCATGACAACATCACTAATGAACATATTATATATGGTAAAACACCAATAGTGCATGCCTTGGTAGAGCTCTTTAACTCTATTCTACGCTTTGAAAGTACACCCGACTCCTGGCGTAATAGTTACATAGTACCGATCTACAAAGGCTCCGGAAAGCCAAAAAATTACCCTACTAGCTATAGGCCAATTTTACTGATACCGTCATTCTGCAAAATCTTTGAGAAGATATTGGTAGATAGAATGCATTCTTTATTATTATGTAATAAAACCATATTTCCATCTCCACAGCAACAAGGGTTTCAAAAAGGGCTAAGTTGTATTACAGCCGCGTTTTGTCTACAGGAAACTATTAACGAACTCGCGGAACTACATAGTAAAGCATTCGTGGCTTTCATTGACTTTAAATGTGCCTTTGATAGCGTATGGCACAATGCGCTATTTTATAAACTCCATAATCTAGGAATAGTTGGAAAAGTATGGAGGATAATAAGGGATTCCTATACAAACTTGAATTGCTTTGTCATGGCAAATGGCAATAAATCACTCCCAGTCCCGGTAAAACGCGGCGTACGTCAGGGAGGGGTCGCTTCCACATTGTATTATCTTATCTTTATAAATGACTTACTTAAAGAACTTGAAAATTCAGAGTATAGCCTACGTCTCTATTCGCCAATCCATACTAAATGTGGGAATCCTGCGTTTGCTGATGATTTATCTGTAATTGCATTAACGCCTATGTATCTGCAAAATGTGCTTGACATTGTGTACAGGTATTCCTTTAGATGGAAATTCGAAGTAAATTGCAAGAAATCCAATGTCGTTGTATTTAACAATAACAAAAAGAAAAATGCCCCTGTCAAGTTTTTACTTGGAGAATCCTACATTCACGAAATTGACAGTGTTGTACATCTTGGAATTCGACAGGATGGATCTCTAAAATTAACAAATCGCATTTCAGAACGCTGTCAGAAAGCAAAAAATGCCTTTTATGCAATGGCTGATCTTGGTATGAGACCTAATGCATTAAATCCATTAACTTCTGTTAAGCTGTATAGCACAATCATTATCCCAATAGCCTTGTATGGGTGTGAGCTATGGAGTAATATAACAAGTTGCGACGTACTCAAGCTCAACCGTTTGCAACATTTTATTGTAAAAACTATTCAGGGCTTCAATATCAGAACAAGGTCTGATATGTGCGAATCAATGCTTGGAATTAAGCGAATCACATCATTGATTGACAAAAAGAAGTTGATATTCCTGCACAAAATCTTGAGCCTTGAGAATAACTCTCTTTGCAAAAAGATTTTCATGAGAAAATGTATGCAATTCGTATATAACCCGACAAAATCAATACGTGGTTACATTCCAGATATATGTTCATTGTTGAATAAATACAACTTGAATTTTCTTATGAATATGTATGTAAATGACGGTTGCTTCCTGCCACATAAACCAGTATGGAAGCAATGTATCAATAATGCTGTTGACCAGTTGGAAACAAATGAGTGGTTAATGAGGATGCAATCGACTGATTTCGTCAGATTCAGTCGATTGCATACATCAATCACAGTCTGCAACCTGTATAATCTCTATGGTACAAGAATAGCTGCACATAAAATAGCCTTTATGGCTAAATTGTGGGTGACTGTTGCTTCAAAAAAAATGCCTTTTATGCAATGGCTGATCTTGGTATGAGACCTAATGCATTAAATCCATTAACTTCTGTTAAGCTGTATAGCACAATCATTATACCAATAGCCTTGTATGGGTGTGAGCTATGGAGTAATATAACAAGTTGCGACGTACTCAACCGTTTGCAACATTTTATTATAAAAACTATTCAGGGCTTCAATATCAGAACAAGGTCTGATATGTGCGAATCAATGCTTGGAATTAAGCGAATCACATCATTGATTGACAAAAAGAAGTTGATATTCCTGCACAAAATCTTGAGCCTTGAGAATAACTCTCTTTGCAAAAAGATTTTCATGAGAAAATTTATGCAATTCGTATATAACCCGACAAAATCAATACGTGGTTACATTCCAGATATATGTTCATTGTTGAATAAATACAACTTGAATTTTCTTATGAATATGTATGTAAATGACGGTTGCTTCCTGCCACATAAACCAGTATGGAAGCAATGTATCAATAATGCTGTTGACCAGTTGGAAACAAATGAGTGGTTAATGAGGATGCAATCGACTGATTTCGTCAGATTCAGTCGATTGCATACATCAATCACAGTCTGCAACCTGTATAATCTCTATGGTACAAGAATAGCTGCACATAAAATAGCCTTTATGGCTAAATTGTGGGTGACTGTTGCTTCAGAAAAACCTTCGTCATGTGGTCTGTGTGGCCGTATACATTTAGATGTTATCAAACATAGAATAACAGAATGTAGCGCAACATATGATAAGAAACGATTATTTCTTAGTGGCATATACACCAATATTGGCCATGAAGTATATACTGAGCTAATGCTTGCAACCAGTGAAACGTCTTTGATGATGGTTTTAGGTGCGAGCCCTACATCAGTCACCACTGATTCAGAGTATTACTTTCGCTGCGAAGCTATATTATTCGCATACAAATGTTTCAACGGCCCATCTTAGACGATACAATGACTCTGTGTATGTGTGAATACGTGGGTATATGTGTATATGTGTGTGTGAATATGTATATGTATATGTATGTGTATATATGTGTGTGTGTGTAAATATATGCATATATACATATTGTGACTATTTACAATCTGAGTACTATTATGTAAAGATTGATTTTCAATTTCCATATCATTTTATGTATAGAAACTAGTCCAATTACTTGTTGTTAACAGTTGATAATGAATGTATTCAATTAATATCCGAACGGAGGAAATAAAGAGAATGAATGAATAGTACTAGTAGTAGTAATAGTAGTAGTAGTAGTAGTAGTAGTAGTTATAGTAGTAGTAGTAGTAGTAGTAGTAGTAGTAGTAGTAGTAGTAGTAGTAGTAGTAATAATAGTAGTAGTAATATTATTATTATTATTAGAAGTAGTAGTAGTAATAATAGTAGTAGTAATAGTAGTAGTAGTAGTAGTTTTAGTTGTATTGGTGGTGGTAATAGTAGTAGTATTAGAAGAAGAAGTAGTAGTAGTAGTAGTAGTAGTAGTAGTAGTAGTAGTAGTAGTAGTAGTAGTAGTAGTAGTAGATCTAGTAGTAGTAGTAGATCTAGTAGTAGTAGTAGTAGTAGTAGTAGTGGTAGTAGTAGAAGTAGTAGAAGTAGTAGTAGTATTCATTCATTCATTCATTCATTCTCTTTATTTCCTGAGATTAATTGAATACATTCATTATATTAACTGTTAACAACAAATAATTGGACTAGTTTCTATACATAAAATGATATGGAAATTGAAAATCAATCTTTACCTAATATTACTCAGATTGTAAGTAGTCACAATATGTATATATGCATATATTTACACACACAACGGAATCAGCTAGAAACCTGAAATTCAACCTAAAACTTGTCCGAGATCCAGTGCAAAAACAGTGTTTTCAGATTTTTCATACATTTAGTTTGGATTCTCGGAGAAAGCTTTTAATAGGGGTTCTTGACTTAAATGTTTTTGTTGACGTGAATACTAGGACAATGACGTCACATTAGCGGTTTGACGTCATAACGTTAGTCATTGTGGCGCCAAAACCCGATAATATAGAGGATAATTGTTTGTTTCAGTGTATTATCGAAATTTCTTTCATCGAGGTAAAAGCAAAGGTGATATTTTCAAGAGTGGCGTTGCCACGAGTGAAAATATAACCCTTTGCTTTTCACGAGATGAAAGAAATTTCGATAACCCACTGAAACAAACTAGTTTTCTGAAAGTGCTGAGCTATTGCTGAAACCGTATTCCGGGCGATCCAAATTTACGGAACTCTTTCCTCGGTTATTTGCGCGTATGAAATTCATCCGCCCTTTGAAAAATTGTTTGGAAGGTCTCGCTAAAAAAAATCAACTGTGTATTTTAACCATATGTTTTAAATGTAAAGGATTTTAATTATTTCATTTGTCAATATATTGCGGAGATTTGTTGGATGGAAGCCATTTGCAAAGAAAATTATGTTTTATATCGCTTATCGGCGAAGAGAAAATACAAGTCAAAACGGGTCGACTCGATCGACATCTTGTGTTCTTACAAGATGGCTAGATTTTTAAATTGAGGCTGAAAACATGCGTTGTACATTATTCCTAAATAATATGAATATGGCTTCTTTAAAACTCTTGTCTTATGATAACGTTACATCTGATTTATTCGATGCCTGTTACTCGTAACATTCTTATATTTGTTTATACTAGGCCTATGCCTGTAAACATAACGCAAAAAGAACAATGTGTAAATATGAAAATCTAGCTTCATTCCCGTGTTCCTCCCTTGTAAACCGTATTTGAACACTCCTCAGTATAGCCAGTCAAGTACGATTATCCACAATAGTTATTAATATCAAAATCATTCGAACTAGAGAAAGATATTGCATATACTATCTAAAAAACAATATATCTACAGTAAAGTACAGGTTTTTGCATACGTGTAAAGAAATGTGCCGATTTGTGTATTCATTCATGACGTCACTTATAAAGGGAAGTAAAGCTCGCCAATTTACGTACTTTCAATCATATGTTGTTTCCCTTGTATTATTTGTAACTCTTTTATATCTGACATTTACTACTGGGTTTCCTTGGTGTCAGATTATCATTATAATACCCAGTGGCACAATAAGATAAAATCACTGCAATTATCATTTTAATATAAACAGTGACTTGTAATGATTCACGTCATTGAATAAAGGCCTAGTGAGCCTATTCAATGTGTTACCACATAGCTAGATGCACAGATCATCTTTATTGTACCCGTCAAACCTCGATAAGTTAATTGTTACTCGTTTTGAGACTCATTTTTTTCATAAAATTCTGTCAAAAACATGGAGAAAGTAGTTCCGTCAATTGAAAAGTCATAATCTCACTGCAAAAGTCATTATCTCACCGGTGAGATTATAGGATTATTATTCACTGAGAAATTTCTATAATTCACGGGTAAGCATAAAAGAAAATGTTCTATTTATCCTTTAGACTTACGGAGATAATTTTGGTGTTTCAACATTCTTGAGTGTCATCAATTGTTACGTTTTGGATCATGTTAGAATCGAAATAATATATTCAGCAATGTGTGTGGTCGGTTGGTAGTTTGGATGCAATACTGCTCCTCTCTACTCATTCTATCCCGCGAAACCCTTAAGTTGTGATCTAGGTCTGGGCATGTTCGTTATATCTGGGAAAAATCTAGATTCAGAGACTTTTTTGGTTAAAACCCGAAAAAACGACATTTTCACAACATATTTCTGTAGATCTCGCACCAGCAAATAACGGATCAGCTAGACACCTGAAATTCAACCTAAAACTTGTCCGAGATCCAGTGCAAACAACAGTGCTTTAAGATTATTCATACATTTAGTTTGGCACCACAACCCTATAATAATGTTCTATTTATCTTTCAGACTTACGGAGATAATTTTGTTGTTGCAAAATACTTCAGTGTCATCAATTGTTACGTTTTGGATCATGTTAGAATCGAAATAATATATTCAGCATTGTGTGTGGTCGGTTGGTAGTTCGGGTGCAATTCTGCTCCTCTCCAATCATTCTATCCCGCGAAACCCTTAAGGTGTCGCCTTTCTAGTATAGAATGAGTGTCGTGGAGAAGAATTATCCTATTCTGTTCTACGGAACGAATGTCTACACGGCTATTGTGTCACAATGTGTCCGAAAAATGACATTTTCACAACATATTTCTGTAGATCTCGCACCAGCAAATAACGGATCAGCTAGAAACCTGAAATTCAACCAAAAACTTGTCCGAGATCCAGTGCAAACAACGGTGCTTTAATATTGATCATACATTTAGTTTGGATTCTTGGAGAAAGCTTTTAATAGGGATTCTTGAATTAAAACAATTCTGTGATCGAATACTAGGAAATTGACGTCACGTCAGCGATTTGACGTCATAACGTTAGTCACTTTGACACCAAAACCCTATAATAATGTTTTATTTATCTTTCAGACTTACGGAGATAATTTTGTTGTTGCAAAATACTTCAGTGTCATCAATTGTTACGTTTTGGATCATGTTAGAATCGAAATAATATATTCAGCATTGTGTGTGGTCGGTTGGTAGTTCGGGTGCAATTCTGCTCCTCTCCAATCATTCAAATCATTTTCAAAATTCTTGAGTGTCATCAATTGTTACGGTTTGGATCATGTTAGAATCGAAATAATATATTCAGCATTGTGTGTGGTCGGTTGGTAGTTCGGGTGCAATTCTGCTCCTCTCCAATCATTCTATCCCGCGAAACCCTTAAGGTGTCGCCTTTCTATTATACACGGCTATTGTGTCACAATGTGTCCGAAAATTCAGCGATTTGGGGACAAAGAAAACGGCTCGAAGAATTTCGCTGAAAAATTCCCCACACTTATATAACTCAATGTCATCTAGGTCTGGGCATGTTCGTTATATCTGAGGAAAATCTAGATTCAGATACTTTTTTGGTTAAAACCCGAAAAATCGACATTTTCACAACATATTTCTGTAGATCTCGCACCAGCAAATAACGGATCAGCTAGAAACCTGAAATTCAACCTAAAACTTGTCCGATATCCAGTGCAAACAACGGTGCTTTAAGATTGTTCATACATTTAGTTTGGATTCTTGGAGAAAGCTTTTAATAGGGATTCTTGAATTAAAACAATTCTGTGATCGAATACTAGGAAATTGACGTCACGTCAGCGATTTGACGTCATAACGTTAGTCACTTTGGCACCAAAACCCTATAATAATGTTCTATTTATCTTTCAGACTTACGGAGATAATTTTGTTGTTGCAAAATACTTCAGTGTCATCAATTATTACGTTTTGGATCATGTTAGAATCGAAATAATATATTCAGCATTGTGGTTTGTCGGTTGGTAGTTCGGGTGCAATTCTGCTCCTCTCCAATCATTCTATCCCGCGAAACCCTTAAGGTGTCGCCTTTCTAGTAACATGACATAACACAACAAAAGACAGCTGTGGCGTACAATAGTTTATGGTCATTCGAAAATGTCTGTTATTGTGGGCATTGGGCAATAGGTTGAAAGTGAAATTCAAATTCTTTGAAACTTGGGATTGACAAAATTTGCATTTTTTCCATTGGAAAATATAATATGTTCCTTTAAATACGGTGAGCAGTATTATATGTAATCGCTTTTAATGCGGTATGTTACGAAAACAAATATTAGTAATCTAATCTTTGTTCATATGTCTTTGTCACATTTTATACATTCAACTTGAATAAGTCTTAAAATGGCGTCTTTTTTATTTCTAAAATGGAAGTATTCGTTATGTTTAACTTCTTTCCTTTTCTTACTAAATGCATGTAGAGATGAGACTTTTTAAAAGACAGTTTACCATCTGAACATTATCACTCGATAAAGCTTACTATTACAAACAAAGACTACATCAATCAGTATGAAACCTACTGTCATTTCTCAATAGTCAATGGAAATACATCACTTGCTAACAGGATGAACTTATCAGGATATTATCCACTGGTATATCTGAGTTTATCAGGATATTACCCACTGATATATCTGAGTTTATCAGGATATTATCCATTGGTATATCTGAGTTTATCCAGATATTATCCACTGGTATATCTGAGTTTATCAGGATATTATCCACTGGTATATCTCAGTTTATAAGAATTTTATCCACTGGTATATCAGAGTTTATCAGGATATTATCCATTGGTATATCTGAGTTTATCAGGATATTATCCACTGGTATATCTAAGTTTATCAGGATATTATCCACTGGTAAATCTGAGTTTATCAGGATATTATCCACTGGTATATCTCAGTTTATAAGAATTGTATCCACTGGTATATCAGAGTTTATCAGGATATTATCCACTGGTATATCCGAGTTTTTAAGAATATTATCCACTGGTATATCTGGGTTTATCAGGATATTATCCACTGGTATATCTGAGTTTATTAGGATATTTTCCACTTGTATATCTGAGTTTATAAGGATATTAACCACTGGTATATCTGAGTTTATAAGGATATTACAAACTGGACATACTATTTGACTATATCATGTTAAATTAACTATTAAAAAACATCACATATATATCATCTATATATATATATATAAATCTATATATCATGTATATATCATCTATATATCATCTTTATAGCATCTTTATATCTATATATCATCTATATATATATCATCTAAATATCATCCATATATCACATATATATATATCCTATATTTCATATATATATATCAATCTATATATCATCTATGTATCATATACATATCAGCCATATATCATTATAATATCATCTATTTATTTAATGTTAAACGATGAGATACTGAGTTCTATCAGTGAAATATAATCCATATCACCCACACTGTGTATGGCGCCAAAGGGACTAACGTTATGACGTCAAACCGCCGACGTGACGTCATTTTCCTAGTATTCGGTCATAATATACTACACACGTTATAGATAAAGAAATGCGTAATGGGTATATTCGAATACAAGCATTGTTATGTGATAAAATTATTATCTTATCTATACCTATGTATAATTCCGTATTCCATATTCCGTAAATTTAACAAATCGGACTTATTGTCATTGTCTGACATTGTGCAGTAAACAAATACGTTCACACATATTCGTCCGCGTGTGAACTAACCCTAACCCTAACCCTAACCAGGTACGACGACACTAAATAGTTCCATTATTTCATCATCAATTATCATAAAATAAAAAGAAAATTTGTTTGTTTTGAGTGGATATGGAATATATTTCAACTCGAAGTGATACAATTTTAACATTTTCAATTGTATCCCTTCTCGATGAGATATATTCCATATCCACTCAAAACAAACAAATATCCTCTATATATCAAAATATATATTATCTACATATCATCCATATATTAATATATATATTATCTACATATCATCCATATATCAATCTATATATCGTCTACTATAAATTTATATATCATCTATAGTTCATCTATATATATAAGTCTCTATATCATCTATTCATGTACATGTATATATCAATATACATATATCAGTCTATACAGCATCTATTATATTATATATATATATCAATATACATATATCAGTCTATACAGCATCTATTATATTATATATATTTATATATCAATATACATATATCAGTCTATATATCAAACTATAATATATATATATATATATATATAATTCTGCTTTAGGCATTAGGTGGACCATACATATTTTCAGGCATTAAGGAGACAATTTGTATATTTCTTAAAATTGAAATATAAAGAGATGTATTAACATATTTGCCTTCTTTGCATCACTTTTAATGATGTCTGTTTTGTGTGTAACTATAAACCTATTAAATAAAAATATACAAAAAAAATGGTCCCCTTAATAATTAAAATATATATTACATGCTTTAAGGGGACCGGCATATATATATAATCCTAGTTTAGGCATTAGGTGGACCAAGCATATATATATAATCCTGGTTTAGGCATTAGGTGGACCAAACATATTTTCAGGCATTAAGGAGACAATTTGTATAGTTATTAAGAATGGATTATAAATGGAACTATTAACTTATTTGCCTTCTTTGTGTAACTGAAAACCTATTAAATAAGAGCGCCAAATGTCACAAAATACGCCCGTCCTGGTTTTTTTAAGTAATTAATTAAGTAAAGTGATAATTGGTTGTACATCAGGCAAATTTAGAGAGCGGACACTGTTAGTACAGTTTTGGCCATTTCGAGGGACATAAGTGTGTAGTGACTAAGATAACGTGGTAAGTTATCGAACTTGTCCAAGATATTATGCCAATACACATTCTGACCAAATTTGGTGATGATTAGATAAAGGCTTCTAAAGCAATTGAGCTGACAAGACTAATTTTAGGTAATTTCTATAATTAAAGGGCGATAACTCTCGCTTGACTGAAGCAATATGGCTAGTTATCAAACTTGTCCGAGATATTATGCCAATACACATTCTGACCGAATTTGGTGAAGATTGGTTTGTTTGTTTGTTTGGAGTTTAACGCCGCTTTCAACAGCTTTGGTCATATCACGGCGGTCAGTGCACCTACCCATGTTTTCCTGGCTTTCCCACACCAGTACTTACACAACATTCTTTCGAAGCCACTGACTACTTTCTCACATAGATCAGAGGTGAGAGGCAATGGAAAACATCGCCCGAAAGAATGTCGCCGCAACCGGGTATCGAACCCGTGACCTCCAGATCACGAGTCAGATACGCTACCAATTGAGCTACCCGGCCGGGTCTGGTGAAGATTGGACTAAGACTTCTAAAGTTATTGAGCTGACAATCCCAATGTTGGGTAATTTCTTTAACAAGAGGGCCATGATGGCCCTGGAATCGCTCACCTGATTTTTGTTTTTTTTCAATTTAGCTATATAAGCCCCGCCCCCTGGCGGCCATAGTTTCTGACCAATCAACTTGGCTTAAAGGAATCTGATAGAGGGTCACCCTAGGAACATTTCTACAAAATTATTTGAAAATCGGCCTGACACTTTTGGAGGAGAAGATTTTTTAAGTTTTCACTATAGCCATATAATGCAAAATAGCTCTGCCCAGTGGCGGCCATGTTTTTGACCAATCAACATGGCTTGAAGGAATCTGAAAGTGGGTCACTTAAGGAACATTTCTACAAAATTATTTGAAAATCGGCCTGACTCTTTCGGAGAAGAAGATTTTTAAATTGTTCACTATAGCCATACAAGGCAAAATAGCCCCACCTCACCTGGTAGCCATGTTTTTCGATCAATCATCTTGGCTTGAAGGAATCTGATAGAGGGTCATCCAAGGAACATTTCTACAAAATTATTTGAAAATCTGCCAACCAGTTTGGGAGAAGAAGATTTTTTAAGTTTTCACTATAGCCATGTAAGGCAAAAATAGCCCTGCCCCACTGGCGGCCATGTTTTTCGACCAATCAACTTGGCTTGAATGAATCTGATAGAGGGTCATCTAAGAAACATTTCTACAAAATTATTTGAAAATCGGCCTGACACTTTCGGAGGAGAAGATTTTTTAAGTTTTCACTATAGCCATATAAGGTAAAATAGCCCCGCCCCCCCCCCCCCCCCCCCCCCCTGGCGGCCATGTTTTTTGACAAATCAACATGGCTTGAAGGAATCTGATAGAGGGTCATCCAAGAAACATTTCTACAAAATTATTTGAAAATCGGCCAGACACTTTCGGAGAAGAAGATTTTTTAAGTTTTCACTATAGCCATATAAGTCAAAAAAGCCCCGCCAACCCTGGCGGCCATGTTTTTTAACCAATCAACATGGCTTGAAGGAATCTTATAGAGGGTCATCCAAGGAACATTTCTACAAAATTATTTGAAAATCTGCCAACCAGTTTGGGAGAAAAAGAATTTTGATTTTTTTTCATTTCGTTGCCATGGAAACCAGAATTCTGCATGGATCCCAAAAGTTTGAAGGAAATCTGGTGAGGTCATTGAGAGGATGCTTTCTGTGAAGTTTCATCCCAATTGACCCACTGGTTACTGAGGAGAAGAAGTTGACGCACGACGGACGACGGACAAAAGGCGATCACAATAACTCACCTTGAGCAAAGCTCAGGTGAGCTAAAAAATGATCCTCTTAAAAATTACTTATATATGACATGTTTTATGAGACCAGCAATATAATATATTACAGTCATTAGGTAGACCAAAGCTTATACATGCAGACATTTCCTCGTTCTACCCGCACTACCCCCATATTAACCTATCCTACCAAATACTACACATATACTACCCAACCATACACCATACAACCAGATACAACTGCATATTATCCAATACTACTCCATCATTAGCCTTTATAACCCAACACTACCTCATACTAACCACCAGTACCCCATTCTACACAACATTCATGCATACCAGCCAAAACTACACCATACATACCCGCATTACACAACGCTACCCCATACTATCTAACACTACCCAACACTACCTCATACCAACCAACAATACCCTATACTACCAAAGAATCAGCAATATAAGTCAAAACTACCACATACTACCTAACACTACATCGTACAACAGAACACTTCCCCTCACAACTTCATACAACCCAATAGGACCCCATATTACCCAACATTCAGTCATACTAGTCAAAACTACCCCATACGACCCTACACTACATCATACAAGCAAACACTATACCATAATACCCAAAACTAGTATATGGGAAGTGTTGGGTAGAATGGGGTAGTGTTTGGAAGTATGAGGTAGTGTAGGGGAGTATAAGTTAGTATGGTTTTTTTGTTTGTTTGGAGTTTAACGCCGCTTTCAACAGCTTTGGTCATATCACGGCGGTCAGTGCACCTACCCATGTTTTCCTGGCTTTCCCACACCAGTACTTACACAACATTCTTTCGAAGCCACTGACTACTTTCTCACATAGATCAGAGGTGAGAGGCAATGGAAAACATCGCCCGAAAGAATGTCGCCGCAACCGGGTATCGAACCCGTGACGTCCAGATCACGAGTCAGATACGCTACCAATTGAGCTACCCGGCCGGGTCAAAGTTAGTATGGGATAGTGTTGGGTAATATAAGGTAATTGTTGGGTAGTGTTGGGCAGTGTGGAGATGTATAATGTAGTGCTAGGTCTCATAGAAAGCAATGTGAAAATCTAGACAATTAGTAATATACACGCTGCATAAAGTTTCGATGAAATTACTGAAAAGCAAGTAACTCGGAACAGAGTATTTTGACAAAACAAGAGGGCCATGATGGCCCTGGAATCGCTCACCTGATTTTTTTTCTTTCACTTTAGCTATATAAGCCCCGCCCCCTGGCGGCCATAGCTTCTGACCAATCAACTTGGCTTAAAGGAATCTGATAGAGGGTCACCCTAGGAACATTTTTACAAAATTATTTGAAAATCGGCCTGACACTTTTGGAGGAGAAGATTTTTTAAGTTTTCACTATAGCCATATAATGCAAAATAGCCCTGCCCAGGGGCGGCCATGTTTTTTGACCAATCAATATGGCTTGAAGGAATCTGAAAGTGGGTCACTTAAGGAACATTTCTGTAAAATTATTTGAAAATCGGCCTGACTCTTTCAGAGAAGAAGAGTTTTTAAGTTTTCACTATAGCCATATAAGGCAAATTAGCCCCGCCCAGCCTTGCGGCCATGTTTTTCGACCAATCAATATGGCTTGAAGGAATCTGATAGAGGGTCATCCAAGGAACAATTCTACAAAATTATTTAAAAATCTGCCAACCAGTTTGGGAGAAGAAGAATTTTGAAGTTTTTTTCATTTCGTTGCCATGGAAACCAGAATTCTGCATGGATCCCAAAAATTTGAAGGAAATCCGGTGTGGTCATTGAGAGGATGCTTTCTTTGAAGTTTCATCCCAATTGACCCACTGGTTACTGAGGAGAAGAAGTTGACGGACGACGCACGACTGACGCCGGACAAAAGGCGATCACAATAACTCACCTTGAGCAAAGCTCAGGTGAGCTAAAAATGAAAGAAGAGAACTAGTGTATTATCAATGGAATAATTTTCGCTACAACTAAATTCTTCCTCCTTCCCTCTCTCTCTGTTCATATATACGATAAGTTTGATTTCCTTTATATTAAATTTCTATTGGTAATATATATGTAATTCTATAAACTATAAATAGTAACTGACATTTGTTGGTTTCTTCCAGAATTAAAACTTGCGGCGTGTGATTGCGTATTAGCATGATATTACACAACTGATGACATGAATTCAAACGTACCGAATATGTTTTAATAATTGGCAATGTAAATACATCTTTAGTGCAGGGTTTCGCAGAAATAAACATATTGCGATGTATCACTATACGGACAATGGGTATCACGATACATATAACGAGATATATTTTTACTGATTTAGACTATCATATCCTATCATTAAGAATCGGCAATAAATGATAACAACAAGAGTTGTCGGAGGACAATATAGCTCGCCTATCAGGGCCTACTTCAGAACAGTAATAGCATTAGGTAAAGTCACACAGTATCACCTATTGCAAGATAATACACCTTTTCAATACTTCCATGCAAATGTTAACCAAGTCCATACAGGCCTTTTAAATCTGTAAATTGGTTTATATACGATGTATGCCAATAGTGAACATAATACCGAAGACTTACAGTATCAGTATCAGATAAAACCACACACTATTATTTATTGCAAGATATCACAAATTTTCAATACTTGCATACAAGGTCCCCTAATGATCCTGAATATGTGTGTGAAGTTTCAAAGCAACAGCATACACAGTGTCTGAGAAAAGGCCTTGCACGCAAAGGTTTGACCAAAATTCTAAGTCGAAAAAGGGGCATAATTCAGTCAAAATCCATTCCAGAGTTATGGGACTTGACATACAAGGTCCCCTAATGACCCTGAATACGTGTGTGAAGTTTGAAAGCAACAGCATACACAGTGTCTGAGAAAAGGCCTTGCACGCAAAGGTTTGACCCAATTTCTAAGTCCAAAAAGGGGCACAATTCAGTCAAAATCCATTCCAGAATTATGGGACTTGACATACAAGGTCCCCTAATGATCCTGAATAAGTGTGTGAAGTTTTAAAGCAACAGCATACACAGTGTCTGAGAAAAGGCCTTGCACGCAAAGGTTTGACCACAATTCTAAGTCGAAAAAGGGGCACAATTCAGTCAAAATCCATTCCAGAGTTATGGGACTTGACATACAAGGTCCCCTAATGACCCTGAATAAGTGTGTGAAGTTTGAAAGCAACAGCATACACAGTGTCTGAGAAAAGGCCTTGCACGCAAAGGTTTGACCAAATTTCTAAGTCCAAAAAGGGGCACAATTCAGTCAAAATCCATTCCAGAGTTATGGGACTTGACATACAAGGTCCCCTAATGATCCTGAATAAGTGTGTGAAGTTTCAAAGCAACAGCATACACAGTTTCTGAGAAAAGGCCTTGCACGCAAAGGTTTGACCAAGCTGGCAACGCGGACGCCAATGCCAACGCGGACGCCGGGGTGATAACATAATCTCCCCTATTTCTTCGAATAGGCGAGCTAAAAATGAAATTAAATAATTGTGTTAATAAAACTTGAACAAAATAACTAAATTTATGACTGGGACATAGCAGAAACATACCGAGTGAGCTGCTTTGAATGTCATATTATTTACATATTTAATTTAGGAGAGTAGGAGACAATGCTGCCTGTCCGCTACAAGCAGCGACAGTGCCAATTGCAAGGTTTAAGAAATGGGCCTGAGGTTGGAAAGCTTTAAAACATTATCCTTGCTCAAACTGTTTCATTCTTAGGCTGTAGTGCTTAATCAAATATGCATGTTAAAGTAGTTTACATTCATAAAGAATGGCCAGTGTAGTTCCTAAATGTAGTTTGTATTGCCATATCCACCTTTTCATTACACATCAAGAGCTTGAGAACAAAACTGAGGTTTGAGGATGGAGACCAGTTTAATTTCATACCCTCATGGCCCGTTTTCAGGACAAGTTTGTTTTACGTTGATCTAGATTTCATAGTGGCAAACATTTTGGCAAAGATTCATTTAGAAGGGACCCGACATGTAGCCTCTAGTCTACTGTTCACTAACTTTAAACAAGATTTTGCCTGGTGACTTACATGTACTGTTAGACCTCATTAAAAATAAACCTAGATTTCATATTAAATTGTTTTTTATGGAGTTGAACATTCTAACCCTATTTATTGAATATTTGGCTAAATTTTGGCCTCAAGTATTCACTAGTTTTTTTCATAGACTTGGCCTTACAACCTACTAAATAAGTCCATGAGACCCAGATTCGAACTTAAATAGATTTTAAATAGTCGATATTTTGACCAAAATAAATGGAAGAAATTTTTGGCCTCTTGACTTAAATTTCAAACTTAGATTTGCATTTGACCTTCTATTTTACCTAACATGACGCAGGTTTGAACAAACATTGTGATCGAAATTCATCAATATTGAATATAAAATGTGGCATTTAGTGTATTCACAAGCTAAATGTTCACTAAGTATATATGAAAGACACAGGCCGGTCACAAAAGCTCAACATGAGCACCTCAAACTCAGGTGAGCTAAAAAGAAAACTAAATGTCACTATCATCATCATTGTTTTTATTTTGTTCTGACACACACTAATGTGAAAAAACAATATATAGCACTAGCATCAATTAACATGGCCTTCCTTATTAAGGCGCAGGCCTCCAAATGTGTTTTGACAATTTCATCAAAATTTATATATATACACACAGACGTAACGTCAAAAGGCCAGGCCTAATATTTTCCTAATAACTCTACCACATACAATACATTTCATATTTCTACATTCAGAAATAAAATGCATATCTTTCCTTTTATTCAAAATACAGTGAATAACCCTCACTTTACACATACTTTTAATGACCATTTTTTATGAAAAACTGTAGATGAAGTCTAACATGAATTTGTGTTGAAATCATCATTGTTATTATTTTTTTCACACACTAATGTGAAAAAACAATATATAGCACTAGCATCAACATGGCCTTCTTTATTAAGGCGCAGGCCTCCAAATGTGTTTTGACAATTTCATCAACATTTATATATACACACACAGACGTAACGTCAAAAGGCCAGGCCTAATATTTTCCTAATAACTCTACCACATACAATACATTTCATATTTTTACATTCAGAAATAAAATGCATATCTTAACTTTTATTTCAAATACAGTATTTTAAATAACCCTCACTTTACACATACTTTTAATGACTATTTTCTATGAAAAACTGTAGATGACGTCTAACATGAATTTGTGTTGAAATCATGATTGTTATTATTTTGTTCACACACTAATGTGAAACAAGAGGGCCAAGATGGCCCTAAATCGATCACCTGAATGATAGTTAATTAGAAGCAAATATTTAACTGCAAATATCTGTGAAAATTTGATCAGGAGTTCAAATGAAACTGCAAGGAGTGGACACTCAGTTAAAGAAATAGTTTATCAGTAAAAGCCATTTTTATCTTGAAATCTAACACAAGAGCTTTCTCAATTGCTGATGCTGCAGCAACAAAGGTTCTACACAGAATGCAAGTCTTTGAACAATTTTGAAAGAGGACCATTAAAGGAACATTCCTGTGAACTAACGTTGAAATTGGTCAAGTGGCATGGTATTTATTTATTGGGGTTTTACGCCGCTTTCAACAATATTTCAGTTATATCACGGCGACAGTTCACTTATTCATGATCCCTGGGTAAACAAACCAGTACTAGGCTAGAAAATGTGCCTTGCCCAAGGGCACTCCACCGTGACCATAGTGCCGCGACTGGGGATCGAACCCGGGACACCCGGTTTCGAAATCCCCGAGGCTAACCACTCGACCATAGCGGATTAGTGGAATGGTCATTTGTAGCTAAAAGTTCAATTTACCCCTTTTGTGATGACGCGAGGTTACTATGATTATGTTACCAATCAAAACGGAGGATCACTGAAGTAGGATTTCTATTCAATTTCCTTAATATCAGACAAGAACTTAAAACAAGAGGCCCGTGAGGGCCTATGCTCTACTGGTATGGTTCTTTGGTAATTTTCAATCCAGAGCATGTATGTATGGTGAAGATCGGATAGTAAATGGAGGCTCTTTTGTATTCACAAGCTGTATTATAGCAATTTTTACAATTTCATGGGCCATAATCCAGTCTTGGCGGATCTGGCTGGTTTTCAAAAGGAACTAAGCTCTCATCAATATTTAACTACTATCTAAGTTTGGTGAAGATCAGATAGTAAATAGTCTCTATTGTGTTCACATGCTCAATTATATTAACCCTAACCCTATTTATTTAAAATACAGTAATTTGAATAACCCTCACTTTACACATACTTTTAATGACCATTTTCTATGATAAACTGTAGATGACGTCTAACATGAATTTGTGTTGAAAACGACCAAAAAAGCCATAAAAACGTAGACCAAGAAATTACTCCTAATTTCCCAGCAGTTGTCAATAATCATTTGAAGTCATTTTCAAAAGTTTTCAGTCAAAATAAAACTACATGAATACAGATAAAAGACAAGAGGGCCAAGATGGCCCTAAATCGATCACCTAATTGATAGTAAATTAGTAGCAAATATTTAACTGCAAATATCTGGGAAAATTTGATCAAGGATTGCAAATGAAACTGCAAGGAGTGGACACTTCTCAAGAAACAGCTTATCAGTAAAGGCCATTTATATCTTGAAATCTAACAAGAACTTTAATAAGAATGGAATTATAAAGTTTTTGTCATTTTGCACCTTTCCTGATGCCGCCTTGCTGCCCTGTTTTTCAACGAAATCAATATGGCTTCAACAGTTTATTTAGAGTATCACTTATATAAAGGAACATTTCTACCAAATTATCTTGCAATCGCACAAGCAGATTATGGAGGAAAAGGATTTTAAAATGTGGGTATTTTTCTCACTTTCTGATGCCGCAGCAACCAAAGTTCTCAATAGAATTTAAATCTTTGAACAATTTTGAAAGAGGACCACCAAAGGAACATTCCTGTGATGTTTTGTGGAAATTGGTCTATTGGAATGGTAGGAATTGGTTGTCATTTGTAGCTAAAAGTTCAATTTACCCCTTTCGTGATGACGCCTGGTTGATATGATTGTGTAACCAATCAAAACGGCTTAAACAAATTAAATAGAGGATCATTACAGTAAGATTCGTATTATATTTTTTTAAAATCAGACAAACACTTTCATAAAAATGTAATTTTCAAATTTTGTCATTTTGTCGCTTTTCTGATGCCGCCCGACTGCCATGTTTTTTGACCAATCAGTATGGCTTGAACAATTTTTATAGAGGGTCACCCAAGAAACATTTCTACCAAATTATATTTGAATCTGACAGGCAGATTCGGAGGAGAAGATTTTTAAAGTTTTGACATTTTGTCCACTTTCTGATGCCGCAGCAACCAAAGTTCTAAATGGAATTTAAATCTTTGAACAAATTTGAAAGAAGACCACCAAAGGAACATTCCTGTGATGTTTTGTGGAAATTGGTCTATTGGAATGGTAGATGTTGGTTGTCATTTGTAGCTAAAAGTTCAATTTACCCCTTTTGTGATGACGCCTGGTTGCTATGACTGTGTAACCAATCAAAACGGCTTTAACAAATTAAATAGAGGATCATTAAAGTAAGATTCGTATTATATTTTCTTAAAATCAGACAAACACTTTCATAAAAATGGAATTTTCAAATTTTGTCATTTTGCCCCTTTTCTGATGCCGCCTGACTGCCATGTTTTTCGACCAATCAGTATGGCTTGAACAATTTCTATGGAGGATCACCCAAGGAACATTTCTACCAAATTATATTTGAATCTGACAGGCAGATTCGGAGGAGAAGATTTTTAAAATTGGAACATTTTGTCCCCTTTCTGATGCCGCAGCAACCAAAGTTCTCAATGGAATTTAAATCTTTGAACAATTTTGAAAGAAGACCACCAAAGGAACATTCCTGTGATGTTTGGTGAAAATTGTTCTTGCGGTTCAGGAGGAGATGATGTTTAAAGCTAAAAGTTAACGCCGGACGGACGACAGACGACGGACAAAAAGTGATCAGAATAGCTCACCTTGAGCCTTCGGCTCTAGGTGATCTAAAAAGGAATAATAGTAATACTTAATTTTGTTGTTTTTATGTTTTCTCAACTTTAAGATCATATAATTCTTATAAATTTTTGATACGGTATAATTGAGGACCATGACTAGATGACTTGTCTCATTCAAGACAGTGTTTCAATGTTGACGATTAAGGCCGCAGTGCTTCATTTAACTCCATCGATTCCACTTTATATTTAAAGTGGTGTCCGGCACAAACCTTTGTCGTTCAATGCTAGGTTTCAGATAATTTGGCACAAAAGAGGACCATGACCAGACGACTTGTCGAGTGCAAGAACCCTGTTGCAAGCTTGAAAGCCACAGTTCTTTGTTAACTTCTTAAAATTCCACTACATATTTCTGTGTCACACATCATTTTTAGCTCCACTGGCTGAAAGCCAGTCGAGCTTATGTCATGGCGAATTGTCCGTCGTGCGTGCGTGCGTGCGTAAACTTTTTCCTTTAAACGACTTCTTCTCACTAACCACTTGGCCAATTTGGTTGAAACTTCATAGGAAGCATCCTCTCTTAAATTCCTTCAATTTTTTTTGATCCATCCATAATTCTGGTTTCCATGGCAACCAAAAGTAAAAAAAAGGGAAAACTTAAAAAATCTTCTTCTCTGAAAGTGTCAAGCCGATTTTCAAATAATTTTGTAGAAATGTTCCTTGGGTGACCCTTTATTAGATTCCTTCAAGAAATGTTGATTGGTCGAAAAACATGGTCGCCAGAGGGCGGGGCTATTTTGCCTTATATGACCATAGTGAAAACTTAAAAAATCTTTTTCTCCGAAAGTGTTCAGCCGATTTTCAAATAATTTTGTAGAAATGTTCATTGGGTGACCCTCTATCAGATTCCTTCAAGCCATGTTGATTGGTCAAAAAATATGGCCGCCAGAGGGCGGGCCTATTTTGCTCTATATGACCATAGTGAAAATTTAAAAAATCTTCTTCTCCGAAAGTGTTGAGCAGATTTTCAAATAATTTTGTAGAAATGTTCTTTGGGTGACCCTCTATCAGATTCCTTGAAGCCATGTTGATTGGTTCAAAAATATGGCTGCCATGGGGTGGGGCTATTTTGCCTTATATGGCTATTGTGAAAAATTAAAAAATCTTCTCCTCCGAAAGTGTTTGGCTGATTTTCAAATAATTTTGCAGAAACATTCGTTGGGTGACACTCTACAAGATTCCTTTAAGCCATGGTGGTTGGTAAAAAATATGGCCACTAGGGGGCAGGACTGTTTGGAGATTTGATTTTTGCCTTATGGCCGTGGAGCGATACTGGCCCTCTTGGGCCTCTTGTTTCAAATGTATATGTATATTATCTACAACAAAATATCTCACATCACATAGCGGGGAGGGGAGGTGGGGGTAGTAATAACCATAGTAACCTCTTGATTGGACATAAAACCCAGCAAACCAACAAATATAGTGAGGGCATCTGTGAATGTAACACATTTCTAGTTGAATTTAGACATTTCTGATTGAAGAGCAAATTGTAACACTTCATTAACATCCATTCTATGCTTGTACTAATTTACTATACAGTGATGTACGTAATGCCAAAAGATCAGGCTAAAAAATATATCGACTAAAATGACGTTAATTTGAAGATCACACATAATGATTACTTATTTGAAGTCACAGTTTTATCCAGATATGAACAATTTAATCATTGGTTTCGATTTTTACTTTAATCCAAATGCATATTATTTTTAAATAAAGATTTAAGATAAACTAGGCATGGTACTTATCACTTCTGTGAAGTATCATTAAATTCTGACCAGGGGTTATTGAGATTGAGTGTCCACAAGATTCGCTCTAGATTATACTATTTCGGGCCTGTGACCTTGACCTTTTGACCCGAAACATGAACCTTGCACAACTAGGCATTTTACTTATCACTTCAGTGAAGTATCATTAAATTCTGACCAGGGGTTATTGAGATCTCGCGTCCACAAGATTCTGTTTACAGACGGACGGACAGACAGACAGACAAGCTGAATCCAGTATATCACCCCCCCCCCCCCCTTAACACTTTGTGTTCAGGGGCTTTTATAACAATCAACTTGTAAAATATCCCTATCTGAAAGTGTGATGTGGCTTCAGAAAGAAGGAATACTGTCCTCCACAGTGTTAACAACATTTTCCTTCATTTGGCCTAGTGGTCTATATTTGTTTTACCTTATATGACCCATATTCCACCATGGACTAGATATCATCAAGACAACATTCTGATAAATTTCCAACTTGCTCAAAGTAAAAATGCGGCCTCCAGAGTTTGAACAATATTTTCCTTTATTGACCTTGTTTCTGACCCAATATGACCCATATTCGAACTAGACCTAGATATAATTTAAACAAACATTCTGACCAAATTTCAAGCTGCTGAAGCCAAAAAATGTAGCATCCAAAGTGTTAACGAGATTTTCCTTCCATTTGGCCTAGTGACCTATTTTTTGACCCTACATGACCCATATTCGAACTTGGCTTAGATATGATTACGATAAACATTCTCATTAAATGTCAAATTTCTGATCCAAAAAATGCGGCCTCTAGAGTGTTAACAAGATTTTCTTTCAATTTGACCTAGTGACCTATTTTTTGACCCAACATGACCCATGATCGAATTTGACTTACATATCATCAAGAAAAACATTCTGAAAAAAAAAAGTTTCAAGCTGCTGAAGCAAAACATGCAGCTTCTACAGAGTTAACAAGATTTCCCATCAATTTGGCCTAGTGACCTAGTTTCTGACCCGATATGACCCATATTTAAACTTGACCTAGATATCTTTAAGACAAACATTCTGACAAAATTTCAACATGCTCAAGTTGAAAATATGGCCTCTACACTGTTAACAAGATTATCCTTCAATTTGGCCTAGTGACCTAGTTTTTGAACCAGCATGGCCCATATTCGAACTTGGCCTACATTTCATACAGCTCAACATTCTGACCAAATTTCAAGCTGCTGAAGCAAACGATGCGGCTTCTACAGTGTTAACAAGATTTCCCTTCAATTTGGCCTATTGACCTAGTTTCTGACCCTAAATGACTAATATTCGAACTTGACCTAGATATTTTTAAGACAAACATTCTGACAAAATTTTAAACTGAGGCCTCTGGAGTGTTAACAAGATTTTCCTTCAATTTGACCAAGTGACCTACTTTTTAACCCGAAATGACCCATGTTCGAACTTGACCTACATATCATCAAGGCAAACATTCTGATAAAGTTTCAACATGCTCAAGTTGAAAATGTGGCCACCAGAGTGTTAACAAGACTTCCCTTCAATTTGACCTAGTGACCTCGTTTTTGACCTCATATGGCCCAGTTTCGAAATTGTCCAAGATTTGATGGAGATAAATGTTCTGATAAACTTTCATGAAGATTGGATGCAAAATATAGCCTGTAGAGTGTTAACAAGCTGAAATGTTGACGTAGCACGGCGGACGGACGCCGGACAAAATGTGATCACAATAGCTCACCTTGCACTTCGCTTTGATAAAAATGATCGTAATGGTAATTTGGGGAATCCCACATGTGTTACTATAAATAGCCCATCTATACGTCCATATAGTGTAATAATAACTAGAAATACTGTGAGCAAAGCTCACTAAAGAATACCCCCCGCTCCCCTCCCAAAGCATCGGATACATTGGTAAAGTTTCTACTTTGCTTATCTTCCCTTGGAAGAATCTGAGGAGAAAAATCTTCCTTCATGCATATCTACATATAATGTGTAGCCTTCATATACAGTTTGACTCAGTAGTGCTTACAAGAAATGTAGAGGTATGTGCACAGGAGTCCCTCGCAGGCAACCTCTAAGTTGAATTATCTGCCCTTGGAAGAATCCGAGGCGTATGATCTTCCTTCATGCATATCTACATATGATGTGTAACCTTCATGTAAAGTTTGAACCAAATCCATTGAGCCGTTTAGGAGGAGTAGTGCTTACAAGAAATGTGGAGGTATGTGCACAGGAGTCCCTCGCAGGTAACCTCTAAGTTGAATTATCTGCCCTTGGAAGAATCCGATACATATGATCTTCCTTCATGCATATCTACATATGATGTGTAACCTTCATGTAAAGTTTGACCCAAATCCATTGAGCCATTTAGGAGGAGTAGTGCTTACAAGAGATGTGGAGGTATGTGCACAGGAGTCCCTCGCAGGTAACCTCTAAGTTGAATTATCTGCCCTTGGAAGAATCCGAGGCGTATGATCTTCCTTCATGCATATCTACATATGTGTAACCTTCATGTAAAGTTTGAACCAAATCCATTGAGCCGTTTAGGAGGAGTAGTGCTTACAAGAAATGTGGAGGTATGTGCACAGGAGTCCCTCACAGGTAACCTCTAAGTTAAATTATCTGCCCTTGGAAGAATCCGAGGCGTATGATCTTCCTTCATGCATATCTACATATGATGTGTAACCTTCATGTAAAGTTTGAACCAAATTCATTGAGACGTTTAGGAGGAGTAGTGCTTACAAGAAATGTGGAGGTATGTGCACAGGAGTCCCTCGCAGGTAACCTCTAAGTTGAATTATCTGCCCTTGGAAGAATCTGAGGCATATGATCTTCCTTTATGCATATCTACATATGATGTGTAACCTTCATGTAAAGTTTGACCCAAATCCATTGAGCCGTTTAGGAGGAGTAGTGCTTACAAGAAATGTGGAGGTATGTGCACAGGAGTCCCTCGCAGGTAACCTCTAAGTTGAATTATCTGCCCTTGGAAGAATCCGAGGCATATGATCTTCCTTCATGCATATCTACATATGATGTGTAACCTTCATGTAAAGTTTGAACCAAATCCATTGAGCCGTTTAGGAGGAGTAGTGCTTACAAGAAATGTGGAGGTATGTGCACAGGAGTCCCTCGCAGATAACCTCTAAGTTAAATTATCTCCCCTTGGAAGAGTCCGAGGCGTGTGATCTTCCTTCATGCATATCTACATATGATGTGTAACCTTCATGTAAAGTTTGAACCAAATCCATTGAGCCGTTTAGGAGGAGTAGTGCTTACAAGAAATGTGGACATACGGACAGACAGACAGACAGACAGACAGACGGACAGACGGACGGACAGACAGGGTGATTCCTATATACCCCCCCAAACTTTGTTTGCCGGGGGGTATAATGACAAGGTGTGCAACGGTGTTTTATAGTAACAGGGATTCCCCAAAATACCATTACGATAATTTTTATCAAAGCGTATAGACAATATAGAGATACTTTTTGAGTATTTTAACGTGGTATTGTGTGATTTTTCGCATTTTTTGCTGTAATAGAAATTCGGACGCCTGTAATCAGAAGATGATAATTAATTCTTTTTAATAGCCATCTTTTTCAAAGCCACACATGTGTTTCCTCTAACAGTTTTTCTTTCATTAAACAGTTTTGCACGGGTCTTCAAATATTGATCTTGTAGAGGCAACTTGCTCAATGACTCCAGCTTGTTCTCTTCTAGGAACTGAACGATTCTCTCTTTGCCTGTGAAAAAGGGGAATCATATATTTAAACTTCATCACTTATAAAATGTAGTAAAGTTTAGTGGAGCGTTTTATGGAGTTTCATTGAATATCACCCAGTGGTTGAAAACATGAATATTGTACAGATTGACTCACACACTAGCTAACAGCTCTATGAGAGTATAACAAGAGGGCCTTTAGGACTAAAACACTAAATATGTAATTGAACAATTTTATTTTTTTTGTTGGGTTTTATGTCCCACCGACAGTTTTTCAGTCACTTGAAGACGCTTTTGTCTACATGAGACAGATTCAGTGCTGCCTCACTGTGGTATCACACCGAAGACTAGTGGAATGATACAACACCCAGTCACATTATCCTGACACAGGGCCAACCAGTCCTGGAAATGCCCTTATGTGCTGTGCGTTAAGCACAAGGGAGATATACCAGTACCATTTTTATCGAAATGGATCTAGCAATCATGTTGCAAAAAAAATGTATATAAATACTTGGTAGACTGCCTCTGCAATTTTTTTGGTCCTTATCACTGTAAACACAATCCTTGAAAGTTTCTCGCAGAATCTGTGTGTCGGTTTCTGACCATTTCACTGGAATAAAAATATATCGGAAATTGTTCAACAAGACCATTTAGAAAAATCTGTCCTTATCTTTATATTTTTGACTGGCTTCTTTAAACATAACTTAAGTATAATGTATTTTAATATTGTTAAAAGAATGTCAATGGCAATATACAGAAACATTAAACACTTTGCAATAAAGTGTTCTGTGCAATATGAATTACTGAAAAATGTGGATTTTTTGCGGATGTAGCAAACCCGACACAACATTTGCTAGGTGTGTTAATGTTCAGTATCCTTCATTTAGCTTAAGAACTATCACTGATTGTGATTAATACCCCAGCAGTATATAAAATATAATGGAACAATTGATGCTTTTTAGAGGTGGAAAATGAGCTTCATGCAGAGAGAGCTCCCCACTGTTTTGAGAAATAAAGCCATAGAATTGATTAAATTCTGACCAGTGGTTTGCATAAACATCAACCATTCAAAACAAGGCATGGTTTTTATCTCTTCTGTGAAGAATTAAAATCTGACCAGGTTTTTTTGAGATTAAGCGTCCACAAGATTTTATTTTCTCGAGCTCCTGAAATTGACCTTTGATTTATTGACCTGAAACATGGACCATGCACAACATTAAATTTTGACCAGTGTTTTTTGAGATTTAGTGTCCACAAGATTCCATCTACAGACAGACAGATGGACGGATTACTATGATTTTAGGGGTATAATTATCTGTTTCCAGTGTTCTGAATTTGTGCATTGATGCTACCTCAGCTTTATTGAAACCCAGTTACAAATTTACAAATTAATGCTATATTTAGACTATAGAAGTAGCGAATCCCATTCTTCTGTCGCCAATTACATCAGATTATATAACTATAGAGTCCTATTGAACTGTATCACTGCCCCTCTAGTAGGGGATCCAAGGCATGTGATTTCATGATCACGAATATGTGCGCAAAGTGATGTAATCATTTTAATCATAAACGTTTCACGCTATTAATGTGTTAAATTGTTTAAATCTATTCATCTTTTACTTTTTTGGTATTAGAAACACTTTTTTTACGCAAAAACTAAATACACAGCAACTAAATTTACAAACAAGGATCTGTACCTGGAATTAAAATAGAGCCCCGTAAATGGTTTGACTATTTGGGTGGTACTGGGCCTAGATGAAGTAGTTTGCAAGTTTTGCGTGAAAATACACTTTTTATTAACTCAACATCTATATGTATAGTGATGCAAATGCGAAAGCCAGTTTAGGTGAAAGTCATAAACATGAGGTAGATGCATGTTGTCGAAAGCCTTATAAGTAGGTCATGCATACTCCTATTTACATACTTAATAGCTAGAAAGTGCTCGTATGACATCATCTGCTTGCTTAGCTCAATCAGTTAGCGAGTCAGTTTTTTGTTTTGTTTCTATAAAACTGTGTGCTAGGGGTCACGAGATCGGATCTCGCTAAAGTTTTTTTTTTCATTTTTTACTCTTGCTTTATTTCTATTTTGACAGACCGCAAACATCATTCCATCAACGCTGTATACCTTAAAATATATTTCGTGTATATTATTAAAACATGGTTTGTTTTTAAAAGAATATTTTTCAAGACAATTTAAATATACCAAATAGATGTACCTGCCATATAAACACTGCATGTTTACTTGTTTCAAATGCAAAACTTCCATTTAGTTAGTCATGACTATACAGTAAAACCTCCATGAACGGTCACCTCTCTGCAACAGCCACTTTGTATTCCCCCCCTCCCCATTTATTTTCTATATAAGTTTACCTCTTTGTAACGGTCACCTCCCTACTCCGGTCAACAGCCAGTAAAATTGGCCCCAGCTATAAAAATCCTCTCCCACTGGTCAACCTAGGTCCTACCAGGCAGTCACATGTGAAAGGCCATGTTTATTTAGCATGAGGATTATCGCCTCGGGTGGCCAAGTGTAACAAAGAAACACTTTATGCATATGTGCACATTTTTAGATGTAAGCGGCATGAACAATAGAATCGACAGTCACAGCAATAAAAATGTGAGAAAAGACCTTAATTGCGTAAAATACGCAACAACAAAGAGGTAAAGATTATCGGGTTTGAAAGAAAAGATGCAACTTGTCTAACTGTTTATATCGACAGTTTGTCTCATCATTTTAAATATGGCGAAAAAGATGCAAGAAGCTAATTGTTACCTTTATTGAGTAATTAAGATGGGAGAATTACATTTGAAGTTAATATAGGTTATTTGTAGGTTAACCATTTGATTTCATTTGAAACCCATCACGAGTTCGAAAAAGCGCAACATTCTAACGCTCAATGAGCATGTCTGCAATTAAAATATTAACATTCTGGTCAGGGTTCGAATAAAGTTGCAACACATATTGGTGTAGGGAGATCGCAAGTTTAGGTTAATAATTTTTTTATTTATTTATTTAGAATGTCAAAAAAGAAAGAAAGTTGAATCCTTAACATGGTTTTGTTTCAATTAGGATAGGTTAGTAAAATGGCATAACCAGGACAAGACCTTGAGCATTTAAAAGAAAGACAATCTGATAAAATAAGATAAAAATTGTCTATACGAATTAAAAGCATTATTACTACAAAGTTTTATTAAAGTATACACTGTTTGAAAATAAATTGATATGAATATTAGTTTTAAACTTACAACAGCCTATTTCAACCCTTCCGACTGCTGGCTGTTGTAGGGAGGTTTTACTGTATTGTTTTGTATATAACGTATTACTTGATAGAGAATACTTTTTCAGCATTTTTATACAAATAAAATGATTAAAAGCTTCTTCCTACTATAGTTACATGTTGATTGTCAAAAGATGTAAATGTGATAATTGAAATAACCCAAATATACTGTAAGTCCTGCCGGCAGTCTCTCAGTGCTTTCAACAATTTGATTAATTTCGTTCTAACCTGATGTACTCCTTAGTTTTGTATTTGCCCTCAGTGTGTGCAAAGGTGTCTTTGCTGTTTCCCTGTTATCATCCCCGCTATCATCCTTGCTGCTCACATAGCCTGATGGTTCACCACTGCTCACATATGCTGGTAGTAAACAAGAGAGGTTATCAATATTTATAAATATTCACAGAGCTACCAGTATCACTGAAAATGAGTCATAATCAAATGGGCCTTTCATTTGGGAGTTATCAAATTATAAATGAAGAAATTAAAAGAATTTGGACCACATTTACACAAGGAATCATCACAGACTTCAGTATATTTGATTGGTCAGTTCACATCAAGCTCACCAAATCAAACAGTTACAACTAGAACTATCACTGAAGGTGATGAATACCCCCTGAAGACTGAAATGGCACAGTACATATATCACTTCTATGAAGTATCATTAAATTCTGACCAGGGATTTTAGAGTTTTAGCATTCACAAGATTTATAATTCTTGAGCCCCTGTGATCTTGGCCTTTGAATTAATGACCTGAAACAAGAACCATGCACAACTAGGCATGGTACTTATCACTTCTGTGAAGTATCATTAAATTCTGACCAGGGGTTATTGAGATTTAGCGTCCACAAGATTCCGTCTACAGACTGACGAACGAACGGACGGACGGACAGACAGACAAGCTGAATCCAGTATAATACATGTACCTAATCTGTACTCATCTTGTGGACTTCTATTCTTCAAATTGCCATGTACCTGACCAACATCACCAGCACAATGTTCACCTGCAATCAGTAAATTATATATTGTTCTTTATCATGAATTAAGTCTGCAAAAGTTCAAAACCTGTATTTATAGGCGAAAATAGGGCCCTATATATTTTTCGGCACAGTTGTCCTACATGCATTTTGACCCAGCTTTTAAACTAATATAATCTTGTAAATAAAGTGTGCTACGTAGATTTTAGCGAATCAAAAAAAAAAATTGATTGGTGGTTAATTATACTGAAGAGGCATCTAGTTTGGGCTGTTTTTCATTCTGTAGATAACCATAAAATAGAAATCTAGGTGAGTTTTGAAAATCATTTTTCACTTTATCAAGTTTTATTTACACTTAATGTAAGTAGAAATATATCAAATAGATAATATTTGAATATTTTATTACTAAAATGTGAAATTAATTATTTTAATGAAATATAGTTTTAACCCAGATTTCCGTATCTCGTCGCCAGACATCATCATGTAGATAAATGTAACAGCAATGTATCTGACCAATGTCTGCATTAATGGCACAGTTGTGAGAGTGTTCGCCTTACATGCTAGGGGTACCGAGTCCAACTCCCGCTCCAACTAACTTTTTCTCTCTCATTTATACGCTTACCACAGATATAATTACATCTATGCGCCTTTTATCTTTTTTTCAAAATACTTTTCTTGTTTGTAGATTCTGCTGTGACTTCATATGTCTCATATTATTCTAATACAAACTTGCATATGAAACATACTTTTTTTCTGACATAACCAACACGTATTTTTAAATTTCTGCTAAAATGAAAATTGCTTATTTAAAGTATGTTCAGTTTGAAGGACAGTAAAAAACATATTTGACACAACATCAACCAGTAAAATAATATCATAATTTGGTAGTCATTTTTAAAACAATTCTAAACAATCTCAATTATATTTTACTTTTTAAAATTGTTAACTACACAGTTACATGAGCTGTTGTTTCCTTTGGTTTCAGTAGGTTATTCAAATGGAAATTTGTGACAACGGACATGCAACAGTGATTTCAATTTATTAGTCCTTACTTAATTAATGGAAACAACATAAACAGGAGCATAAAAAGTAAGGATTATTTTTTTTATCTCCGAACAGTTTATTTGTAAACCCAAGAATGTGCATATCTACAATATGTTGTCACTTAACATATATGTAACAGCCTGTACTTTAACCAGTATGTTGAAAGGTTGTGTATGTGGTCCAGTTGCTCAGTCGGTAGAGCCATTGCCCTGTTATCGAGGTTTCCCAGGTTCGTGTCCCAATCTGGCTAAGTTTTACAGCAAAGTTTTCTAAACTGTGACAATGACGCCCAACAAATGTAAAATGTTATTAAATTATATTGCTGCTTTCTCTCCCCATTTCTTACTTACTATTTTTTATTTCAGCATGTACTTTCTATTATATATTTTCAATTTTTGTTGGGGTTAGCATTTATAACTACTACCTTTGGAATAGTGAGTGCAAATTATAATTGTTGAAGCACTTATGCATTTTTTTTGTATTAATTAAATCAATGATATGCATTAAATTAACGTATTCCATCCATAACTAAGCTATATTTTCAGTTATCCCTTTGACTACAATGTTAAATTTTGATGTCCGATAACCCCATTCAATATTGGTATAATTTGAAAGCGTACTGCTTATAGATGAAGTAAAAGGATTTAATTCCTGAAAACTAGTTTGTGAATAATTATTCCAAGTTTATCTTTCATTCAATATTTCAATTGAAGAAAATATTACTAAAAAGTATGTAAGCACATTTGTAAAAACACTCAGGATGTTTTTTTCTTGCATATGTTGTTTAATATTAAATTGTTATAATTTATTCTTATAATCATTAGACATTCATAAAATACCCTTAACATGGAGATGTAGCTATTTACTGTAAGGAAATACATGAAAAAACATACCTAACCCGTATTCTAGCTTTGTTATATTGTTTTATCTTGAGGGTAGAGATCTTATGTTGCGTATATTATCCAAATTACACGGTAAAAAGTCAAATATTTTGGAAAAAATATTAGATTTGATGGTGTTATAAGAAACAAGAGGGCCATGATGGCCCTGGAATCGCTCACCTGATTTTTTTTTTTTTACTTTAGCTATATAAGCCCCGCCCCCTGGCGGCCATAGTTTCCGACCAATCAACTTGGCCTGAAGGAATCTGATAGAGGGTCACCCTAGGAACATTCCTACAAAATTATTTGAAAATCGGCCTGACACTTTTGGAGTAGAAGATTTGTTTAAGTTTTCACAATAGCCATATAAGGCAAAATATCCCCGCCCCCTGGCGGCCATGTTTTTTGACCAATCAACATGGCTTGAAGGAATTTGATAGAGGGTCATCCAAGGAACATTTCTACACAATTATTTGAAAATCAGCCTGACACATTCGTCGGAGAAGATTTTTCAAGTTTTCACTATAGCCATATAAGGCAAAATAGCCCCGCCCCCTGGCGGCCATGTTTTTTGACCAATCAACATGGCTTGAAGGAATCTGATAGAGGGTCATCCAATGAGCATTTCTACAAAATTATTTGAAAATCTGCCAACCAGTTTGGGAGAAGAAGATTTTTTAAGTTTTCACTATAAGCCATATAAGGCAAAATAGCCCCGCCCCCCCTGGCGGCCATGTTTTTCGACAAATCAACATGGCTTGAAGGAATCTGACAGAGGATCATCCAAGGAACATTTCTACAAAATTATTTGCAAATCTGCCAACCAGTTTGGGAGAAGAAGAATTTTTAAGTTTTTTTCATTTCGTTGCCATGGAAACCAGAATTATACATGGATCCTAAAAATTTGAAGGAAATCTGGTGAGGTCATAGAGAGGATGCTTTCTGTGAAGTTTCATCCCAATTGACCCACTGGTTACTGAGGAGAAAAGTTGACGCATGACGCACGATGGACGACGGACAAAAGGCGATCACAATAACTCACCTTGAGCAAAGCTCAGGTGAGCTAAAAATAAAGCTTTTCAGGCTACCTTCTAGTGTCTGTTATTGATGGAATACCTTAAATATGCATTTTAAAGTGAAACCTGCAATTCATATATTGCGGGGCACTCTTTCTCCTAGCACATTTAAGAGTATAAAGGAGACACAGGACTTGTGTTAATTGAACCTTCTTAACTGTGACAATGGTGCTCAACGTAGGACCATTGAATGTAATATTCTGGCATTTACAACCCTTGGGTTTGTCAAGAACATGTTAAACTTGTTCTTTAGCCCTGTGAATTTGGGGACAAATTCCAATTTGGAATTTGAGTATATTGAGAGGTTGTGTTTGCAGTCTGGGTAGCTCAGTCAGTAGAGCCACCACCCTATAAGCGAAGTGTCTGGGTTCAAGTTCCGGTGTGGCTGCACAATTTTTCTCAACTGCGACACATATATTTTGTCTTTTGTCATTGGAAATTTTGTGTGTGGACAAAATGAAATGAAATATTGTCTTAGAGTAGGTAGGTCAATATTCTCACAGACGGAAAAACCCTTGCATATTGACATGAATAGTATTACCTTGGTCTGCATCCATGAGCATTTTTCCCATCACACAAACAGCTCGAACTCCAGGTGGGCACTGGTAATTCTCTTTGTTGATGTTCATGTCATGCCCCATATGGTCCAGAAATATCTTCTGATCTTTCGAAGTCATGTCAAGACTGGCAAATATAGATGATAACCTATGCCTCATCCGTGTGGCATTCACTGGCAGTTTGATATTAGATCTTTGGCACACCTCAGACACAGCATGCCAGCCAGAACAATGCGAGTCACCATTTCTGGTGGCAAAAAGGTAAACATTATCTTCTTTTATGCCAAATGCTTTTCTGTCTCTGTTCAGAATGCTGATGGGGGTAATCAGGTCCACAGGAACTAAAACGGGAACATACTTCCTACCTTTGCCTTTAAGGTAAGCCAGTCTGAACTGACCAAGCAAGAACTGTTCTGCTGGATCAGTTACTTTCTCAACTTGGGCTTCTGGTACCCAAATACCTTTATATGCATCCCCCCACTCTGACTGTAGCATTCTAGCAGCCTCTTCTCCGCGCCTAGCATTGTATAGGGTTAGTCTGGCTACCACAAGACTTCTTAACCATACATAATCCTTAATGTCATAGTTATTCAGTATATAATTGATCTCAGGTGTCATGAAACATTTCAACTCTCTTAAAGCTGCTTCATCGGGTAAATTTGATGGTTTTCTTGCTTTTTCTAGTGAGCTGATCACACATGTTTGTCTTGATTTTGGATAGATCTCACTAGACTTGTGCTTGTATGCCGCTTTGAAATGCTTCAATTCTGCCCGTTTCTCGTCTTGCATGGTTTCACTGTAGTAACCTTTCAAAGTCTTCAATGACCTCAAAATCACAGCATCAATGAACAGTTTTTGTCCATGTTTTTCTACTTTTGTGTCCTCATCAGTTGTCAACAGCTGAATACTCTGAATCAAGTCAAGTAGGTGAGGCCTACTGAACATGTCTTCAACAGTCTTTTCAGTGCCACAAAGGGACTTAAATGTTTGAAGTAACTTCGCTAGTTCTCGCATTTCTGCCATAACTACCTTTTTGACTTCATCCTGTTTACCTACTTCATGTCGGCGCAAATTAAAATGTCTGTACCCAATTAATTTTATAAACTTGTCTGTTCGACACATATCACCAACTTGTCCGTCTCTAAATCTATTCAAAATGTTTGTGAAGTCACTGTCTTTGTCAACCATTTCCTGACTTGTTTTTTTCAACAGATTTGGTTTTAATGCCTCTGGTTTTTGAGTAACACATCTGTGTTTGAAGAAGTACCTGTTGCTATAATAGCCATTGCAGTCTAGACATACCCTCAGTTGATCTTCCAATTTTAGTTTTCTTTCCCTCATCTTGGCTTCTTTTCCTTCAGCTAAAAGATTAACATTAAATTCATAGATACCTTCACGTCTTTTTTTGTCAAAAAAGATATCCTGAACAGATTTTGGTTGCTTTAGCATGTCCTGCACTTCCTGTTTACTTTTATGCTTTCTTTTGATGTGTCTTTTTAGTTTGCCGTCATGAACAATTGACTCACAGTACACACAGTACCTATCAGGTTTCTGAAATAAATTACATTTGTTCAAAAGAAGATTGATGATATCCAAACAGTTAACAATAGAGTCTGAGTTATATATAAGATCTATGTCATGCAATTAACAACAATGGTAATCCCTCCAAACTGATATTGCTTATGTTTGCCTAACATTTTAATGTCTGGATCGGTATTCGTAAATAATAATACAAACAAAAGTATTAGGAATTTTTGCTCAGATATGTTTATCAAATTACACAATCAAAATTGTATTTACAGAATATTAAAAAGCAAGAAAATGTCAAAAAACCATAACTAGTTTTTGCAGCACATACCCCACTTTTGAACATTTGTATATTATGATAGAAGTGCTATATATAAATATGGTATAATAATAATAATAACAAGAGATGTTTGTCAAACATTTTGCCACCCCTGAGCGCCATGTTGTCAGGAATATTTGGACAATTGAGTAAAATTTGCATGGACCGAAATGCCAGTTGATTTGTCATTTCACATTGGATGTCTATGAGTCAGTTTTAAGATTCTGAACAGTGTTCATCCAAAGTTTGAGGATGGTAGGTACAGTTCTTAATCACATTGTGATGATGACTGATATTTGCAGATAAACATGTATCCTCCAGGTCCAGACCTTGTTGGGTTATCACTTGGACAAGCTTAAAAAAGGTTTTTGTGTTCATTGTCACTCTGACCTTGACCCTTGACCCAATGACCTCAAAATAAATAGGGTTCATCTACTGGTCAGGCCCAACCTCCAAGTTAAGTTTGAGGACCATAGGTCCAGCCATTGTTGAGTTATTACTTGGACAAGCTTAAAAAGGTTTTTGTGTTCAAGGTCACTGTGACCTTTGATCCAATGACCTCAAAATAAATAGGTTCATCTACTGGTCAGGACCAAGCTCCAAGTTAAGTTTGAGGACCATGGGTCCAGGCATTGTTGAGTTATCACTCAGACAAGCTTAAACAAGAGGGCCATGATGGCCCTGGATCGCTCACCTGATTTCTTTTTTTACTTTAGCCATATAAGCCCCGCCCCCTGGCGGTCATAGTTTTTTACCAATCAATATGGCTTGAAGAAATCTAATAGAGGGTCACCCTAGTAATATTTCTACAAAAATATTTGAAAATCGGCCAAACACTTTCGTCGGAGAAGATTTTTTAAGTTTTCACTAAAGCCATATAAGGCAAAATAGCCCCGCGCCCTAGTGGCTATGTTTTTCGACCAATCAACATGGTTTTAAGGAATCTGATAGAGGGTCACCGAAGGAACATTTCTACAAAATTATTTGAAAATCGGCCTGACACTTTAGAGGAGAAGATTTTTTTAATTTTCACTTTAGCCATATAAGGCAAAATAGACCCGGCCCCTGGAGGCCATGTTTTTCGACAAAACAATATGGCTTGAAGGAATCTGATAGAGGGTCATCCAAGGAACATTTCTACAACATTATTTGAAAATCTGCCAACAAGTTTTGGAGAAGAAGATTTTTACATTTCGTTGCCATGGAAGCCAGAATTCTACATGGATCCCAAAAATGTGAAGGAAATCTGGTGAGGTCAATGTGAGGATGCTTCCTGTGAAGTTTCATCCCAATTGACCCACTGGTTACTGATATTTGCAGTTAAGGCCATCACAATAACTCACCTTGAGCACTTCGTGCACAGGTGAGCTAAAAATGTTTATGTGTTCAAGGTCACTCTGACCTTGACCTTTGACCCAATGACCTCAAAAAAAATAGGGTTTTCAAGGGGACCAGTATTTATATGCACCAAAGTTTTAAACAGTCATTCAGGGGACCAGTATTTATATGCACCAAAGTTTTAAACAGTCATTCAGGGGACCAGTATTTGTATGCACTAAACTTTAAACTGCCATTCAGGGGACCAGTATATATATGCACCAACGTTTTAAACAGTCATTCAGGAGACCAGTATAAAGATGCACCAAAGTTTTAAACAGTCATTCAGGGGACCAGTATTTATATGCACCAAAGTTTTAAACAGTCATTCAGGGGACCAGTATTTGTATGCACTAAACTTTAAACTGCCATTCAGGGGACCAGTATATATATGCACCAACGTTTTAAACAGTCATTCAGGAGACCAGTATAAAGATGCACCAAAGTTTTAAACAGTCATTCAGGGGACCAGTATTTATATGCACCAATGTTTTAAACAGCTATTCAGGGGACCAGTATAAAGATGCACTAAACTTTTAAACAGCCATTCAGGGGACCAGTATATATATGCACCAAAGTTTCAAACAGCCATTCAGTTTGTTTGTTTGGAGTTTAACTCCGCTTTCAACAGCTTTGGTCATATCACGGTCATATCACGGCGGGCAGTGCACCTACCCATGTTTTCCTGGCTTTCCCACACCAGTACTTACACAACATTCTTTCGAAGCCACTGACTACTTTCTCACATAGATCAGAGGTGAGAGGCAATGTAAAATCGCCCGAAAGATTGAGCTACCCGGCCGGGCTAAACAGCCATTCAGGGACCAGTTTATAGATGCACCAAAGCTTCAAACAGCCATTCAGGGACCAGTTTATAGATGCACAAAAGTTTCAAACAGCCATTCAGGGACCAATTTATAGATGCACAAAAGTTTCAAACTGCCATTCAGATGCCTACTTTAGTGGACCCTGAAAGGTAACATTACCCGTAGTTCTGTTGTGCATTTATCGATGTTAAGGGTTAGGGATTGAGTTAGGCTTTGGTAAAGGGTCAAGTTATAGATTTTAATTAGTTTGCAAGCTTTGGCAAAGGCTTTACAGGGTCTGCTAAACTAGAGGGTCCCAAGTCATTCAGGAGACCAGTAAACAGACAATCTGAAGTCATTCAGGAGACCAGTATAAAGCAGATGTCCTGAAATATAAGACATTTAGGAGACCTGTAAACAGGCGGACAGACAAGTTATAAACAGTCATTCTGGATGCAATAATACAAAATACAGATCTGCTTAAAGATTTCAATGACATCAAAGTTAAGAATCAAGAGTTACCTTTTTACTCTTTGGCTTATCCTTTGTAGAGGCATTAATATTAGGCTCCGGAGTTTCCTGGGACTCAGTATGTTCCTGGAACTCAGCATGTTCCTTATACTCAGCATGTTCTTGATACTCAGCATGCTTCTGTGACTCAGCATGTTCCTGGGACTCAGCATGCTTCTGCGACTCATAATGTTCCTGGAACTCAGCATGTTCCTGATACTCAGCATGTTCCTGATACTCAGCATGTTCCTGATACTCATAATGTTCCTGGGACTTAGCATGTTCCTGGGACTCAGCATGTTCCTGATACTCATAATGTTCCTGGGACTCAGCATGTTCCTTGGACTCAGCATGCTTCTCTGACTCAGCATGTTCCTGGGACTCTGCATGCTTCTGCGACTCATAATGTTCCTGGAACTCAGCATGTTCCTGATACTCATATTGTTTCTGGGACTCGGCATGTTCCTGGGACTCGGCATTTTCCTGGGACTCAGCATGTTCCTGATACTCATAATGTTCCTGGGACTCAGCATGCTTCTGGGACTCAGCATGCTTCTGCGACTCATAATGGGACTCGGCATGGTTCTGTGACTCAAAATGTTCCTGGGACTCAGCATGTTCATGGGACTGAGCATGCTTCTGCAACTCATAATGGGACTCAGCATGCTTCTGCAACTCATTATGTTGCTTGGACTTCAAAATGTTAGGTTCTTCGCTCTGAACAGGAACTGAAAGATGAAGGTACAACTAAGTTAACTTACTAAGTCCTGTTATGTATATCTCAGTATTTAGGTAGATTCCTGAACAAGACAGAAGACAAGAATAGAATTATAGATCAAATCATTTGCGAGTTAGCATGCGCTCTGAAACTTATCAAGGTCTTTACACTTGGTCATCCGACAAGTCTATAAGGGTTATTTACCAGTTGTGATCATTGTGCATAGCTAGTTTGATGATGTTAGGCTTAGCTGGCCCTTATGACATCTACTTTAACAAGAGGGCAAAGATGGCCCTAAATCGATCACCTGAATGATAGTTAATTAGAAGCAAATATTTAACTGCAAATATCTGTAAAAATTTGATCAGGAGTTCAAATGAAACTGCAAGGAGTGGACACTCAGTTAAAGAAATAGTTTATCAGCCATTTTTATCTTAAAATCTAACAAGAGCTTTCTCAATTTATGATGCTGCAGCAACAAAGGTTATACACAGAATGCAAGTCTTTGAACAATTTTGAAAGAGGACCATCAAAGGAACATTCCTGTGAAGTAACGTTGAAATTGGTCAAGTGGAATAGTAGGAGTTGTCATTTGTAGCTAAAAGTTCAATTTACCCCTTTTGTGATGACACGAGGTTGCTATGATTTTGTAACCAATCAAAAGGGCTTGAACAAAGGATCACTGAAGTAGGATTTATATTGAATTTCCTTAATATCAGACAAGAAAAAAATGGAATTTCCAAATTTTGTCATTTTGCCCCTTTTCTGATGCCTCCTGACTGCCATGTTTTTCAACCAAACAGTATGCCTTGAACAATCTTTGTAGAGGCTCACCTAAGGAACATTTCTACTAAACTATATTGGAATCAGACATGCAGATTCAAAGAAGAAGATTTTTAAAGCTTTGACATTTTGCCCCCTTTCTGATGCCGCAGCAACCCTGGCGGCCATGTTTTTCAACAGATCGGACATATTTGAACAATCTTGGTAGAGGGTGCCCGAAAGAACATTTGTGAAAAACAATTTTCAAATCGGGCTAATTCTTTTGGACGAGAAGATTTTTTGAAGTTTTAACAATGCACATATAAGGACAAGAGGACCATGATGGTCCTACAGCGCTCACCTGATTTAATCAAACTTAAACAGTTTTCATTGTTCTTTGTCTATACATATATACGGAAAACAAGCAACACCCCCTGGTGGCCATGTTTATCATCCTATCAAAATAATTGGAAGTCTTAGTAGAGGGGCACCCAAAGAACATTCACCGAGATGGGGTCATTTTTCACCCTAGGGTTATAATTTGAATAATCTTGGTAGAGGTCCAATAGGCAAGCTACATATCAAAGGCCCTCTACTTTCAGAAAAGATTTTTTTTTTAAATTTCTCTATATGAGTCTATGTAAAACAATAGACCCCAGGGGAGGGGTAATTTTTTGACCCCAGGGCTATAATTTGAACAATCTTGGTAGAAGTCCACTAGATGATGCTACATACCAAATATTAAAGGCCTCTACTTTTAGACAAGAAAATTCTTAGACAAGAATGTTTTTAAAGGTTTTTCCCTATATGAGTCTATGAATAAGCTCCGCCCCCCTGGCGGCCATGTTTTTCAACGGAATGGAAATATTTGAACAATTTTGTCAAAGGGTGCCCCAAGGAACATTTGTGCAAAATAATTTTCAAATCGGGCCAGTACTCTAGTACTTTTGGACAAGAAGATTTTTTAAAGTTTTAACAACGCACATATAAGGAAAACAAGCTCCGCTCCCTGGCGGCCATGTTTTTCAACGGATCGGAAATATTTAAACAGTCTTGGTAAAAGGTGCCCCAAGGAACAATTGTGCAAAATAATTTTCAAATCGGGACAGTACTTTTGGACAAGAAGATTTTTAAAGTTTTTAACAATGCACATATAATGAAAATAGGCCCCGCCCCCTGGCGGCCATGTTTTTCAACGGATCGGAAATATTTGAACAATCTTGGTAGAAGGTACCCCAAGAAACATTTGTGCAAAATAATTTTCAAATCGGGCCAGTACTTTTGGACAAGAAGATTTTTAAAGTTTTAACAATGCACATATAAGGAAAACAAGCTCCGCCCCCTGACGGCCATGTTTTTCAACGGATCCGAAATATTTGAACAATCTTAGTAGAAGGTACCCCAAGGAACATTTGTGCAAAATAATTTTCAAATCGGGACAGTACTTTTGGACAAGAAGATTTTTAAAGTTTTAACAATGCACATATAATGAAAATAGGCTCCACCCCTGGCGGCCATGTTTTTCAACGGATCGGAAATATTTGAACAATCTTGGTAGAAGGTACCCCAAGGAACATTTGTGCAAAATAATTTTCAAATCGGGCCAGTACCTTTGGACAAGAAGATTTTTAAAGTTTTAACAATGCACATATAAGGAAAATAGGCTCCGCCCCCTGGCGGCCATGTTTTTCAACGGATCGGAAATATTTGAACAATCTTGGTAGAAGGTACCCCAAGGAACATTTGTGCAAAATAATTTTCAAATCGGGCCAGTTCTTTTGGACAAGAAGATTTTTAAAGTTTTAACAATGCACATATTAGGAAAACAAGCTCCGCCCCCTGGCGGCCATGTTTTTCAACGGATCTGAAATATTTGAACAACCTTGGTAGAAGGTACCCCAAGGAACATTTGTGTAAAATAATTTTCAAATCGGGCCAGTACTTTTGGACAAGAAGATTTTTAAAGTTTTAACAATGCACATATAATGAAAATAGGCTCCACCCCTGGCGGCCATGTTTTTCAACGGATCGGAAATATTTGAACAATCTTGGTAGAAGGTACCCCAAGGAACATTTGTGCAAAATAATTTTCAAATCGGGCAAGTACTTTTGGACAAGAAGATTTTTAAAGTTTTAACAATGCACATATTAGGAAAACAAGCTCCGCCCCCTGGCGGCCATGTTTTTCAACGGATCTGAAATATTTGAACAACCTTGGTAGAAGGTACCCCAAGGAACATTTGTGTAAAATAATTTTCAAATCGGGCCAGTACTTTTGGACAAGAAGATTTTTAAAGTTTTAACAATGCACATATAATGAAAATAGGCTCCACCCCTGGCGGCCATGTTTTTCGACGGATCGGAAATATTTGAACAATCTTGGTAGAAGGTACCCCAAGGAACATTTGTGCAAAATAATTTTCAAATCGGGCCAGTACTTTTGGACAAGAAGATTTTTAAAGTTTTAACAATGCACATATAAGGAAAACAAGCTCCGCCCCCTGGCGGCCATGTTTTTCAACGTATCAGAAATATTTGAACAATCTTGGTAGAGGGTACCCCAAGAATCATTTGTGCAAAATAATTTTCAAATCGGGCCAGTACTTTTGGACAAGAAGATTTTTTAAGATTTGGCAATTTTCCCCTTTTCTGTTGCCGCAGAAACCAAAGTTCTTGATGGAATTTAAATCTTTGAACAATTTTAAAAGAGGGCCACCAAAGAAACATTCCTGTGAAGTTTGGTTGAATTTGGTAAGTGGTTAAGGAGGAGATGATCTAAATGTCTAAATGTTAACGACGAACGACGCCAGACGGACAAAAAGTGATCAGAATAGCTCACCTTGAGCCTTTGGCTCTAGGTGATCTAAAAATGCTGTGAAATTGCTTAATCTTCCTTAAATAGATACTTAGTATGATAATGAGTACATTTGTTCAATTCCATATAGAAAATGGTGTGTAAGTACCTCGTAAAATGACAATAGTTATACATGCAGTCAACATCTATTCAACTCATGACAGTAAAGCTTTCAATGAACTTTCTTATACATCCTATCAAATAATGGGATAAAAATTATATGAGAGAGCAAAACAGAGACAAAAGTCAGCTGATGCAGGTTACCCATTATAGAAACTGCACTCATGTTGCTGCACTCATCTATTTCTGGCATCGCAAAATCTCTCATGTCCTCAGCTGAAACAATCAAGTATTTTTTAACAAAAGTTGTCAGAAGTAGCATAGCTTGCCGACTGTGGTGTAAATAAATAACAAGAGCAAGAGGCCTGTAAGTGCCTGACTCTTGTCTGTTTATTAAGTTTTTGAGTGAGAAATTTACAAGTTTAAAACATTGGATAATTATGATTAATAAATAAAACTTAAAAACCCATATTCGAAAATACATTTAAACTTTTTGGCATATATAATGGTGGTCCTTCTCTTAAACAAGATGTGTTTGTGAAACACTGATGCCCACGAATGGCAACATCTAAGTTGATGGTAATGGTCAAGGTCAAAACTATTGGTACTGAATGAAAGGTCTTGTCACAAGGAATACACATGTGAGTATGAAAGCCCTGTATACCTGTTACTGTTCAAAAGTTATAATCAATGATAAAAGTTTTCAAAATGTAGATCAAAGGTCACAGTTTAGGTCACAAAGTCAGAATTTATGGTACTGAAGGAAAGGTCTTGTCACAAGAAATACATATGTGAAATATGAAAGTGATACCTGTTATGGTTCAAAAGTTATGATCAGGGTTAAGTTTTCGAAATGTAAGTCAAAGGTCAAGGTGAATGTTGCAAGGTCAAAAATGTTGGTACTGACAGAAATGTCATGTCACAAGGAATACACATGTGAAATATGGAAGCCGTACCTGTTACGGTTCAAAAGGAGTGGTGAAGGTTAAACTTTTCAAAATGTAGACCAAAGGTCAAGGTCGCAAGGTCATAAATGTTGGTACTGACAGAAAGGTCATGTCACAAGGAATACACATGTATGTGAAATATGGTAGCCGTACCTGTTATGGTTCAAAAGTAGTGGTGAAGGTTCAAGTTTTTTTCGACAGACAGACAAAGAGACAGACAAAGAGACAGACAGACAGACAGACAGACAGACAGGCCAAAAACTAGATGCCCACCGAATCTGTGATTCTGGGGGCATAACAATAATCAAAGCTGTATCTTGAACTGTTTCCGAGTAAAAAACACAACTTGAACAAAAACAAAAGCTGTCAGATGACAGCATGCCCGACTATTCTTGGAGCTATTTTAAAACGGGTAGGATATCACATAAGGAAAATGGATAAAGGAGTGGGGCAGCTATAATAACAAAATAATGCAAACATAGTTACAGTTTTTATACCCTGCTCTTCCCCTCTCTGCCATTTACACACATATGGAAAATCAGTTGAATTTCTTCAAAACTTATGCAGTTATGCCCCAGACAAAAAAATTCAATACTTAAGGAGAAATGTTTTCAACAAGAAAAAGTAACAAAGGGCAATAACTGTGTCATTAGGTAAAATAGAGTTATGGTTCCTGTACCCTCCACTCTCTCTCTCATTGAACTTTATCATTGTATGAAGTTTTATTCAATTCCATCCAGAAGTATGAACAAGAACAAGAGGGCCAAGATGGTCCTAAATCTATCACCTAATTGATAGTAAATTAGTAGCAAATATCTGGAAAATGTTATCAGGGAGTGCAAATGAAACTGAAAGGAGTGGACACTTCTCAAGAAACAGCTTATCAGTAAAGGCCATTTATATCTTGAAATCTAACAAGAACTTTAATAAGAATGGAATTATAGTTTTTGTCATTTTGCACCTTTCCTGATGCCGCCTTGCTGCCCTGTTTTTCAACGAAATCAATGTGGCTTCAACAGTTTATTTAGAGGGTCACTTAAGGAACATTTCTACCAAATTATCTTGCAATCGCACAAGTAGATTATGGAGAAAAAGGATTTTAAAATTTGGGTATTTTTCTCACTTTCTGATGCCGCAGCAACCAAAGTACTCAATGGAATTTAAACCTTTGAACAATTTTGAAAGAGGACTACCAAAGGAACATTCTTGTGATGTTTTGTGGAAATTGGTCTATTGGAATGGTAGGAGTTGGCTGTCATTTGTAGGTAAAAGTTCAATTTACCCTTTTTGTGATGACGCCTGGTTGATATGATTGTGTAACCAATCAAAACGGCCTAAACAAATTAAAAAGAGGATCATTACAGTAAGATTCGTATCATATTTTCTTAAAATCAGACAAACACTTTCATAAAAATGGAATTTTCAAATTTTGTCATTTTGCCACTTTTCTGATGCCGCCTGACTGCCATGTTTTTTGACCAATCAGTATGGCTTGAACAATATTTATGGAGGGTCACCCAAGGAACGTTTCTACCAAATTATATTTGAATCTGACAGGCAGATTCGGAGGAGAAGATTTTTAAAGTTTGGACATTTTGTCCCCTTTCTGATGCCGCAGCAACCAAAGTTCTTATTGGAATTTTAATCTTTGAACAATTTTGAAAGAGGACCACCAAAGGAACATTCCTGTGATGTTTTGTGGTAATTGGTCTATTGGAATGGTAGGAGATGGTTGTCATTTGTAGCTAAAAGTTCAATTCACCCCTTTTGTGATGACGACTGGTTACTATGATTGTGTAACCAATCAAAACGGCTTAAACAAATTAAATAGAGGATTATAACAGTAAGATTCGTATTATATTTTCTTAAAATCAGACAAGCATTTGCATAAAAATGGAATTTTCAAATTTTCAAATTTTGCCCCTTTTTTGATACCGCCTGACTGCCATGTTTTTCAACCAATCAGTATGGCTTGAACAATTTTTATAGAGGGTCACCCAATGAACATTTCTACCAAATTATATTTGAATCTGACAGGCATATTCGGAGGAGAAGATTTTTAAAGTTTGGACATTTTGTCCCCTTTCTGATGCCGCAGCAACCAAAGTTCTCAATGGAATTTAAATCTTTGAACAACTTTGAAAGAGGCCAACCAGAGGAACAGTCCTGTGATGTTTCATGATAATTGTCCGTGGAGTTTGGGAGGAGATGATGTTTAAAGCTAAAAGTTAACGCAGGACGGACGACGGACAAAAAGTGATCAGAATAGCTCACCTTGAGCCTTCGGCTCAGGTGATCTAAAAAAGTAACAAAGTTCAGAAAGGAATTATGAAACTATTCCTGTGGTTGCCATGATGATGTCACATAATCATATAAAGTTTTTCAAAGCTGTACTTTGAACTGTTTCTGAGAAAGAGTGGACTTCAACAAAAAACTTAACAAACAAGAGGGCCAAGATGGCCCTAAATCGATCACCTAATTGATAGTAAATTAGTAGCAAATATTTAACTGCAAATATCTGGGAAATTTTTATCAGGGAGTGTAAATGAAACTGCAAAGGAGTGGACACTTCTCAAGAAACAGCTTATCAGTAAAGGCCATTTATATCTTGAAATCTAACAAGAACTTTAATAAGAATGGAATTATAAAGTTTTTGTCATTTCGCACCTTTCCTGATGCCGCCTTGCTGCCCTGTTTTTCAACGAAATCAATATGGCTTCAACAGTTTATTTAGAGGGTCACTTAAGGAACATTTCTACCAAATTATCTTGCAATCGCACAAGTAGATTATGGAGGAAAAGGTTTTAAAATTTGGGTATTTTTCTCACTTTCTGATGCCGCAGCAACCAAAGTTATCAATGGAATTTAAATCTTTGAACAATTTTGAAAGAGGACCACCAAAGGAACATTCTTGATTCGTATTATATTTTCTTAAAATCAGACAAACACTTTCATAAAAATGGAATTTTCAAATTTTGTCATTTTGCCCCTTTTCTGATGCCGCCTGACTGCCATATTTTCGACCAATCAGTATGGCTTGAACAATTTTTATAGAGGGTCACCCAAGGAACATTTCTACCAAATTATATTTAAATCTGACAGGCAGATTCGGAGGAGAAGATTTTTAAAGTTTGGACATTTTGTCCCCTTTTCTGATGCCGCAGCAACCAAAGTTCTCATTGGAATTTTAATCTTTGAACAATTTTGAAAGAGGACCACCAAAGAAACATTCCTGTGATGTTTTGTGGAAATTGGTCTATTGGAATGGTAGGAGTTGGTTGTCATTTGTAGCTAAAAGTTCATTTTACCCCTTTTGTGATGACGCCTGGTTGCTATGATTGTGTAACCAATCAAAACGGCTTAAACAAATTAAATAGAGGATCATTACAGTAAGATTCATATTATATTTTCTTAAAATCAGACAAGCACTTTCATAAAAATGGAATTTTCAAATTTTGTCATTTTGCCCCTTTTTTGATGCCGCCTGACTGCCATGTTTTTCGCCCAATCAGTATGGCTTGAACAATTTTTATAGAGGGTCACCCAAGGAACATTTCTACCAAATTATATTTGAATCTGACAGGCAGATTCGGAGGAGAAGATTTTTAAAGTTTGGACATTTTGTCCCCTTTCTGATGCCGCAGCAACCAAAGTTCTCAATGGAATTTAAATCTTTGAACAACTTTGAAAGAGGCCAACCAGAGGAACAGTCCTGTGATGTTTCACGGAAATTGTCCTTGGAGTTTGGGAGGAGATGATGTTTAAAGCTAAAAGTTAACGCCGGACGGACGACAGACGACAGACGACGGACGACAGACGACGGACAAAAAGTGATAGGAATAGCTCACCTGAGCCTTCGGCTCTGGTGATCTAAAAAGCCGACTAAGAAAGGGGCATAACTTTGACAAAATGCAGACATGAGTTATGGAACTTGCCCCTGTGGTTTCTTTTATGGTGTTAGACATCTATGATAAGTTTCAAAGATCACATTGTATATCTGTGTGATCATTGGATAATCTTGTGATCTTATTTGAATATTTACTGAGAAAAAAAACTTAACCAAAATTCTGACTTAAAAAGGGGAATAATTTTGAGAAAATTGAGTCAAGAGTAATGGATTTTGATCCCATGGTTGCTGCTATGATATCAGAAAACTATATTATGTTTCAAAGCTCTATATTGAATGGTTACTGATAAAAAGACTTTTAACATAAAACTTAACCAAAATTCTATCTTAAAAATAATCCAAAATATACGAGAACGGCGACAACGGACACTGAGATAGTTATGACATTAGCTCAACTATCTGAAACAGACGAGCTAAAAACTGATTGGTGGGAAGTTGTTTATTTGAAATGCGTTCATGTTATAAACCTATTTGCTAAACATAAAAGCCATCTCATGAACAGGCTTAAAGCCAACAGAAAAAACTTTGACCTTGATATTGTGTGAAGGTCAACTTGCAGGGTGGGTGGGTGTTTAGTTATGTTTCGAGGTATGAATGCATATATTTTATTTATGTACATCCCATCAAAATCTAAACTATTACCTGCATTTACATGTTCCTCATCACTGCTGTAGTCATCTGTCTCACTGACATAGCTTCCCACTTCAAAGGGATCTGAATCTGTGTCTGAAAAATTAACAAAAATTGATGTGATACATTTTCAGTACAGAAAGTATATATATACTGTGGATTCATTTATTTTTGTGGGCATGATATTTTGTGGTTTTCAGTAAACATACTTTTGTGGGATCTTAAATTTGTGGTTTTCAATTTTCAAAAAAACAAGATGTTTTTGTTGAATGGCAACATCTAGGTCGAAGGTAATGGTCAAGGTCAAAACTATTGGTACTGAATGAAAGGTCTTGTCACAAGGAAAACACATGTGAAATATGTAAGCCGTACCTGTTACGGTTCAACAGTAGTGGTCAAGGTTAAAGTTTTCAAAATGTAGGTCAAAGGTCAAAGTCGCAAGGTGAAACATTTTGGTACTAACAAAAAGGTCATGTCACAAGGAATACACATGTGAAATATGGAAGCCGTACCTGTTACGGTTCAAAAGTAGTGGTCAAGTTTAAAGTTTTCTTTGCCACAGACAAAGAAGTTTTCAAAATGTAGGTCAAAGGTCAAGGTCGCAAGGTCAAACATTTTGGTACTGACAGAAAGGCCATGTCACAAGGAATACAGTTAAGAACATCTTGAAATTGACAAATTTACTGTTCCGCTCCTTTCAGTTCCGTTCCGCTCACATGCCAATCCGCTCTCAAAGTGTCCACTCATTCATAACATTGTGATTGCTTTTTTCCGTTCCGTTCAGATTGAGCGCTTTTTAACGCTGACTCGGAACACTTTTTTTCGATCAAAATCTGTTCAACGATTTGATTGGCTTAAATTAATTTGGTTTCGTTTATATTTTTTTTTTACTTAATTTACCCTAAATATCAACAAACGATCTAGATTTTTTTCAGCAAAATCGTTTTGTATTACGAAAATGATCATATTAATAATATTTGTTACATTCTAATTCAATCGGATACTTGAGTGTCTTATAAAACAAAAGTTTACTATACAATTATGACTTTTAATAAAATAGTTTCGTAAAATGATTATCGGATAGTTGTTGCAACTGTTCAATGAGCGAATGGTTGGATTTTTGCAATCATTATGATTGTTTCGTTCAGAGCGCAAAATTCCGTTCCGCTCATAAAGCATTCCAACCAAGCATATATATATAATCCTGGTTTAGGCATTAAGTGGACCAAACATATTTTCAGGCATTAAGGAGACAATTTGTATAGTTCTTAAGAATGAATTATAAATGGAACTATTAACTTATTTGCCTTCTTTGTGTAACTGAAAACCTATTAAATAAGAGCGCCAAATGTCACAAAATACACCAGTCCTGTTTTTTTTAGACCAATTAAGTAAAGTGATAATTGGTTGTACATCAGGTAAATTTAGAGAGCAGACACTGTTAATACAGTTTTGGCCATTTCGAGGGACAGAATTGTGTAATGACTAAGATAACGTGGTAAGTTATCAAACTTTTCCGAGATATTATGCCAATACACATTCTGACCAAATTTGGTGATGATTGGACAAAGGCTTCTAAAGTTATTGAGCTGACAAGACCAATTTTAGGTAATTTCTTTAATAAAAGGGCGATAACTCTTGATTGCCTAAAACGATATGGCTAGTTATCGAACTTGTCCGAGATATTATCCCAATACACATTCTGACTAAATTTGGTGATGATTGGACAAAGGCTTCTAAAGTTATTGAGCTGACAACATACTGGACGCCGCCCGCCCGCCCGCCCATACGCCGCAGGTAAAACTATAATACGATCCGTTTTTTCAAATCGGGCGTACTAAAAAGTGGGAATTTCAATACCAACAAGTAAATAAAGGGCTATAAGTTGATACTTAGTATATCAATCCAGGATAATATGACAAACAAATGTACCAAGTTTCAAAGCTGTAAAATAAGTACACTTTAAATTCTAAAGAGAAAAGGGCCATAATTTGAGCAATATGAAAGTTAGAGTTATGGTTCTTGGCACACACACTGAGGATATGATGCTGAAGAAGTGCACTAAGTTAAAAAGCTGTAGTATAAGTAGTATGTAAGTTATTAGCTTAAATTCTAAGTTGGAAAAGGGCCATAATTTGAGCAAAATGAAAGTTGTTCTTGGCACACACACTAAGGATATGATGCTGAAGAAGTGTACCAAGTTTGAAGCTGTAGTATAAGTAGTATGTAAGATATAATGAGGTTGCATGCAAACTTTAACCAAAAGCGGGACGCCGACGCCGATTCCAGAGTGAGTAGAATAGCTCTCATATTCTTCGAATAGTCAAGCTAAAAAATATAACAAAATAAGAATAAGGGTGAGGTATGTTTTTAACGTTTTTCCTTACAGTAAATGGACACATCTCCATGTATTTAGTGTATGTCTAAGGATTATAAGAACAAATCATGGTAAAATTAAACGATATATGCAAGAATAACATTCTGAGTGTTTTTACAAATTTGCAAACACACTTTTTTGTAATATTTTGTTAACCCTTTCCCTCATATGGACGTGCAATTTCTCCTTTTGCCACAATGTTTTTCACTTTTTGTCATAGGTTATCCATTCAATTATGGAGAGTTTCTTTTTTTTGACAAAATACGTTCAAAGTTGTCTGCTGCGGAATTGCCGTATGAGGGAAAGGGTTAAATTGAAACACAGAATAACAAAAAAATATGTAATAACTACTTACAAAATAATTTTCAAAAATTAAATTTTCCTTTTTTTTAATCTATAAACAGTACGCTTTCAAATTATAACAATATTGAATGGGGTTATCGGACATCAAAATTTAACATTATGGTCAATGGGACAACTGAAAATCTAGCTTAATTATGGATGGAATACTTTAATGAACTAGATGCCCAAAGGGATATATGTCAAACACTGAAGAGGTTTTGTCATAGACATAGTGCTCTTCCATACAATTGCAACACAGACTGAAAAAGAGTTGACCAGAAAGCATTAAATAAGGCATTCTGTGATATCAAAGTGGTGATAATAGCAAAATACTCTTCATGATAAACATGTGTGCCCAGTAACTTGGGAATCCTATGATGCATGGTTGAGATATAGGCCGGACAAGGTACAGTCCTATCAAACAGTACTCATTTTGACCTTTAACCTCTTAGTGTGACCTTGGCCTTTGAGGTACAGGCCAGGGTCTTGTACATGTATGTTAGTCATCTAATCATGGGGAATGTTTGTACAAAGTTTCTTGGAAATCCTATGATGCATGGTTAAGATACAGCTCCGGACGGACACACATACACTGTATACCACCATTGTGACAGCTATGTCGAGCTCATCGCAAGCCGGCTCGACAAAAATCAACTAGAAATTTACAAAGATGACCCTAGTAGGATAAGGCAATCTGACACAGCGTTAACTGATTACATTACATTAGCGTTAAAAATTACATTTAATATCGGCATCATCCCAGCATGTGAACATGTATAGTAATTTCTGACAAATGACAATTAGGTTTAGATAATAGACCAACAAATAATTGACACTATTGAACAGAAATTATTTTTTATGAAACAGTAAAAATACAACAAGAACTGTCCGTAAGACAGCACGCATGACTATTCAAATGCCTGTCAGTAAAATAGGTTTTTTGTCTGAGAATAGGTATATTATGTAACTTTCTAAGTAAAAAAAAGTATGTACATATGTCAAAATCTGATGTAGAGTTATGGGATTTGTCCTGCAAGGTCATTTGATGACATAGATAAGTGTGTGAAGTTTTACAGCAATAGCATCTGTGGTTTGCGAGAAAAGGCCCTGCATGCAAAACTTTAACCAACTTTTCTAAGTCCAAAAAGGGCCATAATTCAGTCAAAATATGATGTAGAGTTATGGGACTTGTCCTGTAAGGTCCTTTGATGATGTTTTATAAGTATGTGAAGTTTTAAAGCAATAAAATTTGTAGTTTGTGAGAAAAGGCCTTGCATACAAAACTTTAACCAACTTTTCTAAGTCCAAAAAGGGGCATAATTCTGTCAAAATCTGATGAAGAGTTGTGGGTCTTGTCCCGCAAGGTCATTTGATGATAACAAATAAGTATGCCAAGTTTGAAGTGATGGTATAGGAGATAATAGTATTTGCAAAAAAACTTTAACAAGAGGCCCAAGAGGGCCAGTATCGCTCCACGGCCATAAGGCAAAAATCAAATCTCCAAACAGCCCTGCCCCCCCCCCCCCTGGTGGCATGTTTTTTACCAGCTACCATGGCTTAAAGGAATCTTGTAGAGTGTCACCCAAGGAATGTTTCTGCAAAATTATTTGAAAATCGGCCTGACACTTTCGGGGGAGAGGATATCTTAAGTTTTCACTATAGCCATATAAGGCAAAATAGCCCCACCACCTGGCGGCCATTTTTTTCAACCAATCAACATGGCTTGAAGGAATCTAATAGTGGGTCAGCCTAGGAACATTTCTACAAAATTATTTGAATATCAGCTAGACACTTTCGGAGGAGAAGATTTTTTTAAGTTTTCTCTTTAGCCATATAAGGCAAAATAGCCCCGCCCTCTGGCCGCCATGTTTTTTTACCAATCAACATGGCTTGAAGGAATCTGATAGAGGGTCACCCAAGGAACATTTCTACAAAATTATTTGAAAATCTGCTTAAAACTTTTGGAGAAGAAGATTTTTTAAGTTTTCACTATAGCTATATAAGGCAAAATAGCCCCGCCCCGCCCACTGACGGCCATGTTTTTCAACCAATCAACATTTCTTGAAGGAATATAATAAAGGGTCACCCAAGGAACATTTCTACAAAATAATTAGACACTTTCGGAGGAGAAGATTTTTTAAGTTTTCTCTTTAGCCATATAATGCAAAATAGCCCCGCCCTCTGGCAGCCATGTTATTCGACCAATCAACATGGCTTGAAGGAATCCGATAGAGGGTCATCTAATAAACATTTCTACAAAATTATTTGTAAATCGGCTGAATACTTTTAGAGAAGAAGATTTTTTAAGTTTTTATTATAGCTATTTTAGGCAAAATAGGCCCGCCCCCTGGCGGCCATATTTTTCAACCAATCAACATTTCTTGAAGGAACCTAATAAAGGGTCACCCAAGGAACATTTCTACAAAATTATTTGAAAATCGGCCTGACACTTTCGGAGAAGAAGATTTTTTAAGTTTTCACTATTTTTTTCTTTTGGTTGCCATGGAAACCAGAATTATGGATTGATCAAAAAAAAAAATGAATTAAAGAGAGGACATTGAGAGGATGCTTCCTTAGAATGAAGTTTCAACCAAATTGGCCAAGTGGTTAGGGAGAAGAAGTGGTTTAAAGGAAAAAGTTAACGCACGCACGACGGACAATTCGCCATGACATAAGCTCGACTGGCTTTCAGCCAGTGGAGCTAAAAACCAACACACACGCCGACGCGAGTGCAATAGTCTCCTTATTCTTTGAATAGTCGAGCTAAAAATGGTATTTTCACTGCAGAAAAAGCACAAAAATAATTTTAAAACAACAGATAACAACAGAAGGCTAATAACTTCTTAAAACAACTTTAGAAGGTTACCGAAATTAAACTGTTTCAAATTGCTTTCATCCTGTTTAAAAACAAAATGAAATATTTCACGATTGGGTCAACAGCTAATATTACCGTGTCTATTCTAGGAATCAAAATGTAGGGATTGTTTATGATTATCATTAATTGCGACAGAAATTAGAATACACCAATTTACTGAAGAACAGATAAAAAGGGATATAATTGATAATTATGGAATCGTTTTCTTAAATATCCTAGGAATATCTAGGTGGTTCAAACGTGTACCCAAAACATGTTTCAAAGAGGAAAAAAAAAATCAAAAAAGTGTCACTAATATTCCTCTCATCTGTTCCTATGCACTTATTTGATTGACAACTGGGCCAAGATAATTGACAGCTGATAAAGTTGTGTGATTCTTTGTACTTTAAACATTTACTACCATGCTTAAAGGTTCTGTTCGCGTTTTAACAGGCCAGGCATAAAATTTTAATTGTGTATGAAAAGTGATCACAATGCTTAATAGAACAATAATATAATTTCACCAAATGTTCAAATCAGAACTCTATTGTTTACATTGTGACAAAATATGCTATTTCGCTGAAAAGCATTCGTAAAGCTATAAAAATTTAATGATTTTAAGCTTGGATTTACATATTTCTGTTCATATGTGCCAGTTGCAGTTTGGTATTTGTTCATAAAAATAAGTAAAATGATAAGTGTCAACAAAACATAACATAAATTGTTTTCAATATAAAATCTGTTACGAATTCCCTTTAAGGGTGATCAGTACCTTGTCAAATGTATAATTCTGTACTAGTCCTTCTTAAAGGTAACAAATCAGACTTATTGTCATTGTCTAACATTACTACAACTATCCACTATGGCGGACAAACTGTGTATTACACAGATTCATCCACGTGTAATCAGGTATAAAGACACTAAATAGTTACATTCTTTTGTCATCATTTAGCATTGAATAATGCGCTCATGAAAATATCTTAATTGTATCATTTCTCGATGAGATATATTCCATATCCACTCAAAATAAAGAAATATCCTCTATTTACCTTTTTTCTCCACCATAGATTTTCTTTTTCACCATAGCTGTAGAAGATTTCTTGTCCTGGCTGTATGTCCTTTATGGCAAACAGGCAGAGGTATTCAGAGCTGCTGAATACTTTCAGTTTCATCACCGAGTTACATGTTGCATCAGGTGAATCATTTACCATTTGACATAAGTGTCCACATGTTTCCTCAGCGTCAATACTAAAAGATATATCATAATGAACTTACTAAGATGATGGCCCTTAATCACTTACCAGAGAATCATTACTGCTATTTAGCAATTGAAAAATTCATGGTGATCAAATAATTATTGAATGTAATTAGTAGATCAATTCAAAATTTTCCTTTACATCAGAAATTGGGAAAAATAATTCTATTGGACACAGAGGCCCCTACCACCAGTTTTTATAGAGCCATATATAACTCTATATGGGATGGATGAAGCCACACCAAAATACACAGGTGTACAACTCCAAAGGCTGACAAACATTCCATTAACATGAGGTGTTATGACTTTAGGCCAAATACTTTATGTGCAACACAAACTTTCGGACGTACAATCATGGACAAGGTCAAATTATATATGCCCCTCTAACAGGGCTCCGGAAATTTTGAAATCCCAATCGGTCCGGGTGAAATAATTTCCCCCCCCCCCCCCCCCCCCCTTTTACCCTTCTTGAAAAATATCAAATTTGAAAACTTTAAAAAAAAAAAAATTGTTCATGTTTATTTCAGGTTACCTTGCATAGATGGATGTATAACAGTGTCATCACTCGATAATGTCAATGTAGAATTACTTAACAAATCGTAATTTACCAAAATTTGCAGACGAACAACGCACATGTTTACATTGCTCGTTCGTACTTAAAATTGTTCGACCCGTAATCCAATATCGTACTTACTAGGAAATTATTGGTGGTGCACAGAAGATACATTTTATCTTATTTACTGCTTTGTTTGTAGGGTTATCATTGCTTTGTCTATATACAAATAAACCTTTAACTAAAAAGAATGTCTTTGTTGTTTTTGAATTACCATGTAAAATATATCAACCATAATTCTGTTTTTAGGTAAGTATGATTATTCACTTGTCTTCAAAGGTAAAGTTTGCGTTATGTTGCAGCTAGCCACTACTTCTTCTCCTTAGTAACCAGTGGGTCATTGGGATGAAACTTCACAGAAAGCATCCTCTCAATGACCTTAACAGATTTCCTTCAATTTTTTGGGATCCATGCAGAATTCTGGTTTCCATGGCAACGAAATGAAAAGAAATTCAAAACTCTTCTTCTCCAAAACTGGTTGGCAGATTTTCAAATAATTATGTAGAAATGTTCCTTGGAAGACCCTCTATGAGATTCCTTCAACTTCAAGCCATGTTGATTGGTCGAAAAACATGGCCGCCAGGGGGGGGGGGGGGGGGGGGGGGGGGGGGCTATTTTGCCTTATACGTCTATAGTGAAAATTTAAAAAATCTTCTCCTCCGAAAGTCTCAGGCCGATTTTCAAATAATTTTCTAGAAATGTTTCTTGGATGACCCTCTATCAGATTCCTTCAAGCCAAGTTGAATGGTCGAAAAACATGGCCGCCAGGGGGCCGGGGCTATTTTGCCTTATATGGCTATAGTGAAAACATAAAAAATCTTCTCCTCCGAAAATGTCAGGCCGATTTTCAAATAATTTTGTAGAAATGTTCCTTCAGTGACCCACTTTCAGATTCCTTCAAGCCATGTTGATTGGTCAAAAAACATGGCCGCCAGTGGGCAGGGCTATTTCGCATTATATGGCTATAGTGAAAACTTAAAAAAATATCTCCTCCAAAAGTGTCTGGCCGATTTTCAAATTAGTTTGTAGAAATGTTCCTAGGGTGACCCTCTATCAGATTCCTTCAAGCCAAGTTGAATGGTCGGAAACTATGGCTGCCAGGGGGCTAAAGTTCATACATAAACATTATACTTGTAAGTCACACAACATATTCCACATAGCTTGTTCGGTGGAAGCCTTTTTCTTTTTCTCTCTTTACCCTTTTCCTCATGTACCGATCTATTTGTTTCAACATTGAAAACGCATTCTGTTTACTTTTACCCATTTGATCAATCGGTTTCCCAGGCCGGATGGTTTGAATTGAGTTGCCAGCCCAACTTACTAACTCAGTCGGTTTGCCAATCCGACTTAAATTTATATAAGCTTTGTTTGTATCACTAGATGTTGCCCGGGTTCAATTACCAGTCGCGGCACTACGGTCATGGTGGAGTGCCCTTGGGCAAGGCACATTTTCTAGCCTAGTACTGGTTTGTTTACCCAGGGATCATGAATAATTAAATTTAATTGCGCGCTAAATGAACTTAGCTGTCGATGCGCCATAAAACAATATACATTCATTGCTTAATAGTATTTTTGAATATATGCCTCCAGGGTTTCCACTGGAACATATATTTTTTGGGCCACATTAAACCACAATTTTGTTACGCAATGGGGAGGGTTTGGGAGAGGGTGAGCCCCCTTCCGTGGGACATTTTTTTTTTGTTCAGCTGTATTGATATACACTATTTTAAGCATACCTTGCACTTTCAATGTGTGTTCTGTCATTGACTAAATGTTGTGATATGGTGTATCAATAGAGCTAACAAATAATATTATTTCATCATGGTTCACCAATACATGAAATGTCATAAAATGATTATAATTTTACTAAACAAGAGGGCCATGATGGCCCTGGATCGCTCACCTTAATTATACAATGTACTGCAATGCAAAACACATCAAGACAATTATTCTGAATGCAACCTCCACAGTGTTAACAATATTTTCCTTCATTTGGCCTAGTGATCTATATTTTTTTACCTGATATGACCCATATTCCAACATGGACTAGATATCATCAAGACAACATTCTGACAAAGTTTCAACTTGCTCAAAGTAAAAATGCGGCCTCCAGAGTTTGAACAATATTTTCCTTTATTGACCTAGTTTCTGATCCAATATGACCCATATTCGAACTTGACTTAGATATAATTCAGACAAACATTCTGACCAAATTTCAAGCTGCTGATGCACAAAATGCGGCATCCAAAGTGTTCACAAGATTTTTCTTCAATTTGATCTAGTGACCTAGTTTTTGACCCAGCATGACCCATATTCAAACTTGGCCTACATATCATCAAGAAAAACATTCTGATAATGTTTTATCATGCTGAAATTAAAAATGCATTATCCAGAGTGTTAACAAGATTACCCTTCAATTGGGCCTAGTGACCTAGTTTTTAACCTGGCATGACCCATATCCGAACTTGGCCTAGATATCATTTAGACAAACATTCTGACCAAATTTCAAGCTGCTGAAGCAAAAATTGCGGCATCCAAAGTGTTAACAAGATTTTCCTTCAATTTGACCTAGTGACCTAGGCATGACCCATATTCGAACTTGGTTTAGATATCATTCAGTTCAACATTCTGACAAAATTTCAAGCCGCTGAAGCAAAACATGCGGCTTCTACAGAGTTAACAAGATTTCCACTCAATTTGGCCTAGTGACCTAGTTTCTGATCCAATATGACCCATATTTGAACTTGAACGAGATATCTTTAAGACAAACATTCTGATAAAATTTCAAGCTGCTGAAGCAAAAAATGCGGCATCAAAAGTGTTAACAAGATTTTCCTTCAATTTGACCTAGTGACCTAGTTTTTGACCCGGCATAACCCATATTCAAACTTGACCTAGATATTTTTAAGACAAACATTTTGACAAAATTTCAAACTGCTGAAGCAAAAATTGCAGCCTCTGGAGTGTTAACACGATTTTCCTTCAATTTGACCTAGTGACCTACTTTTTGACCCGATGTGACCCATGTTCGAACTTGACCTACATATTATCAATACAAACATTCTAATAAAGTTTCAACATGGTCAAGTTGAAAATGTGGCCTCCAGAGTGTTAACAAGATTTCCCTTCAATTCGACCTAGTGACCTAGTTTTTGACCTCATATGGCCCAGATTCGAACTTGTCCAAGATTTTATAGAGATGAACGTTCTGATAAACTTTCATGAAGATTGGATGCAAAATGTAGCCCGTAGAGTGTTAACAAGCTCAAATGTTGACGACGCACGACGGATGACTGACGACGCACGACGGCCGGACGCCGGACAAAATGTGATCACAATAGCTCACCTTGCACTTCGTGCATAGGTGAGCTAATAAAAAAATAAACAAAACCCTAAAACATGTTTCATTCTTTTATTATTATTATTTTATCATGGTTCTCATTCTTTTTTGTCCAATCTATTTCTAACTTTAATGATTTTACCAGAGACATATAAAATGTGTTTATATGTCTCTGATTTTACCAATCTAAATGCTTCTAAATCCATTTGATATTGTATCAGCCTAGTATGGTCAATGAAAACACATGAAAAGGTTTAATAACCACAGATCCTCCTACTTGTTATGTTTTTCGATTTACAATGGGCTAATGCAAATTAAAAAGATTTCTGGTCACCATCATCAATATGAAGATTCATAAAAAAAATATTCAGTGTTATTACTCATGTAAAATGTTGCGTTAATTACGTAAACAAATTCACTTTCAAGCATGTATTTTAGGCCGTATGCGAGATTGTGCGCAAGAAAATTCCGCAGACCAAAAGCATATAAAAAGTGTTAAAATGTGTTGTTTGAAGTTATCTTCATTTATTTTTATTTTGAAAGCCGGGCGTAAAATGTTTTCCTAACCAAACACCCACCCAAATATTTGATGCTTAGCGACTTATAAATAACGCCGTCAAACTTATCAATACTAATTTTTCATTTCAAGCAGATTAGGGCCTTGATAATTTTAAATTAACATCTTGATAACACACATGCACGGATATATGATCAAAGATTCACAAAGACGATGTTTTTGTGTACACAATTCCAATAGGAAATTTATTTTCAATTGCCGATTTCTTCTTTTTTGTAATAAATAAAAGCACTACCTAGATGATTTTTTTGCCTACTTAATTAGTTTTGATTAACATATTATTAATAAAATCAAAAGCGCAAACAGTAAACACAAACTGTAAACAATCATCAGCGTGCATAAAAATGCATAAATGTAAAATCTGAATATTTTTTATGAATTAGGTAGATAGCAAAAGTATTCTTGAACCACATTGATGACAAGTTAATATAAAATATGTTTAATTAACGGGTTTCTCAATATAATTATTTCATTTGATTTAAGTCAATTTACTTACCACCACTTCTTATTTCTAAATGTGTAGAAGAACAACATGTTTTCCGCCTGTGGTCTTCTCATCCTGGAAAGTGCTTCTTCCTCTGTAATTTTTTCTCCACAATATTGGAGAAGGAAGTCTCCTGCCTTTAAGTCTACCTTGCTGAATACACCGTACCCTTCAAAATATATGCGTAAAAAATTTAAAATTATGAAAGACATTCACTGTATTTAACCTAAATATTCACACTAAAAATATCTAGGGAGAAAACAAAACTGTGTAGACCCAGATCAGACTGCTCTGAAAAAATTGATCGATACAAAGCCATTACTGAGCACTGCAATACAGATTTAAGGGCTGTAGTTCCAGGAAAAAATGTATAGGGGGGGGGGGGAGGAATTGTAAGCTATTTTTTTGGTGGGGGATTCTAATTAAAATGTTCTTTGGTGTGACCAAAAAATAATTAATATTTGATAAGTGGTACACTAAAAATTGCTGGTCCTTCCTCCCTTCGATTTTTTCCTGGAACAGCCCTAAGCTAATACATTTTTCATCGGTCTTAATATCATTTAAACAGCTTGAGCTAGGCTGTTGTTGCTAACATATTTTGCAACTATTTAAAACTGTATTAACTAGTGATCGGAATCAATCAGAAAAACTGAAATTGATTAATCGAAAAAATCAGAGAACAAAACCGATTTAATTGTATAATAATCGGTTTTAACTATCTCATTAAACCGAGTAATCAGCTACAACGATAGCCTTAATACGGATCAACTTGTCAACCTTATCATCTTTCCAGTAATTGCGATTTAGTGTACACTATTTGAATTTTAAAACGAAGAAATCTTATAATTACCATCTAAAATGAAATTGGATCAACACGTATTTCCTTTAAAAAGACAAATACTCAGTCATATACATACAGGACCCTAGGCAAAAACTGAGGAAAAAAAAGAATTCCTTAATCTATAAGACCATTTCGTTTGGACTTTACCGTAATTAATGAAAAGAAGTAAACGATGGAAAAGAACCGGAGCAAGTTTGGCGATGGCGTGCAAGAGAATAGATTATCGCCGAAATCATCCTTAGTAACTAATTGTCGCCAATGCAGCGATAATCGGAAGATCACTAGTTTGCACATATATCTTTACATAAAACTGATGAAAGTTGAAAAAAGGTGCTCTTCAAGCAAACAATGAAAATTTGCAAACTACTTACCTTTGAAATCTGAGATATATTTCAAATCAAAACCATCTTTATCGATGCCTGCCTTACAGTAATATTCTGCATCTTCATTTGGTGACAGTCTTTTAGCTTTCTGTAATCCAATTGACATGATGTTAGCTTAGATCTAGCTGTTGACAACTTTAACTAAAAATCAATTCTTAAACATTGTGGGCCAGTAAAAACTGTCAAAGCAAAAAAAATGTCCCCTTATAAATTTATGAACAGAAATAGCTTAATATATCTAGGTAAAATGGACACGATACATGCTTTTCAGGTATAAGGCCAGGTGATTTTTGTGTCTACTTGACCAACTAGACAAGTGGATTTAAAAGTTAATGTTGAGCCCTTAAATGTCAAGGATTTCTTAAATAAGACATGTATGTGAAACACTTATGTTCTAAGCTAGATAAAATTAAAACTTCATGGTAGCATAGTTACCTTCAATGACCCGGAACTCTGCAATGCAGCCTTCAGCTAAAGAAAAATATACCGCATATTGAATGTTTTACTTTTTCAAGATATCATTAGGGGTGTCATTGCTTACAACAATATTAATGTATCATCGATTGTTGTTTGCTTATTCAATATTGATTCTCATTTTGGAAATATTGATTCAAAACTTACATGCCATGGTTTTTTGTTTTGTTCTAGTCTTAACAAATTGTATTATGACATATGCCTAGTCAGGGATGGGCACCCAGATATGTATTTACGGGTAAAATTGTTTATAAACACATTTTTAACCTAGATTTATTTATGTTGATAACTTCTCTTTTGATCTTTATGGCTTTTTCAATAAATGCCCCTCTTTCATTCAAAACTGTGTTATGTTTTATTTTTCCCGCATACATACAAGTTCGACCCAGGCTGCGACATTTTTGCCTTGACCTTCGACAATGCATAAATAGTATTATCCATCAAGATATAATTGAACAGTATTTGTCTTTTCTATAACGATTTATTTCTATTGGTGTAGCCGAGCCCCGGTAGCTCAGTCAGTAGCTAAGTGGGCTGTCAATCAAGGGGTTGAGAGTTCGAATCCCGGCTCGGCCAACTTTCTTTCCGACGATTGACAAAAGCCAATGCGACATGCGTCATTCGTCTTCCACAAATGGGCTAAGTCTATGTGGAAAAGCAGCCAGTTGCTTGGGAAGATTGTTGTGTGGAGTACTGGTGTGAGAAAACCAGGAAATGCATGAGTAGGTGAACTGGCCGGCGTGATATAACTCAGAAATTGTTAAAATCGGCGTTAAACCCCAATCAATCAATTCTATTGGTGTAAAATTTTGCATGAACTGCCAATTACGTTACATCTTTATTTCTGAACAGTATTATAACTTTAAACAGCATTTCAGAAGCTGTTATAGACTCATCTGGTTATTTTGTATTCAATATTCGATATATCGTCAAAACTTTTGGGTCAATATATTGATACAGAAATTTTAATCAACGACACCCCTAGTTATCAATAAATGTTTACATACCAAAAACTACTTTTCATGTACCACTGAGTTTTTGTAACTTGTTTTAAACGCCTACCGTAAATACATATTGTCCTGTTATGTGTGATTGTGAGACATGTGACTACATATTTTAAAATTGGCACGGCAATCAATATTATTAAATGGATAAGGCCAATGTCTTGATCCTTTTTATTATCTTATGATAGAATGTGCATCATGATACTCATCTCAATTCTCATGTTACCATGTGCAAACACATAAATAAAATAGGAGATATTCAAGTTTTGACCAGAACTGTTCTGCTCTGATATCAAACGGTATTAATATATAATCTACAACCATCATAGGGCTAGTCTGTTATAACCTGTGTCCTGTGTATTTGCATTAGCGGACATAGGTATTGACATAGGTAAAATATTTTGCAGACTAAAATGCAGTCCAAATATTTAGACGTAAACAGCGGATTTGATGTTAATTTTGACATTGGTGACAATTGTCAAATCCCCACTACAGGATAATGTCGGATCTTATTTATATGACTAACTAAAATGCTAAGATCCATTTTTTGATCACTATCTATCTATCTCTGAATACTGCCAACCCCTCTCGCGAGTGTTAGAGGCAGGAAATAGGTGCACGTCGGATTGTTAGTAAATATGTGAGAGAGAGATAAAACCTGGCAGTGGAAACAATGTCAATGAAAAATTGTCACTCTTTCTTACATAACAAGCTGCATTGTTTTAATATACTGTAGTAACTAATAAGCTATATTTGTCTTACTTACGATATGATTAACAAATCAAAAGAACAATGTCAAATACATTTAAATTATTTGTTAAAAAAATAAAACAAAAATCATTTCTTACCATTCGTTTCCCGTACGGAAGATTGGCGGCCATTTTGAAACGGTTATAAAATCCGGATCGCGGCTATATTTGAAATTATAGGTAACAAAATATCGATTTTTTTATTTGTTGGAATAGTTACTTTATAATTTGTACACATACAGAAAAATACTTAAATTAAATGAAACCAATTGAGTTGTTTATTTATATAGCTGTATTATGAATTTATTTCATATTTTGTTCGGTCCTCCTAATACACATTTTTGTGTGCAATGAAATATACAGAGGCATTTCCATACATACAATTTTCTTCTTATTGGTTATTTAAATCTCAATAAATAACAAAGGAAGGAGTAACTTACTTATATTTAAAGGTATTTTATTGAAATTATTTGTGTAAAACAATTGACCTACATACCAGGATACACTAAAATATTAGGGGGACCAAAAATTGTCCCCTTAATCCAGCGGTCTCCCTAATGCCTGAATATAAGTATAAATGGTCCACATAATGAACACTTTATATATATATATATATATATATATATATATATATCAGTCTATACAGCATCTATTATATCATATATATATCATGTACATGTATATATCAATATATATATATATATCAGTCTATACAGCACCTATTATATCATATATATATCATGTACATGTATATATCAATATATATATATATATATATCAGTCTATACAGCATCTATTATTAGTCGCCGGGCAGAAGCCCGCGACTTCTATTTTTAATAGGTTTTCGGAAATGACATGGGAGGGGGGATTATTATTAGAAAGAAACACATTTACATGTCTTGAACATATTACAATTGTGTTTGTTTAAAAACACTAAGTAATGACACATCTAAAATGAAATAAATATTCCGATGTTTTAGGTATTTTCAGTTTCTTTATTTTGACTCGCATTTATGTTTTTTTGTTTTATTTACGAAGACAAAACAGTCCCTATTAGCTAGACTGAGATACTTTATTTTACACTATATACTACATGTAATCAAAAGGCGATAACTACAAACCTTTACGTTGCACAGTCTAATTTGTTTACATACGCGCACCTGCTTGCAGCAGACTGTTATGTGTAAATATGGAGATGAAAATGACATCGAATATTCTCCTTTTAATGGCAATTTTAACTTACTGAATGTTATTTTCATGTTCAAAGAGATGTCTTGATTTGTGAAGAAGGCATTTTATAATGTTTATCCATGTATATCTAAAATATGAACTGTTTCTAAGCTAAAACTGTTGATCGCGTGACTCGCGAATACCAACTGCGTAGTTAAATCTCCTTTGCAGAGAGCCGCTCTTTACACTCACTTACAAATAGTAAATCATAGGTGATTTAAAACGTTTATTTGATTCGAAATAAATGAAGCAAAGAACAAACCGAGATAAAACTGGTTTTAATAGAAAAATTACTTTGAACGAACACTTTCTGCTTATAAAGAGAGTTTCAAGAACGACACCTCTGCGAATAAGAAAGAATCGGGTCTTTCGTACACAATTATTTCGTCCTTTGACAATTTTAGATGTGTCATTCAATTCCCTACAGGCATATTGCTTCCGATCTGCATATTGTTATGCCTCATTGACACAAGGGCGCTCATCATAATATAATTTTAAAACATGAGTAGTTTGTTATTTTCATTATAAAAAAGGAAGGAAAGAATTTAAATAAATTAACATGTAGGCTCAGTTTATGTTCGAAATTTGAACAATTTCAATGAGATTTAACTGTTTAGTTGATATTATATTTCGAAGGTGGTCTAATTTATAAATATTGGACAACATTATAAATATTGGACTACATTATAACATTTGTTAAAGTATGATATAATTAGGATGCCAAGCTAATATCATTTTGAGAAAAAGAGAAACCTCATGTCTTCAGCGATTTAACCCTTATCTCATTGTTTTAAAAGTAGATTGCTGCAAAGGTGTCCACTGTTGACTTTAATAGAGGAAAGGTAAAATGACGTGCTATTGCATGCAAATCCTAAATTGTCTGTTTTGTGGTTTTATTGAAAAATAATAAAATTCAAATATTCTGACAAACATCTTGAAAAGTGTATGTGGAATTCACAAATCTTATAATTATTCCTTAATTAAAGCACTGTATACATACTAAGAATAATGATTGGCAAGATTACTCATTTCCATTACTGTTTATGATCAATAATTAGTTGGTTCACCGTTGTGTGTATGGTCAACCTACTTTGGAATGGAGATTGATCATAAACAACGAAAGGCTTCAATTATCATTCACTTAGTTTACAAAACAATGCAAGTTATGATACATTTTCACTTGACCCCACCCCTGATGTTACTATATGCCCCTCAGTTGATAACTGTTTATTCAACTACTATAATGTTAGTGTTATGCATAACTGCAGTATGGATTTCCGGCGACATTGATGCGTTGCATCAACTTTCTCTTGTATCATATATATATCAATCTATATATCAACCTATAAAATCAACTATACATCATCTGTAGTACAATTCAGAAATTAGAAGTAACGGGATTGGCACGATAGAGGTATAACATGTTTATGATTTTCGCAGAAAAACTTATTACACATTTGAAATATCTAAATATTTATATGATATACAATCTAAAGATTTCTTAAAATACTATATTATCATTAGAAAGATATCTTTAAAAATGAAAAATGCAATGCAAATTGAAAATCCAACAAACGTGGAAAATGCACAGCTAGTAACCACACCTATCAGTGAGTTAAAAAAAGCAAACAAGGTTTTATAAAAATTTCAATTACCGTATCAGTCAGAATTGCCTTCATCTGAAGAAAAATGGCAAACTATTTTTAGTGAAAAAGTGAATTGGATAACTCATTATACGCTGGGACTACTAATATAGGGATAATACACATTTTCGAGGGCGTGAACATCTGCGGACGCCCGCAAAAACACATTTTAAGGGCGTCCGCAAATGTTCACGCCCGAGAAAATGTTTATTTTCGCTATTATTTTATAAAATAAGAGCAAACATCCAACATATAGTCCGCTGTAACGTTCAGTTGTCCGATAACCGCCGATGAACATGACACGATAAGGATTGACACATGTGACGTCATAAAGTAAACAAGTTATGTTTTATATATCCACGAACCGGTCCTACATCAAGGTTGCCATCGCTGACTCGAATGGTTTTGGATTATGTTATGCTCTTTAACTGTGAGTCTATTGCATGTTACCGATTATCGAGTTAACGAAGCTGATGTTATTGTTAACCCAACAATTGCTCCTATTCTAGGGGAAATGGAGCGTCCATGTTTTGTTTACTAACGGTGCCCGGGTAATGCATATGTAAAACATCTAACCGGTCTGAAACGGCACGTACGCGCGAGAATCGCTTTGTTTATACACGTTTTCTCGCCGTTTACGCCCGGTTTTTGCAATGTTTCTGTATCCCTTAAGCGGGTGTAAAACATAGATTTTATGCAATAATATAGGGATAATACACATTTTCGAGGGCCTGAACATCTGCGGACGCCCGCAAAATGTGTTTATGCCCGATTTCGAAGCACGAGGATGAACATTGACACATTCGACGTTATAAAATAAAAAAAATATGTTTTACATATCAACGAACCGGTTCTACATCAAGGTTGCCATCGCTGACTCGACACGGGTCGAATTAAATAATATTATGCTCTTTAGCTGTCTATTGCATGTTACCGATTATCGAGTTCAAAAAGTTGATATTATTGTTTTATGTGTGTTTAGGAATTAAGTGCCAATGAAAATGAAATGAAAAACGAATCAACATTTGGCATTTTATTCTTACTCGACCGGATTCATTATAAACGTGGGTTTAATACTAGGAATTTTAAAAATACTGGGACCGAATACTAGGAAAATGACGTCAGCGGTTTGACGTCATAACGCTAGTCATTTGGCGCTGAAACCCGTAAATTTCATCTAGACATAATTATTATTATAAACGTTATTATTGCATAAAATCTATTTCTATCCCTGTGATTAATACCATCATGTTTAAACAATAGCTGACATAAATCGCCGAATTTCGGCCAGTAGCCGGGAGATGCAGCGTCCATGTGTTGTTTACTAACGGTGCCCGGGTATGCATATGTAAAACATCTAACCGGTCTGAAACGGCACGTGCGCGCGAGAATCGCTTTGTTTATACACGTTTTCTCGCCGTTTACGCCCGGTTTTTGCAATGTTTCTGTATCCCTTAAGCGGGCGTAAAACATATTTTTTATGCAATCTAATTTTATGTATTCGTAGTCACAGTTATACGACAGCATTCAAATCAACGTCGGATACAACTTTAAGAAGCTTCCAATATAAATGTTTAATTATAATTATACCTACCAATAAAATACTTTATCATAAATGACGTCGCCAGCATGAAATAACGTCATTATATATGTTATGTATTCGTAGTCACAGTTATACGACAGCATTCAAATCAACGTCGGATACAACTTTAAGAAGCTTCCAATATAAATGTTTAATTATAATTATACCTACCAATAAAATACTGTATCATAAATGACGCCAGCATGAAATAACGTCATTATATATTTGTGATATATAACTAGTGTAATATTGTTGGTATATAACTAGTGTAATAACAATTAACGTGACGTCATAACGTAACGTTTAGCGCTGTAAATACGCGCGCTTTATAGCGACGTTTATATGGATATAGCGCTGTAAATTATTAAATTAGTATTTATGATATAAAAAGAACATTACATTCGTGGTCATTCAATACGAAATTTATTAAACTCGTTTTCTAAAAGTAATAAAAACTCGCCAAGGCTCGTTCTTATCAATTTCAGAAAACTCGTTTAATAAATTCCGTATTGAATGACCACTCATGTAATACGAAAAAAAAACATAAATGTTTTTTTTCGCTTATACATATAGTTAACAGGTGTAAGATATTTTTTTTTTTTTTTTTCAATAACCCATGAAGCTTTCAGAAATGAAACTGGAAAAATCCATTGGGGCCGCCATTTTTGATATGTATAAAAAGCAGACGTAAAACACAGATTGAAAATTATTGTCGGCTTTTTTTTTTTTTTTAAATCGGTATTTTGGGTATGTATAAAATGAGCAGAAAAACACGGATTGAAAATTATTGTCGTCTTTTTAATCATTTGTACGAAAAGTTAAAAATAAATGGAAATCTGTAAACATTAGCCTTCTACGCCCGAAACTAAATTTTGACTGTATCGTAGCCAAAGAAGGACGTGACGTCATTTCCGTTACACTTCATCTTGGCGTAACGACAATGGAGCGACGTCGTTTCCCGCAAAAAAGTGGTATCAACATGAAAGACCCCAAATTCCTATACATGAGCTATTGACTCACTCATTCAAAGTATAATTATTTATCAAACATTGTGGCAAAAGGATAACTTTCTCATAAGAAGCAATTGTTCTTGTGGCGACAATCTTTTCCTAAATCGTCTGGTGCATAGGCCTCAGAAACCGTCTATAATAGGGAAAGGGTTTAGCAGAAATGTGACCCCTTACATAATTTGTTCCAGTCATATTGACTGGTTGAAAAAGGCAGTCGCCAGGTGGCATCAGAAAAGGGCTGATCTATTTGATTCTTTGCCATAATGCAGGTGATCGATTAAGGATCATCTTGGCCCTCATGTTTTAACCTCGTTCATTATAATTTTCTGTTCAAATAATAGACAACATCAATACGAATTCCAAATATGTTTTAATAATGCAAGAAACATGACATTAACATTATTATTGTCTAGTCAATTACTTATAAATCCTTTTTTATGGCCAAAGTATGCTCTTTAATTTTTGTTTATAATTATCTTGCGGTGTTTTTTTCGTAAATAGGTAGCACCTATAGATATATTATCCTCTATGTATATCCAAATATAAATCATCTAGTTTATGTGAATTATATTCAAGTTATGTGGAAACCATAGAACACCTGTTTTGGGAATGCAGAAATACGCAAATAATGTGGAAAAATGTAATAGTGTTATTTAATACAAAATCTATAAAATTAACTCTTCAATTAAAGGACATGTGTCTCGGAACTCTTAAAGGTGGTGCGAGGATAATGCAATTGTTAATTATATCATTATTCTTATGAAGCAATATATCTTTAATATGAAACAAATAAATACTATACCTACGTTTAACATGTTTAAAAATAGATTAAAGAAAAAAATCAAACTAGAAAAAGAAATTACTTTATACAAAGACCACTTAGAGATGCATGACCGAAATGGAGAAAAATTCTGGATCTTTAAATGGTTTTTCTTTACTTTTATTTTTGTATTATATTATTATAGCACATTTATCTGAAGATATTTAATTGTTCACACTAATATTCAGTCAAATCACAGTGAAGTCTTTCAACTTCTTTTATTTTACATTTTTACATAACATAAACGAATGTAAATTACAATAACAGTACTCAAACATGAAGCATATATATATATATATCTTTGCTTATCTACAGATACCTATTGAAATTTACCAAAAATGTTGAAAGTTTATTTTATTTGAAGACAAATAAGTATACAAAAATCTGTATTCTTTGATGAATAAGTTCTCTACACTATGTATTTGCATGTTTTCATCGCTGATATAGTAACCCTTATAAATACAAAATCCTATGAGATTAAAAATCATGTTTACATCATTGTAACACTTATTTGTTATGTTGTATCCTATAATGAGGGTTTTTAATGATTGTACCAAAGAGGTCTGACTGCTTTACAAGTTATAAAAAAGTGCTCATAGTCTTCTACTACTTATTTACATATATTACAATTTGGATTTGTTTCAATTTTCCATTTAAAAAGGTTTTGTTTTCTTGCTAATATATCATGAATTAATTTAAATTTAAATTGTTTGATGCGGTTGTCGATGCATGCCATTTCCAAAGATGTATAGAAATCTTTCCAATTGATATCATTATGAAATGTGTTATTCTATTTTCTATGGACGTACGGTTTAATAAATTTGTTATCTAACATTGTCTTGTAAAAATCTTTATTATTCATATTTAGACTGTTTTCCCTGTTAAATGTAAGCTTTAATGTTGCGTTCACCACTGTTAACTTTGATTCTCTTGATTTGAAAATAATCTGAAGAAGAAATAAAACTTAAAATCGACACAGAATTTTCAAGTTGGCAATATGCTACCATAGTTTTGGGAATAGTAGAAGCAGAGGTGTGTCTATCTTTTTACACAATAGTTTAAATGCAAAAATGAACTGTGTAGTACAGGATAATGACGGTAGATACTTGTTACTCATTATATTGATAAATCAAGATAACATAACAATGGTAAATATTTACGCACATAACGACGACAAATTGCGGGATAATTTTTTCAAGAATTTGCTCTATTTAGTCAAAGAAAAATCATCTGGAACTGTTATAATCGGAGGCGATTTTAACGAAGTTTTAAATGTGGTTGACCGTATACCTCAGCCAAATAGGTTTAAATATTCAAAATCCTTAGCAAAACTGATATCGGATTTAAATCTAAATGATGTTTGGCGAACAAAAAACATTAATACATCGCAGTTTACATGGAGACGTAAAAACAGTTTTGAGCGCAGCAGAATCGATTACTGGCTCTTAAATGAGGACATCATTCCTTCAATAAGTTCTTGTGATATACGACCTGCACTTATACAGTATACAGATCATCTTGCAATATCTCTCAAGCTCTGCTTGAAAAATAACAGAGGTACAGGAACCTGGAAATTCAATAATTCATTATTGGACGATGAAACATTTACTAAGAACTTGAATTTTTTTATCGATACATTTAACAATAATTTACAATATATGGATGCGGATCCTCAGATAGTTTGGGAAATATTAAAGATTGAAATAAAGGGATTCACTTTAAAACATTCAAAACAAAAAGCAAAAGCTCGAAATTCTTACTTAAGCGCACTAGAAAAGGAAATCTCGATGTTACAAACAGAAACTAATGTAGATAAAAATATGACGCAATATACACAAGAAAGATTAATATTTTTGGAAAAGGAAATAGAAAATATCTACTCCAATAAAGCAAAAGGTGCGATGATTAGATCCAGAATACAAATAATTGAAGAAGGTGAGAAATGCACGAATGTTTTCCTTGGACTAGAGAAATCAAGACAAGCGAGGAAATCTATTCAGTCTTTAAGAGTAAATGGACAATTGCTAACAGAACGAGATGACATTCTTAGAGCGGAAGCAGACTTTTACTCAAATTTATATTCAAAGGGGAACACTAATACTGAAAACATAGATGAATACTTAGAAAACATTGACACAGCGGTTTTAAAAGAAAATTGTTCTTGTCTTTGCGAAGGCTATCTATAAGTCAAAGAATGTTTTGCTTCAAAAGATATGAAATTTAACAAATCACCAGGTAGCGACGGGTTTACGGTAGAGTTCTATCTCCAATTTGGCCAAAATTGGGATCCTTAGTGGTTAACTCTCTCAATTGCGGTTACGATAAGAAAACTACTCTCGTCTTCTCAAAAGAATAGCATTTTATCTTTAATTTATAAAAAGGGAGATCCAGAAGACCTTGAAAACTGGCGCCCTATATCTCTCCTTAACATAGACTACAAAATTGCGACAAGATGCCTATCTAAACGTTTGCAAAAGGTTTTACCAGATTTAATAAGCCCTGACCAGCAAGGATATATTAAAGGACGTTACATCGGCTATAATATTAGACAAATTCAAGGTATCATAGATTACGCAGATTTTATTCACAGTTTTGCGAATATTGTTAACCGATTTACAGAGAATATTTCCTATTTAACCAAACGAAATATTTCAACCGTAAGCAAATGCTTGAGTACACATAAACGAGTGTTTGGTATATTTAAGCTTTTATGGTTAAGTGGAATAATTATGAAGTTTGGCAATATAATACAAATGTACATGTTTAAACAAAAGTAAACTAAAGAAAACAGAGTAATGTGTATTTTCAATATTGTAGAAAAGGTCACCCAAAGATATAATTTATGTTTTGTTCAAATGTTAGTTTAACACCTATTATACACACGACAAACCATTATTAATCTAATACTGTATACTTGTTAATGTTACAAAATTCTAAACCTGTATTTTAATTCAAATTAGTTTGAGAAATTAAAATCCGTTTTGAATGGGAATTTAAATTTGATATGGTTATGGTGAATTGCTAGGATGTACTTGTCAAATCATGAATGTTTTCTGCAACATTGCTTACTGATTCGTATCCTACAAACCATGGTGTATTTTATTTAGATTTTTTGTAGAATATTCAACTATCTGTACTGACTATTACGTCGGATAAATAATTGAATGTAGATTTGATTTATTTGCCCAACTTTTAAACTACATCTAGTTTCAAACGTCTTTGATTTACGAGCATATACGCAACTTTGTTTATATGAGTTGTAGAGACTATTTTGACAGCGTCTTGTAGTGTATGTTTGTTATCTCATTCATCATTTAGACATTCAGATAGTTGACAGACACAATATACAGACCGGTAATTCTTTCTCTTTGGGCCGGGAATCTCTTTACATAGAATTTCAAATAATATACTCTGTTAAAACGGGACAATAAAACGAAATTATAAATACCGTGCATTTATCTTTAGTGATGTTTGTTGAAAATGACAAATAAAAACTTGGATGGATGGCTTCGTCACAAGAATAACCCCCTTCTGGACAGAAAATACAACTTTTTAATGTTTTTAATTCGTCCATTTCTGCTTCCAAATTTCTAAATGTTACAGCTTTTTCTTTAGATGTATTCGAAATAAACGACTGCAGAATGTTGATTTTTTTTGTGATATAGTATTTCTTTATTCTGTCTTAAAAATGTTATGGTACACGTTTCACTGTGTACTGTCGTCGGCCATTAATGTGTAAATACCAATTATTTGTATCAACAAGTATTATAATTGGAAATTGACACTTCCCGTGCTTCATTGATGGACTTGAGCTTAACATTATTTGCAATGGTTTTTCAGTTTGATCACAGCGAACTGATCACCTAACATGTTTCCCATGGCTTGCTAGAAACAATAGTCTTCCCTAGCAACTGGATACCTTTCAACATATTTAGCCCATTGCTGAAAGAAACTGGTAACAATGTATTTTGTCAATCATTGGAGAGAATGAATGGTTAAGCCGGGGTATAAACATTTCACTCCTGGATTGAAAGCCCCCATTGTTATAGACTGAGGTATCACGGCTCGATAAACTCTTCCAAGGGCCATTATATATATCTTAAAACAAGCATACTACTATAGTATGTATATATATATATATATATATATATATATATATATATATATGTGTGTATGTGTGTTTACTACCTATTGTTTGTGTATTAAAACAAACACTGTTTGGATTTATTATGCTGGTGCCTTGAAAAATAAATTAATAGCATGTTTACATTCCCTTTAAGTAGGGATATCATAAGATCATTGTTTGGCTTCCATGTTGAATTTGGTTGGTTGTGCCACTGCTGATCGGATCCAGGAATAGCAAAACATCTTTATTTCATTATGAATGACTGATGGATTTGTGATAACTAAACAAACCATTGTCAACCATATCATATAGCGATATGAAAGCGATGGTTGATTATTCAAATCAAGGACAAGGTATTAGGCTAAAAACACACTCAAAAAGTGCCAATTGAATCAAAAATGGCTTTCACAGAACCGTCAGACCAGCAACAGGACGACCTTAGATAATGTTTCTATATAAGGGAAATTGGTTCAAATCTGTAGAATAAATAGAAGTGCCTCGTATCATTCTTTTAACCATTATCCTGATATGCTGCTTTAAAACCGCTTGAGGAAAGACATAGAAAGGTTAATGTTGATCAACGGATAAAAAAGAACATCTTTGAAAGTTTTTTTGTGTTTAGTTATTCCTTTTCTAAAACTGATTCTGTCTGTATCAGCGAAAATGTTTACTGTAGATGTATGCTCATGTCTACAAAATGACCATTGGGTTTGAAGAAACAGAATACGCTGAGGTTACAAACTGACCATTGGGTTTGAAGAAACAGAATACGCTGAGGTTGCAAACAAGGCAATAACAGTAACTTTCAGTTGTCTCTGAATGACTTGTTGTTTTCATAGATTTATCAATTTTTGCCCACTTCCATTTTGAGTTAAAATTGTTGACGCATATGTTGACGCATACACACTTTCAAACAGAGAAATAGAAATCACAATATATTACACAGAAAACAACCATCTTACCTTTAAATGTTGAAAAAAGAAAATAAATCGGCTATAAATTCAGCCTGTTGAAAGAAAACTTCATGTGTGTTTTTTGACGACCCGAATGTGACATCATTTCTTTCAAACAATGGACTCATCTGAAGGCATGAAAAGGTTTTCCTCTCTGTCAGGTTGGAGGTTATACGGCTTAAGACAGACTATGTCCTGTGAATACTGGTTTAATATTCAACAGTTTGGAATCGTTGTTTTATTATTTTCTGATGTTTTTCCTGTGTAGAAACGTTGCCCTTTTTGTGCATTATTTATACCTAAAACCCAGGGTGCACTGATTCTGATAATAATGTCATATTTTGAAAAAGCTCAGGTCATAAACATAGCATCTTCGCAAGCCATGGGTTATTTGTCCATTACATTACCATACTTATGGGAATGATACTGTACGAAGAAGCCTTGACTAGCGAAGATGTAAACATAGCTGCTTTCCCTGTTAAACCGTACAATGTAAAGAACAAAAATTGTAAACTGAAGGCAAATATGTTGAATTAAAGATAAATTGGCAGTAATTGTGTGTGTTTGCTACATTAATTGCAATACATAGATCAAAGTGTTAAGGCCAATACAACTGGACAGTCGAGGATACAATGTTTTAGCTGTTTTCTTGAATGGCTACATGACAGATACACACGCGATGTGACATAACGCGTGACGAAACAATCATTGTACGGTTCTTAACGAATAATAACAAATAATTTAGAAATAAAGATATGTTTTCAAATAGATTATTGATATAATAAATATCTTGCCATTAAATTCAGCTATCAACACAAAAACAGAATTATTCGTCTTTTTCAGTTAAAATAATATCCAAAGCTCATCACTAATTGTCTCGCGCACATGGCCAGTGTAACGAACAATAACTTCCGTTGAAATATTTACTATCATTTTCAAGTGTGTATTGCTTCTCTATATGGCCAAGATATTAAATACATGGAATAATGATGACAGGTACAAAAACATAGTCGACTTGCCCTTCATAAAGTATTCAAAATGCACAATCTACATTTTTGACGAGTCAAACTATCCTTTCCTACCATTTCTGTCGTTTTCCTTTTGGTATTTATTCATTATTTGCGTAACAATAATACAATGACGTCACATTTGGATTTGTTTACATCCGGTTAGTTGAAAACCATTATTTAAAAAATAGAAAACGAGTGTAATTACACGCAAATTTTCATTTATCAAATTCCTTGTTTTCATTCCTTTATCGAGTCGTATTGTCTTGTTTTATTAGTCCCTCTAGAAGTACTTTTTAATTTGTAATTTAATTTTCATCTAATCAAAACTTGTCTGCGCCATAACTCTTTCCTGCAACCGGAAGTCTGGTGGTCTACAGATGCTTGAAATAAAATGGCCGCAAAAAGGTTTTATGGGGTTTGAAAAACAGTAAGATTGTACTGAATTCTCGTGTTTTGATCTCTTATGATCTCGCTTAATAACACATTTCTTTTTTTTTACAAAAGGTTGTAACTGTAATTTGATCAAGGCAATAACATATAGTTGATCGTTATAATAATTTCTTTTATCATGGTCAACGATAGTAAAACGTTAAATGAAACATCATTTAGCCCATTGCGCGATCGCACCGCACAATTAGTACGTCCTGGCATGAGAGGTCACCTCCCTTTTTTGTTTGTTTTGTTTTATTGGAGTTTTACGCCGCTTTCAACATTATTTCAGTTATATCACGGCGACAGCTCACTTATTCATGATCCCTGGGTAAACACGCCAGTACTAGGCTAGACAATGTGCCTTGCCCAAGAGCACTCCACCTGGACCGTAGTATCCCGACTGGGGATCGAACCCGGGACACCCGGTTTTACATCCCCGACGCTAACCACTCGACCACAGAGGATTCCTTCACGTCCTCTTGTATATCGCAATACATTAGTAAAATTAGTTCATGTACAATTGATTTTCGTTAACTCTACAGCTGACAAATACAACTTAAGGGTTGGATTCAATACATAAATAAAAAAGCAAACTACACGTACATTCGGAGTTTTGAAGGTTAAACACGTTGGTCTAGGTCACACTGATACACCAAATAAATTCCTTCTTTGTTTCCATGTAAATCAACCAGTTTCAACCCTCAATTGTAACACTTTCGAAGCGTTTCTCAGGTTGAACGTCCTGTACCATTGACAAGAGTTACCTCTAAACTCTAAAATGAATTATAGAAATTGGGCGGTCATGTATTATGCGTGAAAAAATTCACCCCGCGAAAATGATTACCCTCATTTTTTACAAAATCGAGCTAGGACGAAACTGGTTTTTCATATACTCTTCTTTCACTTTCAAACAAGGTCAAAATACTAAAAATTATAAAATAAATAATTCCCAGTGCATCCTATACACATTTACAATGCATTTAAACTGAAGGTCATAACATTTGTTAAGAACTATTTGTCGTTATTTGACCTAGACAGAAAGATTCACGTGTTGCTTTGTTTTATGCTTCAACATTTCCAAAGGGCGCCGCCATTAGTGGTTTATGTCATTGTAGGGACAGGTAACTCCAGACAAACATTTTCCTTGTCAACGGCACCATTATATATTGGAATGATTGGTATATGGGTCGAATCATCCAGTATGACATATTTGTGTGCGTTATGCTACTGTATTATTATTCAAATATCAATTTATTTAGATAAATGGTATAGATCATGCACAGGCTGTGAGGCTACGTAGTGTGATAAGAATCTAAAATACCCACTTACGGAGGAGGGGTTGTCATACGATTGCCGCACAGTTACGCCTAGCTTCCATCGAACAGTAAGGGAATGAGACATAATCAATTGGGAAAAAAAAGAGTGAGAAAATTGCCAATCATGTCTGTGTAATTTTGCTGTAACGAAGGGAAGTGAACCTGCACGTTAACCACGATTGGTGAGCTGTTTCCAAACGTTGATTGACATTGTGAACTATCTGAAGTCTCCGGACAGTGAATATTCAGAACAGAATGTGCCTTAGCACAGTATCACCACATCCTTCACTGTATCATATGACGTGTCACTGATGTTACGGACATGGACCTCGTTGTGATATATCAGTACACATGTACATCACCCCTATGTGATATGTATCATCCCTAAATGATATATCAGTCCAAGTGTGCATCATCCCTATATGATATGTCAGTACACATGTGCATCATCCCTATGTGATATATCAGTAGTAAACATGTGCATCATCCATATGTGATATATCAGTTACACATGTAAATCATCCCTATATAATATATCAGTATACATATGCATCATCCATATATGATATATCAGTACAAATGTGCATAATCGCTATGTGATATATCAGTCCAGATGTGCATAATCCCAATGTGACATACCAGTACACGTGTGCATCATACACATGTGATATATCAGTACACATATGTGGCATCTACATGTGATATATCGGTACGCATGTACATCATTCATATATGATATATCAGTACACATGTGCATCCTCCCTATATGATATATCAGTACACATGTGCATCCTCCCTATATGAGATATCGGTACACATGAACATCATCCCTATATGATATATCGGTACACATGTACATCATCACTATATGATATATCGGTACACATGTACATCATCCCTATATGATATATCGGTACACATGTACATCATCCCCATATGATATATCGGTACACATGTACATCATCCCTATATGATATATCGGTACACATGTACATCATCCCCATATGATATATCGGTACACATGTACATCATCCCCATATGATATATCGGTACACATGTACATCATCCCCATATGATATATCGGTACACATGTACATCATCCCTATATGATATATCGGTACACATGTACATCATCACTATATGATATATCGGTACACATGTAGAACATCCCTATAAGATATATCAGTACACATGTACATCATCCCTATGTCATATATCATTACACATGTGCAACATCTCTGTGTAATATATCGGTACACATGTGCAACATCCCTATGTCATATATCAGTTAAAATGTGCAATATCCATATGTCATATATCAGTACACATGTACATCATCCGTATGTAATTTATCAATAGAACACATGTGCATCATCCATATCGATATATCAGTACACATGTACATCATGCCTATGTCATATATCAGTACACATGTGCAACCTCATTATGTCATATATCAGTACAAATGTACATCATCCTCATATATCTGTACACATGTGCAACATCCATATGTCATATATCAATACACATGTACATCATCCATATGTCATATATCAGTACACATGTGCAACATACATATGTCATATATCAGTACACATGTATAACATTCCTATGTCATATATCAGTACACATGTGCAACATCTCTGTGTCATATATCGGTACACATGTGCAACATCCCTATGTCATATATCGGTTCACATGTGCAACATCCATATGTCATATATCAGTTCACATGTGCAACATCCATATTGATATATCAGTACACATGTACATCATCTCTATGTAATATATCAGTACACATATGCATCATTTCTACGCGATATATCAGTACGCATGTGCATCATCCATATGTGATGTATCAGTACACATGTGAATCCTCCTTATGTCAGATATATGTACGCGTGTGCATCATCCATGTGTGATATATCAGTTCACTTGTGCATCATCCCTATTTGATATATCAGTACACATGTGCATCATCCCTATTTGATATATCAGTACACATGTGCAACATCCGTATGTGATATATCAGTACACAAGTGCATTATACCTATGTATTATATCAGTAGTATACATGTGCATCATCCCTATGTGATATGTCATGTGAACCATCCCTATGTAATATATCAGTACACATGTGCATTGTCCCTATGTGATATATCAGTACTCTATTGCACCACCCCTTTGTGATGTATCAATACACAGGCGCTTCATCCATATGTGATATATCAGTACACAGTTGCATCATCCATATATGATATATCAGTACACACGTACATCATCCCTATATGATATATCTGTACAAAGGTTCACCATCCCTATGTGATATATCAATATACATATACAACATCAATATGTAATATATCAGTATACATGTGGATCATCCCTATGTCATATATCGCTACACATGTGCAACATCCCTATGTCATATATCAGTACACATGTGCAACATCCATATGTGATTTATCAGTACACATGTACAACATCCCTATGTCATATATCGGTACACATGTGCAACATCCCTATGTCATATATCAGTACACATGTGCAACATCCCTATGTGATATATCAGTACACAGATGCATCATCCATATGTCATATGTCAGTCCACATGTGCATCATCCGTATGTGATATATCAGTACACATGTGCATTATCCCTATGTATTGTATCAGTACACATGTGCATCATCCATATGTGATATATCAGTACTGAGCTATGATAACATAGAGTTTGGTGGTATGGTACAGATATGCCTGCTAATTAATGTTATCTGATCAAAAGTTGCAATGTTTCTTCTGCTAGTATGTGTCTAATCGACGAACAATGCAGAACCAGATCAATCTGGCGAATTTATACTGGTCACATTAAGGTTTGAGAACGGCTACTAAAATAGATGTAGTTCTTTATTTGCTTACTTTTGGTCTATCTGACGCGGGTGGGGCGG